>JAXLNO010005841.1:2843128-3063041 GCA_038087875.1 Malacoraja senta
TAAATCTACCTCTGACCACTTTTAAGCTTAACAAAATCGTTTCACTACACGTTGCCCATGAAACTGCACAACAATATACTAAATGCGATCTCACCAACGTTTTATACAAATGCAAACATTACCTCCTAACTTCAAAACTCATACTTTGACACATTACAAATGTGGTAGCGTCAGCGGCTGATATAGACACAGCATTGCACCCTTTATGAGCCGCCAGGCTATATGGTCGAAGCACAGACATGAAATGGGGATGATGGTCACCTTGCTGCATTGCGCTACAGGCCCAGAAATAGACCACGGGAGTTAGAAGATTACGCACTGCCCGTTTTTAACTTCTCCCCAAAATCCTCAAACACAACTGCCCTGACAGACCCAATGTTTCGGCCTACTCCTGTCCCACGGAAACGATTTCCACGTACCTCGAATACATCCTATCTTCCCTGGTCTAATCTCACCCGTCCTATGTCTAAGATACCTCACATACCCTTCGTCTCTTTAATGAACATTGAAACCTTGACTTCCGCTTCGAAGCCCCCACTCCCGCATCTTTACTATGGTCGTTCAGCCACTGTACATCTCCAGCCCCCAAACGGGAAGGCCTTAAAGCCCTCCGTTTCTTCCTCGACCGCAGAACCAACGAATTTCCCTTTACTAACACTCTACTACGCCTAGCGGAGTTGGTTCTCACCCTCAACAAATTCACCTTTCACTCCTCCCACTTCCTCCAAGTCCAAGGCAAAGAATGCGCCCCCGCATGGGCCTGCTCCTTTATAGGGTATGTTGAACAATTCCTGCTCCAGGCATACACTGGCACTATCGCAGAACTCTATCTCCGTTATGGTGATGACTGCATCGGTGCTACCTCCCGCACATATGCAGAACTCGTGGACTTCATCAAGCTTACCACCAATTTTCGTTTTGCACTCAAGTTTACTACGACCATCTACGACACCTCCTTCCCCTTTCTAGATCTCACATTCTCCATCACAAGAAATATACTGCTGACTGACATCTAATACAAACCCACTGACTCCCGCAACTATCTCGACTACACTTCTTCCCACCCTGCTTCCTGAAAAGAATATATCCCCTTCTCCCAATTCCTTGCGTCTGCGCGACCAATATGAGGTTTTACATACTCGAAGAACTTCCGAGATGTCCTCATTCTTTACGGATCGAGGGTTCCCCTCCCCCATCATAGATTAGGCCCTCTCTTGTGTCTCCTCGGTACGCCGCAGCTCCGCCCTTGCTCCCCGCCCCCCTAGTCGCAACAGCGATAGAGTCCCACTTAGTCCTTACCTTCCACCCCATCAGCCGTCGTATACAACAAATAATCCTCCGCAATTTCCGACACCTCCAAAGGGATCGCACCACGAGCCACATTTTCCCATCCCCACCACTGTCCGCCTTCCGCAGAGACCTTACCCTCCGCAACTCTCTGGTTAACTCATCCCTTCCCACCCAAACCACCACATCCCCAGTTACCTTTCCCTGCAACTGCAGAAGATGCAACACCTGTCGCTAAACCTCCTCTCTCGACTATATCCAGGGACCCCGACAGTCCTTTCAGGTTAGGCAGGGTTCACTTGCACCTCCTCCAACCTCATAACTTATATTCTTTGTTCAAGATGTGGACTCTTATACATCGGCGAGTCCAAACGCAGACTGGGCGATCGTTTCGCGTAACACCTTCGCTCAGCCAGCCTGAAACAAACCTGATCTTCCGGCTGCTAAACACTTTAATTCTTATTCTCATTCCTTCACCAAACTTTCTGTCCCCGGTCTCCTCCATTGTCAGAGTGAGGCTAAACACAAATTGCAGCATCAGCATCCCATATTTCGCCTGTGCAGCTTACAGCCATGTGGTGGCGTATATTGATTTCTCTCACCTCAGGTAGCCCCGGCATTCTCCCTGTCTCTATCCCTATCCCACCCAAGTGGCACCAGCTTCTCATTTTGACCCTACAAGCAGCTAACAATGGCCTGTTTCCTTTATCATCCTTACTTTATATCGTTGCATATATTTCAGTCATTGTTCTTTATCTCTCCACACCATTGTCTATATCTCTCGTTTCCCTTATCCCGAACCAGTCTGAAGAAGTGTCTCGACCCGAATCGTCACCCATTCTTTCTGTCCAGATATGTCCTTTTGCAGAATGCCTGCTTCCTCAGCGCAAAGTGCTGTCCGCGACCAATCATCATTACGTCTTCAAACTTGCCCACAACGCCATCACGTGGCAATAATGTCACTAACAATTGATCTGAGACAATGATGGCTTTACGATTGATAGGCTCGTGGATCATGAATTATGAAGTGATTCATGGATAAAAATTGACGGAATCTGCTTTGTTTCAGTGACAGATTAACTGAACATTCACTTGGATGTTTAGCGAATTTGGCACTGGTAAGCTGGTTAATGTACGAATGGCTTATTTCTTTGCGTGAGGAAGTGTATTGGGTAGCGCTAGGTTTCACTTGGGGGCATTTGGTCAGACCGCTGTATTTCTAGCGGCAAGTGATAGATTGTAATCTGGCAGATGACAACGGACAACGGATTGCGTCACTGAAGGTCCATCTTTCTACGTCCCACACTGTGGAGTATTCAGCAATGGGCGCCTTGGAACCTTATATGTTTGTCTCCTGTGGCAACCAAGGCCATTGTTCTCACTGACCAATCAGCGCGCGTTTGGCCAATGTTAACGTTCTATCCCCGGGGCGTATAAATACCGTAGTGGCGCCGCGCGTCACAGTCTCTGGAACCACGCGAGCGGAGCAACATGGTGAGCGCGCGGGGAGAATGCCCCGGGCGCGCGTGTTCCCCCGAGCGAGGGATCCACGGGGGAGGGAGGCGATTCGTGGACTAGTGTTCGAGACTGGACACTGGGACGGGAGAGCGCACCCGGGGAATTGTGTTCGTAGTGGCTGAATGGATACGCAGAGGGGAAATGAAGAGGCGGTGGGATGGAAGGGCGCAGGGTAATAATGGGGCGGGGAAAGGGGGATGGGAGTTTCCACGAATTCGAGGGTAGCAATCGGCGAATGCAGCGTGATGTGTGTGCGAATTGTCGAGGCGGGTAGACCTGAGACGGTGCTCACATAGGGCGTGGGTCGGTGCGCGTTCAATGCGCTTTGAACAAGTCCAAGTGGAGTCCAACTTACCGCCTGTTTCCCCTCGCCTACAGCGCGAGTGTATTTCAATCGACATCGGTCAGGCTGGCGTCCAGATTGGCAACGCTTGCTGGGATCTGTATTGCCTGGAGCACGGGATCCAGCCGGATGGACAGATGCCCGCCGACTCGACCATCGGAGGGGGCGACGATTCGTTCAACACCTTCTTTAGCGAGACCGGGGCGGGCAAGCACGTACCAAGGGCCGTGTTTATCGACCTGGCGCCCACGGTCATCGGTAAGGTGCGGTTCCGGAGAATGTAGGGCGTTGTCCTTAAATCCCTCCCGTGCGGGGATTGAGGAGTGTGTGCCGATGGTTAATTCTCGCTTCTGTTCTCCCCTCCCCCGCAGACGAGGTGCGGACCGGCACCTACCGCCAGCTCTTCCACCCCGAGCAGCTCATCACCAACAAGGAGGGACGCGGCCAATAACTACGCCGGGGCCACTGCTCCATAGGCAAGGAGATCGTGGAACTCGTCCTGGATCGCATCCGGAAGCTGGTAGGATGCTCAGCGAATTCAAATTCTTGTACGACGCTCCGCGTGCGTGCAGCGCCAATGCATCCGGTTGCACCGGTCCATTACCGAGTTCTGCGGCCACGACGTTCCCGGATTCCCATTGTTACCTCTCTCTTTATCACTGAGCCACCCACCGCCGTATCGTTCTCGGCACCGGCTATAGAGAGCAACATGACCCTATCGCTTTGCTGGTTTCCTTTAAACGTTGGTACAGAATTGATGCTTTGCCCTTCTCCGCCCTCAGGCCGATCTGTGCACCGGACTCCAGGGTTTCCTCATTTTCCACAGTTTCGGGGGCGGCACCGCCTCGGATTTCACCTCCCTCCTCATGGAGAGACTCTCCGTCGACTACGGTAAGAAATCGAAGCTGGAGTTTTCCGTCTACCCGGCGCCGCAGATCTCCAGCGCAGTGGTCGAGCCCTACAACGCGGTGCTGGTCACGCACTGTACATTGGAACACTCCGACTGCGCCTTCATGGTGGACACCGAGGCCATTTACGACGTATGTCGGCGGAATCTGGACCTCGAACGCCCCACCTATACTAACCTCAACCGCCTGTTGGCGCAGATCGTGTCGTCCATCACAGCCTCGCTGCGCTTCGACGGTGCCCTCAACGTGGACCTGACTGAGTTCCAAACCAACCTGGTCCACTACCCGCGCATCCACTTCCCGCTCGTCACCTACGCTTCGATTATTTCGGCTGAGAAGGCTTACCACGAGGAAATGTCCGTTCCTCAACTGACCAACGCCTGCTTCGAGCCGGCCAATCAGATGGTGAAGTGCGACCCCCGCCAGTGGAAGTACATGTCGTGCTGCATGCTGTACCGTGGGGACATAGTACCCAAGGACGTCAACGCCTCCATCGCTACCATCAAGACCAAGCGCTCCATCCAGTTCGTGGATTGGTGTCCGACCGGGTTCAAGGTGAGTGTGAGCAATTCGCGTGTTTACATGCATACGCATTCAGTTGAAATAGATCATATCAGTACCCCAAGGCACACCCCTTCCCTTCTTCCCTTCTTCCCTTCTTCAATGGTGTGAATAATTTGCAAAGGATGCAGTAACGGCTCACGCGGATATTTATTGGGCTTGCGGCCTTGCGTTAGTGAGAGTGGATTTCTGAGGGCAGGACATATCGAGGTGTGCAAGATCATCAGGGACATGGATAAGGTAGATGTACGCTCGGTGAAAAGCTGAGATATTGAAGAGAGACTTCCCCAAACAATTAATCTATTCAAAGGGGAATACCTATCTGGAGCGAGTTGACAGGTAAAGCTAGAGACGTATACATTAACCACCTTTCAGGTACATATAGTAATTCTCAAAACATATGGATACGATTTGTTAGGAGATTAAGGCCAGCCGCAGGAAAATGAGAGGAGCCCAACATGTCAACTCTTGTGGCATGGACAAGGTGGTTCAAGGGCATGTTTCCCAGTTGCACAGTTCCATACCTTCAAGGCTCTAACACACAAATCGGAACTTGCGTCCTTGATGGCAATCCAGACAATAATTACACACAGATATTTATTTTAGGGAATCGCCAGGGCTCAAATAAACGATGCTTTGTTTAATTTTGGGGGCGCATACTCAACTGATAATGGAACATGTTTTTTGTATTGATTTAAAGATATATTTCTTCCGGCCATAGGTAGGCATAAACTACCAACCGCCGACTGTGGTGCCGGGGGGCGACCTGGCCAAGGTGCAACGCGCCCTCTGCAGGCTGAGCACCACCGCCATCGCCATGGCCTGGACCCGCCTCAACCTCAAGTTCGACAAGATGTACGCCAAGCGGGCCTTTGTCCACTGGTACGTTGGAGAGGGGCTGGAGGAAGGGGAGTTCCAGGACGCGCGGGAGGACATGGCGTCGCTGGAGAAGGACTACCAGGAGGTGGCCGTGGATTCCGCCGACATGTAGAGAAGGGGTGAAGAGGAAGAATAAGATGAATTAATTAAGAAGTTAAATTTTACGTTTTATTTAATAGACTATATTGAAAGATATTAAATACTTATTATATTAAAGAATTGAAAGACTTATTATAATAAATTATTTCAATGAACAATTATTTAGTCGATATATTGGCGAAGTCGTGTGAATGGAATACAATATATTTGGGCATAATCTGAGGGGGGCGGTTGACAAAGACAGAGAGAGGGAATATCGGGGTTACTTGTCCTCAGCGAAATCAATATTCACACCACTGGGGCTGTAGTGGTATCTTTAATATAGCTGCCAAGCAAAATATGGGATGTTGTTCTTCCAGTATACGTTTCGCCCCACTCTGACAATAGATGAGACCTTGGACTGGAAGGTCAGTATGGAATGGGAAGGAGAACTAAAGTGTTTGGCAACCGAGAGATCTGGTAGGTTCACATGGACTGAGTGAAGGTGTTCTACGAAACGTTCGCCCAGTCCACGTTTGGTCTCGGCGATGTATAAGAGTCCGCATATTGAACAACGAATGCAGTAGAAGAGCTTGAAGTAGGGCCAAATAAATCACTACCTTACCAGAAAGCACTGTCGAGGTCCCTGGACAGAGTCGAGGGAGAAGTTACATGGACAGGTGTTCGATCCCATGCGGTTGTTGGGGAAAGTACCTAAGGAGGTTTTGTTTGGGAATGGATGGATTAACGTTGTTGCGGGAGGGAACGGTCTCTGCGGAAAGTGGAAATGGGTGGAGATGGGAAGATGTGAATGTTTTCCGTTGGAGTTGGCGAAAATTTCAGAGGATAATGCGTTATATGTGACGGCTGGTGGGTTGAAAGGTGTGGACTAGGGAAACTCTGCTCTCTGTTGCGACTAGGGGGAGGGGAAGCAAGAGCGGATCTGCGGGGGAACGAGGATAAACGAGTGCGGGCCACATATATGATGGGAGAGGTGTACCCCGGTTCCCTAAATAATTATGACATCTCGGATGTCCTGGTGTGGAACACTTCAGCTTGGGTGCAGATCCGGCGTAGACGGATTAATTTGGATTGGAGGATGGAGTATTTGCAGCAAGCAGTGTGGGAAGAGGTGTAGTCCAGATAGTTGTGGAGTGAGTGGGTTTATAACAAACTAGGAGGTGTAATTTTGGAGCAGCGGTTCTTGAATACGTCCCTATCATACCTGTGGGAGGGAGTAGCGATGAAGAGTTGGGGCCTCGTGGAAGCGCCTCCTGCGAGTGTGGGGACCCAACTCAGAGAGAGGAGCACATAGTAACCAGTTGTCCCAAACGCCGGCCACCGAATGGTGAACGAGGTCTGATTGAGCTGGACGATAACACGTTGGCCTGGCTCGCCGCAACGGAGCTGCAGGTCTAAAAAACGTACGACAGAAGAAGAAAAAGAAGAAGAAGATACCCGTGGGAGTCGTTTACAGACCAGCTGATTGCAATTCATACCGGCGTGGTAGAGCTGCTGACTTACAATGCCAAAGATCCTGGTTCGATCCTGCCTACTGATGTTTGTCTGCGCGGAGTCTGCAAGATCCCCCTGTAACAGTGTAAGTTTTCCCCGGGTGACCGGTTTCCTCACACACTCCAAAGTCGTATACATTTGCAGGTTAATTTGGGTTCTACAAATTGTCCTTCGTGTGTAGTATAGTGTTGGATTACGGTGATCGCTGGTCGGCTCAGATTTGGTTTACCAACGGGCCTGTTATCCCGAAGTATCTCTGAAAAAGTTTTCAAAACCAAACTAAAAGTAAACTAACGAGTCTGAAGAATGGTCTGGACACGAAACGTTCCCTGTTCAATTGCTCCAGTGATGCTGCCTTATAGCTGGTATTCCGGCATTATGTGTCTATCCTCGATGTAAACAGTTCCAGCAATCCTGTATTTTGACATGGAAATTGCCAAATTGTGTTTCTTATTTTCTCTTTGTGCTTTTGTAATTGAATTCTGTCCTTGATTTGTGTGTTGTGGTGTTTTTATATTTAATTTACTCCGATTATGTGTTTTGTATTTTTGTGATTTTATGCCTTGTAAGGTGTCCTTGGGTGTTAGAAAAGCGCCAGAAAATAAAATGAATTATTATTATTATTATTAAAGTAGCGATGTTACAATACTTACCTTCAGCGGCGCTGCAGTTCTGCCACTGGCCGTGTGCGCGACTTTGGCGCCTTTGAGGGGGGGGGTGGGGGCGGGATTAAAATGCCGTTTCTCCTGCCTGTCGGAGGCGAACTTTCTCAGGCTGCTGCAGAAGAATCGTTCCGAGTTCCGATCTCGGAAGTTTAAAAAATAAATCGCGGGACAATTTAGTCCCTGGACTAAAATAAAATGCTACTTCTAACGCCGTCAACAGCTACAACGGGACGGAGCTCACGTAGGGGACAAAACAAAATGTAAGCCGTTTATTTTACCTATAAACTTGCTTCTTGGGATGACTTTAATCAAAATTTCCTTGGCGATAATGTGATTTTGGCCCCATACGAACCGGCAGTGTTTTTCCTGCCGATATGGCGTTCAAGTTCATCGCAAACCGCAATGTTCCAATCGATCGCGTTCCACAAAAACCCACTCGTAAGATGATTAAAATGCCCATTAATTTACGGGAATTAAACATTAAATTCCTTCCATTTGGCCTATAAATTAATCACAATGAGATTTAAAAATCGTGTTATATTGCGAATTCTTGTGTGAATGTTATTTGGGCACTTAGGCTATTAAATTTTGTTAAACTTTTCTTAAGAAATGGATCGATGTTTAGATCTAGTAATTGAATTTTGTAATTAGCTACAATTAGGTAACTAACTAATTATATGCTTTAATTTCAGGTCATCCAAGTAAGATTGTTCCATATTTGTTTCAGAATGCTTCAATCTATAATAACTGAAAATTTCATTCAGTTCTCTTAATTTTAAGAAAGTTTTTGACTGTCCTCGATCATATCTTTTGAGTTAAGTCAATGGAAAAGCAATAGGGAACAAGACGCTAATTTCAGTATGAAAATGGCCATAACATTTTTAAGACTGAAGATATGAAAGTGAATTAGGTGTCAAATTATACTTCTTTTTATGCTTTATCTGATGGGATAAATTGCAGAAATTATTTTTTATAATCTTAACATTTCATATCATTGCTACCTAAAGTATACTGGATTTTCGCAACACCACTCTTGTCGAATATTATTATTGTGATTGTGATAACGGCGGCACATTGGCGCAACGATAGAATTGCTGCCCTACAGCGGCATAGAACCGGATTCGATCCTGACCACAGGTGCTGCATGGGTCCCGGTCCATTCAATCTAGACCTGCTCTCGTACGAGCGGACGGTCCGCCCGGTCCCGGGAGCTCCCTCCATCATCCTCCTTCCAATCTCGCATCTCCTGACAATATGACGCATTCCCACCCGATAGAACGTTTCATTCAGCCAGGTCGCAATGTGATTGGCTGTCAGCGAACCAACCGTTGGCGGGGAACGTAGAGACAAAGGCAATTAGAACAGCGCGAGTGACGCAACAAAGGCAGCGCGAGCGACGCAACAAATCATTCATGCAAGGACCTTTTGCAACTCGGCCGTCAGGAGCGCGGATCATTGCTCTTTTCAATAGTCGCGTTAACACCGAACCTTGTGTATAAGAGCTTTGAGTGTAAGAGCGTTTTTGTACAGTGCTGCATTACCTAATTTAGGCTGCAATCGGGGAATTGTGTGCATTTGTGCTTACCCAATTACAAGAAGAATGTGGAGGCTTTCGAGAGGGTGAACAGGAGATTCATCACGATACTGTCTGCATTACAGGATATTAGCTAAAACCATATAACCATATAACCATTACAGCACGGAAACAGGCCATCTCGGCCCTTCAAGTCCGGGCCGAGCATTTTTTTAAACTTCCCCCTAGTCCCATCTACCTGCACTCAGATCATAACCCTCCATTCCTTTCCCGTCCATATACCCATCCAATCTATTTTTAAAGGATAAAATCGAACCAACCTCCACCACTTCCACTGGAAGCTCATTCCACACAGCTACCACTCTCTGAGTAAGGAAGTTCCCCCTAATGTTACCCATAAACTTCTGTCCCTTAATTCTCAAGTCATGTCCCCTTATTTGAATCTTCCCTACTCTCAATGGGAAAAGCTTATCCACGTCAACTCTGTCTAACTAAAAGGAAAGTTTGGAGAAAGGCGGGGCGTTATTCCACAGAGTGTGTGCGTAGTCAGAACATTAATGAGCGACGGAATGCATGGATGAATGAATGAATCAACCAATTAATTAACTAATTAATGATTGAACGGACGAATGCATGAATGAAGTAAATAATTAATTAATTGATGATTGAACGGATGAATGGAAGAATGAATGAATGAATGAACGAATGAATGAATGAATGAATGAATGAATGAATGAATGAATGAATGAATGAATGAATGAATGAATGAATAAACCCGGATTCACTGAAATGCTTTGTTTTGCATGCAACCTACTGTCGTCACGTTTTGCCCCCGATAAAGTTATTGAAGTACCTATCAATCCTGTCTGGTGCCTGTTGTCGCAAGGGTGGGAGGTATGTAGAACGAGATGCCGGAGGAGGTGGTTCAGGCAGGTACTATCGCAACGTTTAACAAATATTTAGATAGATACCTCGATAGGACAGGTTGAGACGGATATGGCCAAACGCTGATAGTATATAGTAGAGTGTAGATGGGACATGTTGGCCGGTGTGGTCACGTTGCACCTAAAGGCCTGTTTCCACGATGTAGAAATCTATGACAGTAAGACTCATTCAGCATACTTTAGTGTAATCTGCAAACTTTGATAATACTTTGCACATTCTCATCCAAATTCATGATAAGAACAACAAACAGTAGGTATGTTACAAAACTTACTTTCAGCGGCGCTGCAGTTCTGCCACTGCTCGTGTGCGCGACTTTGGCGCCTTTGAGAGGGGGGCGAGTATAAAATGCGATATTTGTGCCGTCTAATCAAATCGATGTCTGTCAGGCTGTTTAGTCGCTAAAGAAAAATCGCTTCGACTGCCGTTTTATTAAGTTTATTAAAATTGGTGCTTTATAATTAAATTGTTGGAGTAAAATTAAAATCATCTTCAAATGCCGTCAACGCCGACAACGGGAAGGATCTCACGTAGGGGACAAGGCAAGGTACACCGTTTATTTTTTCATATAAACTTGCTTCTTAGGATGCCGTTAATAAAAATTTCTAGTTACGAAAATGTGATAATGTAAATATGCCAACCGGCAGTATTTTTCCCGCAGATATTGGGGTTTAATTCACTGCAAGCGCAACGTTCCAAACCAGCGCATTCCACAAAAACCCACTCGCAAGATGATTTAATTGCCCATTAATTTACCGGAATTAAACACTAAATTCCTTCCATTTGGCCTATAAATTCATGACAATGAGATTTAAAAATCATGTTATATTGTGAATTCTTGTGTGACTGTTATTTGGACACTTAAAGGCCTGTCTCACGAGTCTGCGGCCATTGGCGGTGATACAGGAAGTATCTACCGCTCGTGGACCGCCAGAGACCGCGGGTTCGGTCAAACGACCACCGCCGGGGCCGTGCGGCGTTTGTCCCAACACATCACGGTGCTAACAAAAAGTCAGCAATGTCCAAAAATAATTTCTTACCGCACAGGCGCCGCCAGTGAGGCACGAGTACGGCACGGTCACCGCCACAGCCGCCGCCAGTGAGGCACGAGCGCCGTGAGTCGAAAGCTCACCGCCACAGCCACCGCCAGTGAGGCACGTGTGCGGCACGTCCGCCGCCACAGCCCCGCGATCCGAAAGACGTCATCGCGTAGCGCGTCGCGTTGCGCGATGTGGTAAGCACCCGATGCCGCAAGCTCGTGGAACCGGCCGTACGGAGATCATACGGCCCTCGCGCAGCATCCGTGCGGCGCTCTCGCGGTTGAGGTGCGGTCTCCTCTTTCGGCGACGCCGTGCTTCACCGCCAATGACCGCAACACCGTGACACAGTCCTTTTAGGCTTTTTAAAAATGTTAACCTTTTCTCAAGAAATGGATCGATGTCTAGATATAGAAATTGAATTTAGTAATTAGCTACAATTGGGTAACTAACTAATTATATGCTCTAATTTCAGGTCATCCAAGTAAGATGTTTCATATTTGTTTCAATCTATAATAACTGAAAATGTCATTCAGTTCTCTTAATTTTTAAGAAAGATATGGGCTTTTGACTGTCCTTGATCACAGCTTTTGTGTTAAGTCAATGGAAAAACAATAGGGAACAAGATGCAAATTTCCGAGTATGAAAAAAGCCATAACTTTATTAATACTGATGATATGAAAGTGAATTAGGTGTCAAATTAAACTTCTTTTTATGCTTTATCTGATGGGATAAATTGCAGACTTGATTTTAAAAATCTCAAAATTTTCTAACATTGCTACAAAAAGCAATGGGCCCAGCACCGCTCGTTGAGGCACACCGCTAGTCACAGGCCTAGTATTCGAAAAATCAACTTTCTACCATCTTACTCTGCCTCCCTCCATAACGCCAATTCTCTATCCAATTGAATAGTTCACCCTGGATCCCATTAGATCTTACCTTCCAGAACAGCCTATTATGCGGAACGTTATTGTGTGCCTTGCTGAAGTCCATTTAGTCAACATCTACGGCTATGCCTTCAGCAGCATTTTTGGTTACTTCTTCAAATAAAACATATCCTTATGATACGTTCTCCCACGTACGAAACCGTGTTTGCGATTGCTAAACCGTCTCCAGCTGTGAAGTACGCGTATATCTTAATTCTCAGAATCCTATCCAGGAAACTATATACTACCTTGGTGCTCCACGCAGAGATGGCCACTTTGGTTTCTGAGGGGCCTTAGTCTTCCTCCAGTTACCCCCTTTCCTCATTGTACATATCTCTTTGGATTTTCCTTAATAATATCTGGCCGACATAGCACCTGTCACCTTTTCGCCCTCCTGATTTCCTTCTTGAGTATGCTCCTTTCTTGCCGAAACATTTCAGAGATATATTCAGCTGCCAATACCCATCCAATGTCTTCTGTTTATTCCTGACCAGAGCCTCAATTTATCTTGCCCATGTTCCATGTTGTCTTACCTTACCTGCCGTGACCTTCACTCTAACAGGAACATGCATGCCCTGAATTCGCATCATCACATGAATGATACGTTGTGAATTTATAATGTATAAACTAATTAACTAATTAATTAATTAATAGATAATTGAATGAATGGATTATTAAATGAATGAATGAATGAATGAATGAATGAAAGAATGAATGAATGAATGAATGAATGAATGAATGAATGAATGAGTGAATGAATGAATGAATGAATGAATGAATGAATGAATGAATGAATGAGTGAATTAATGAAAGAATGAATGAATGAATGAATGAATGAATGAATGGATGAATGAATAAATGAATAAATGAATGACACATATTTAAAAGCATCTCACCCTCAAAAGGTTCCTTTGCCCGGAACCAACCCACTCCATTCAACATTATCAAATCCCGGTCTAACAATATCCAAGAGGACTTTGGCCAACTCAGAATATGAACTCATGGAACCGTCCTGCCTAATCCAAAACTATTTTGAAGCTAAGAATCACGTGGTCGCTGGTCCTAATAGACTCACACACGGACACCTCGGTTACTTCACAAGAGTAGAGCAAGCTTTCCCCCTTTATTTGCACAGCCCTCTGCATATTGCCTGAGTAAACTGCCGCTGAACACAGTTGACAAATCCCATCCGGTCTAAACCCTTCGTAAGCTTGCCATATCCTGGCATATTTGTTATTCTCACTCACAAATTGGGGAGTATTTAGCGGCTATAGTCCGCTCCCACCAAAGTTATCTTCCCCTACTTGTTTCTCAGGGCTACACAAATCGCCTCAATGGAAGAACCATTGAAGTATAGGCGTCATAGATTCTTACATCGTGGAAACAGGCCCTTCGGTCAATCGTGCCCACAACGGCAAACATATCAGCGTTTGGCCATGTCCTTCTAAACCTATCCTATCCATGTATCTGTCTAAATATTGTTAAAAGTTGCGATAGTACCTGCCTCAACCACCTCCTCCGGCAATTCGTTCCACAAACCTCCCACCCTTGCGGCGACAGGCAACAGATAGAATTGTTCAGTACCGGCGTCAAAATGTGACGACAGCAGGTTGCATGCAAAACAAAGCATTTCACTGAACCCAGGTACATGTAACAATATTCATTCATTCATTCATTCATTCATTCATTCATTCATTCATTCATTCATTCATTCATTCGTTCGTTCATTCATTCATTCATTCATTCATTCATTCATTCATTCATTCGTTCATTCGTTCATTCATTCGTTCAATCATTCATTCATTCATTCATTCATTCAATCATTCATACATGCATTCGTTCGCCCAATCATTAATTAAATATCAATCAATCAATTACTAAATAAATCAATTAAATAATTAATACTTTCGTTCCTTTAATCCGTAATTATTTAATTAAAAGATTCAGTCATTCATCCATCCATTCCGTCACTTATTAATGTTCTGACTGCGCATACATTCTGTGAAAACGCTCCGCCTTTCTCCAAACTTTCCCTTTAGCTAATATCCTATAATGCAGGCAGTATCGTGCTGAATCTCCTGTTCATCCCCTAGAAAGCCTCTACATTTTTCCTGTAATTGGATAAGCACAAATGTACATAACGCCCAGACTCCAGACTAAATGAAGTAATGCAGCACCGGACAAAAAAACGCTTTTATACTCAATGCTCTTATACTCAAGGGCCGGTGCTAACGCGACAATTGAATGAGCAATGACTTGCAAAAGGTCCTGACGCGAATGACGTGTTGCGTCGCTCGCGCTGCCGTTGTTGCATCACTCGCGCTAAGAATCAATGCGCGTTCTATTTGCCTTTGTCTCCACGTTCCACGCCAATGGTATGTTCGCAGGCAGCCAATCACATCGCGACCCGGCTGAATGGAACGTTCTATCGGGTGAGATTGCGACATATTGTGTGAAGATGTGAGACTGGAAGAAAGTTCACGGAGGATGCTCCCGGGACGGGCCGTCAGCTCACACGTATAAGGGGAGAGCAGGGCTAGATCGAATGTACCGCTACCCATGCAGCACCTGTGGTCAGGATCGAACCCGGTTCCCTGCCGCTGTAATGCAGCAACTCTACCGCTGCGCCAATCTGCCGCCGTTACCACAATCACAGTAATAATATTCGGCAATTTCCATGTCAAAATACAGGTATGCTGGGACTGTTTACCAGCTATACCAGCTATCAGGCAGCATCTCTGGAGCAATTGAACAGGTGACGTTTTGTGTCCAGATCATTCTTCAGACTCGTTAGATTTCTTTTAGATATTTTGTTTTACATTTGCAGAGATAGAGCGCAAAAACAGGTCCGCGGGTAAACCAAGTCTCAGCCGACCAGCGATCCCCGTAATCCAACACTATACTATGCACGAAGGACAATTTGCAGAACCCAAATTAACCTGCAAACCTGTATACGACTGAAGTGTGGGGGGAAACCGGTCACCCGCGGAATACCCACGCGGTTACAGGGAGAACTTACAAACTCCGTGCAGACAAACATCAGTCCTCAGCATCGAACCAGGACCTCTGCGTTGTAAGTCAGCAGCTCCACCACGCCGGTATCGAATTCCAATCAGCTGGTCTGTAAGCGACACACACAGGTATGATGGGGACTTATCTCCGCCCAAGCTGAAGCTGATGCGTTCCATAGCAGGACATCCGAGATGACCTCATTCTTTAAGGAACCGCGTACTCCTCTCCCATCATATATGTGGCCCTCACTCGTTTCTGTTCGTTCCCCCGCAGATCCGCTCTTGCTTCACCTTCCCCTAGTCGCAACAAGGAGCAGATTCTCCCTAGTTCTTACCTTTCACCCCATCAGCCGTCACATACAACACATTATCCTCCGACATTTTCGCCAACTCCAACGGGAACACAACACTAGTCACATCTTCCCATCTCCAACCTTTTCCACTTTCCGCAGAGACCGTTCCCTCCGCAACTCCCTGGTTAATCCATCCCTTCCGACCCAACCCCTCCTCAGGTTCTTCCCGAACAACCGCATGAGATACAACACCTGTCGCTATACCTTCTCCCTCGACTCGGTCCAGGGACCTCGACAGACCTTTCTGGTTAGGTAGCGATTTATTTAGCCCTACTTCAAGCTCATCTACTATATTCGTTATTCAAGATGTGGAATCTTATAAATCGGCGAGACCAAACGTAGACTGGGCGAACGTTTCGCTGTACACCGTCAGTCGGTCCATGTGGACCCACCTGACCTCCCGGTCGCTAAACACTTTAGGTCTCCTTCCCATTCCCATATTGACCTTCCTGTCGCAGGTCTCCGCCATTGTCAGAGAGGGGCTAAACGCTTATTGGAAGAACAGCATCTCATATTTCGCTTGGGCAGCTATACTAAAGATGCCACTACAGCACATTGGTATGAATATTGATTTCGCTAAAGTCAGGTACCCTGACATTCTCTCTCTCTCTCTCTATTTTGTAAACCAGCCCCCCTCAGTCTCTGCTCAACCATATTATATTCCATTCACCCGACTACTCCAATATTTCGACAAAAGAATTGTTCATTAAAATAATTTAATATTATGTGTTATATATTTCAATATTGTCTATTAAATAAAACTTAAACTTTTAAATTCAAAATTAATTCTTCTTATTCTTCCTCTTCACCCCTTCTCTCCATGTCGGCGGAATCCACGGCCACCTCCTGGTAGTCCTTCTCCAGCGACGCCATGTCCTCCCGCGCATCCTGGAACTC
This sequence comes from Malacoraja senta, assembly GCA_038087875.1. Taxonomy (NCBI): domain Eukaryota; kingdom Metazoa; phylum Chordata; class Chondrichthyes; order Rajiformes; family Rajidae; genus Malacoraja; species Malacoraja senta. Next base: position 2,859,583 of record JAXLNO010005841.1, read on the forward strand.
CCCTTCCTCCAGCCCCTCTCCAACGTACCAGTGGACAAAGGCCCGCTTGGCGTACATCTTGTCGAACTTGAGGTTGAGACGGGACCAGGCCATGGAGATGGCGGTGGTGTTGCTCAGCATGCAGAGGGCGCGTTGCACCTTGGCCAGGTCGCCCCCCGGCACCACAGTTGGGGGTTGGTAATTGATGCCTACCTATGGCCGGAAGAAATATATCTTAAAATAAAATCTACTTGCAAAAAAACCACGTTCCATTATCAGTTTAGTATGCGCCCAAAAATTAAACAAAGGATCGTTTAGCAGAACCTTGCGATTCCCTAAAATAAATCACTGGCTGTAACTATTCTCTGGATTGCCATCGAAGCCATCGCAAGTTCGGATATGTGTGTTAGAACCATGAAGGTATGGAACTGTGCAGCTGGGAAACATGCCCTTCGAACCACCTTGTCCATGCCCCAAATGTTGACATGTTGGGCTCGTCTCATTTGCCTGCGGCTGGCGTTAATCTCCCAAACTAATCATATCCATATCTTTTGGAATTTACTATATGTACATGTATACGTCTTTAGCTTTACCTGTCAACTCGCTCCAGATATGCACTCCCATTTGATACATTAATTTTTCGGGAAGTCTCTCTTCAATATCTCAGCTTTTCTGTGAGCCTACATCTTATCCCCGTCCCTCATGGTCTTGCACCTCGATATGTCCTGCCCTCAGAAATCTACGCCCCAAAGAAAAAAGTCCGAGCATGTCTAAACTCTTCCTTTAACTCAAGGTCGCAATCCCAATAAATATCCGCGTGAGACGTTACTGCACACTTTGCAAATTATTCACACCATCGAAGAAGGGGTGGGATGTGTCCTTCGGGAACTGATATGATCTATTTGCAGAGTAAGGTAAGGTAAGGTAAATTTATTTGTATAGCACCATTCGTGCAAACGGCAATTCAAGGTGCTTTACAGGAAAGAAAAAATAAAATAGTCAATAATTAAAAAATTATAAAGTGCTTTACAGGGAAGACTATCCATATAAATAATAAAAAGAGGTAGAAAAAAAATGACACAACACATTATAAGAAATTCAACACGAACATCCCTCCACAGTAGAATCTCCACTCTCCACTGTGAGGGAAGGCACCAAAATGTCCAGTCCTCCTCCTCCTCCTGGTCCGCAACTCCCCCGCAGATGAGTACAAACTGAGTACAAATGGTGCAAGGACGTATTCAGATTCGTTGCGTTTATGTTGTTCTTCCAACACTGACTGTGTGTGCATGGAATCACGCGAATCGGTCACACTCACCTTGAACCCAGTCGGACACCAGTCCACGAACTGGATGGAGCGCTTGGTCTTGATGGTGGCGATGGAGGCGTTGACGTCCTTGGGTACTACGTCACCACGGTACAGCATGCAGCACGACATGTACTTCCCCTGGCGGGGGTCGCACTTCACCATCTGATTGGCCGGCTCGAAGCAGGCGTTGGTCAGTTGTGAAACGGATAGCACCTCGTGGTATGCCTTTTCGGCCGAAATAATAGGAGCGTAGGTGACGAGCGGGAAGTGGATGCGCGGGTAGGGAACCAGGTTGGTTTGGAATTCAGTCAGGTCTACGTTGAGAGCGCCGTCGAAGCGCAGCGATACGGTGATGGACGACACGATCTGCGCCATCAGGCGGTTGAGGTTAGTATACGTGGGTCGCTCGATGTCCAGATTCCGCCGGCACAAGTCGTAAATGGCCTCGTTGTCAACCATGAAGGCGCAGTCTGAATGCTCCAAGGTGCAGTGCGTGACCAGCACCGCGTTGTAGGGCTCGACCACGGCGGTGGAGATCTGAGGCGCCGGGTAGACGGAAAACTCCAGCTTCGATTTCTTACCGTAGTCCACAGAGAGTCTCTCCATGAGGAGGGATGTGAAACCCGAGCCGGTGCCGCCCCCGAAACTGTGGAAAATGAGGAACCCCTGGAGTCCGGTGCACAAATCGGCCTGAGGGCGGAGAAGTGGCAAAAGCATTAATTCTGTACCAACGGTTAAAGGGAAGTAGCGACGCGATAGGGTCATGTTGCTCTTTATAGCCGGCGCAGAGAAAGATAGCGCGGTAGGTATCACAGTGATAAACGGAGAGGTAACAATGGGAATCCGGGAGTATCGTGGCCGCAGTACACGGGAATTTACCGGTGCAACCGGATAAATTGGGGCTGCAAGCACGCGGAGCGTCGTACAAGGATTTGCATTCGCTGAGCAACCTACCAGCTTCCGGATGCGATCCAGGACTAGGTCCACGATCTCCTTGCCGATGGAGCAGTGGCCTCGGGCGTAGTTATTGGCCGCGTCCTCCTTGCCGGTGATGAGCTGCTCGGGGTGGAAGAGCTGGCGGTAGGTGCCGGTCCGCACCTCGTCTGCAGTGGGAGGGGAGCACATAAGCAAGAATTAACCATCGGGACACACTCCTCCATCACGGTACGTGAGGGATTTAAGACAACGCCCTAGAATCTACGCCCCCCCCACCTTACCGATCACCGTGGGCTCCAGGTCGACGAACACGGCCCTTGGTACGTGCTTGCCCGCCCCCGTCTCGCTAAAGAAGGTGTTGAACGAATCGTCGCCCCCTCCGATGGTCGAATCGGTGGGCATCTGTCCATCCGGTTGAATCCCGTGCTCCAGGCAATATAACTCCCAGCAAGCGTTGCCAATCTGGACGCCAGCCTGGCCGATGTGGATTGAAATACACTCGCGCTGTTGGCGAGGGGAAACAGGCGGTAAGTTGGATTCCATTTGGTCTTGTTCAAAGCGCATTGATCCCGCAACGACCAATGCCCTATGTGAGCACCGTCTCAGTTCTACCCACATCTACAATTCGCACACACGCCACGCTGCATTCGCCGATTGCTACCCTCGAATTAGTGGGAAGCTCCCATCACCCTTACCTGCCCCATTATTACCCTGCGCCCTTCCCTCCCACCGCCGCCTCATTCCCGCTCAGCGTATCCATTCAGCCACGACGATCCCATTCCCCTGGTGCGCTCTCCCCTTCCCGTGTCCAGTCTCGAACACCAGACCACGAATCGCCGCCCTCCCAGTGGATCTCTCGCTCTGGTGAATACGCGTGCCCCCGGGCATTCTCCCGCGCGCTCACCATGTTGCTCCACTCGCGTGGTTCCAGAGACTGTGACGTGCGGCGCCGCTACGGTATTTATACGCCCCGGAGATAGAACCTTAACATTGGCCAAACGAGCGCGGATTGGTCAGTGAGAACAATGGCCTTGGTTGCCACAGGAAACAAACATATAAGGTTCCAAGGCGCTCATTGCTGAATAATACACAGTGTGAGACGTAGAAAGATGGATCTTCAGTGACGCAATCCGTTGTCCGTTGTCATCTGCCAGATTCCAATACATCACTTGCCGCTAGAAATACAGCGGTCTGACCAAATGCCCCCAAGTGAAACCTAGCGCTACCTATTAGACTTCCTCACCCAATGAAATAAACTATTCGTAAATTAACCAGCGCACCAGTGCCAAAATCGCTAAACATCCAAGTGAAAGTTGAGATAATCAGTCACTGACACAAAGCAGATTCATCAATTTTTATCCATGGATCACTTCATAATCCATGATCAGCGAGCAGACAAATCGTAACGCCATCATTGTCTCAGATCAATTCTTATTGACATTATTGCCACGTGATCGCTTTGCAGGCAAGTTAGAAGACGTAACGACGATAGGTCGGCGACAGGAGTTTGTGCTGAAGAAGCAGGCATTCTGCAAAATGACCTCTCTGGAGAGAAAGAATGGGTGACGTTTCGGGGCGAGACCCTTCTTCAGACTGATTAGGGGTAAGTGAAACGAGAGATATAGACAATGGTGTGGTGAGATAAAGAACAATGACTGAAATATATGCAACAAAAAGTCACGATGATAAAGGAAACAGGCTGTTTGTAGGGTGAAAATAGGAAGCTAGTGCGATTCAGGTGGGTTAGGGACAGAGACAGGGGGAATGCCGGGGCTACCTGAGGTGAGAGAGATCAATATTCATACCACGGGGCCGTAAGTTACTCAGGCGAAATATGAGATGCCGGTCCTCCAATTTGCATTTAGACTCACTCTGACGATGGAGGAGACCGGGGACAGAAAGTTCTGTGAAGGAATGGGAATGAGAATTAAAATGTTTAGCAACCGGGAGATCAGGTTTGTTCAGGCTGGCTGAGCGAAGGTGTTCCACGAAACGATCGCCCAGTCTGCGTTTGGACTCGCCGATGTATAGGAGTCCACATCTTGAACAACGAATACAATATATGAGGTTGGAGGAGGGCCAAGTGAACCTCTGCCTAACCTGAAAGGACTGTCGGAGTCCTGGATAGAGTCGAGGGAGGAGGTGTAGCGACAGGTGTTGCATCTTGAATAAAAATGAGAAAAAAAACTATAAGGAAACTAACGAGTCTGAAGAATGGTCTGGACACGAAACGTTACCTGTTCCGTTTCTCCAGAGATGCAGCCTTCTAATTGGTTTTCCAGCATGTTGTGCCTATCCGCGGTGTATACAATTCCGGCATACCTGTATTGAAATTTCCTAAAGTATATTGGACTCTCACAACAATGCACTTGTCGAATACCGGCGGCACGCTGGCGGAGCGATAGAGTTGCTGCCTTACAGCGGCAGAGAACCGGGATCGATCCTGACCACAGGTGATTCATGGGTCCATTCGATCTATCACGGCTGCACCCTCACCCGTTTCAGCCGACGGCCCACCCCGTCCCGGGAGCACCCTCCATCAACTTCCTTCCAGTCTCGCATCTCCAGACAATATGTTGCGTCCCCGCTCGATAGTCCCAGCCGCAACTACCTCCTCTGGCAGCTTGTTCCATACACCCACCACCCTTTGTGTGAAAGTTACTTCTCAGATTTCTATTAAATCGTTTCCCCTTCACATTGAACCTATGTCCTCTGGTCTTCTATTCCCCTACTCTGGGCAAGAGGTTTTGTGTATCAACCCGATTTATTCCTCTCATGATTTTACACACTTCTATAATATCGCCCCTCATCCTCCTGCGCTCCAAGGAATAGAGACGCAGCATACTCAACATCTCCATATAGCTCAGACCATCTCGTTCTAGCAGACTTCTCGTAAATCTACTCTGACCACTTTTAAGCTTAACAAAATCGTTTCACTACACGTTGCCCAGAACTGCACACAATATACTAAATGCGATCTCACCAACGTTTTATACAAATGCAACATTACCTCCCAACTTCAAAACTCAATACTTTGACACATTACAAATGTGATAGCGTCAGCGGCTGATATAGCCACAGCATTGCACCCTTTATGAGCCGCCAGGCTATATGATCGAAGCACAGACATGAAATGGGGATGATGGTCACCTTGCTGCATTGCGCTACAGGCCCAGAAATAGACCACGGGAATTAGAAGATTAAGCACTGCCCGTTTTTACCTTCTCCCCAAAATCCTCAAACACAACTGCCCTGACAGACCCAATGTTTCGGCCTACTCCTGTCCCACGGAAACGATTACCACGTACCTCGAATACATCCTATCTTCCCTGGTCCAATCTCACCCGTCCTATGTCTAAGATACCTCACATACCCTTCGCTCTTTAATGAACATTGAAACCTTGACTTCCGCTTTCGAAACCCCCACTCCCGCATCTTTACTATGGTCGTTCAGCCACTGTACATCTCCAGCCCCCAAACGGGAAGGCCTTAAAGCCCTCCGTTTCTTCCTCGACCGCAGAACCAACGAATTTCCCTTTACTAACACTCTACTACGCCTAGCGGAGTTGGTTCTCACCCTCAACAAATTCACCTTTCACTCCTCCCACTTCCTCCAAGTCCAAGGCAAAGAATGCGCCCCCGCATGGGCCTGCCACTTTATAGGGTATGTTGAACAATTCCTGCTCCAGGCGTACACTGGCACTATCCCAGAACTCTATCTCCGTAATGGTGATGATTGCATCGGTGCTACCTCCCGCACATATGCAGAACTCGTGGACTTCATCAAGCTTACCACCAATTTTCGTTTTGCACTCAAGTTTACTACGACCATCTACGACACCTCGTTCCCCTTTCTTGATCTCACATTCTCCATCACAAGAAATATACTATTGACTGACATCTAATACAAACCCACTGACTCCCGCAACTATCTCGACTACACTTCTTCCCATCCTGCTTCCTGAAAAGAATATATCCCCTTCTCCCAATTCCTTACGTCTGCGCGACCAATATGAGGTTTTACATACTCGAACTTCCGAGATGTCCTCATTCTTTACGGATCGAGGGTTCCCCTCCCCCATCATAGATTAGGCCCTCTCTTGTGTCTCCTCGGTACGCCGCAGCTCCGCCCTTGCTCCCCGTCCCCCTAGTCGCAACAGCGATAGAGTCCCACTTAGTCCTTACCTTCCACCCCATCAGCCGTCGTATACAACAAATAATCCTCCGCAATTTCCGACACCTCCAAAGGGATCGCACCACGAGCCACATTTTCCCATCCCCACCACAGTCCGCCTTCCGCAGAGACCTTACCCTCCGCAACTCTCTGGTTAACTCATCCCTTCCCACCCAAACCACCACATCCCCAGTTACCTTCCCCTGCAACTGCAGAAGATGCAACACCTGTCGCTAAACCTCCTCTCTCGACTATATCCAGGGACCCCGACAGTCCTTTCAGGTTAGGCAGGGGTTCACTTGCACCTCCTCCAACCTCGTAACCTATATTCTTTGTTCAAGATGTGGACTCTTATAAATCGGCGAGTCCAAACGCAGACTGGGCGATCGTTTCGCGTAACACCTTCGCTCAGCCAGCCTGAACCAAACCTGATCTCCGGCTGCTAAACACTTTAATTCTAATTCTCATTCCTTCACCAAACTTTCTGGCCCCGGTCTCCTCCATTGTCAGAGTGAGGCTAAACGCAAATTGCAGCATCAGCATCCCATATTTCGCCTGTGCAGCTTACAGCCATGTGGTACGTATATTGATTTCTCTCACCTCAGGTAGCCCCGGCATTCTCCCTGTCGCTATCCCTATCCCACCCAAGTGGCACCAGCTTCTCATTTTGACCCTACAAGCAGCTAACAATGGCCTGTTTCCTTTATCATCCTTACTTTATATCGTTGCATATATTTCAGTCATTGTTCTTTATCTCTCCACACCATTGTCTATATCTCTCGTTTCCCTTATCCCGAACCAGTCTGAAGAAGGGTCCCGACCCGAATCGTCACCCATTCTTTCTGTCCAGATATGTCCTTTTGCAGAATGCCTGCTTCCTCAGCGCAAAGTGCTGTCCTCGACCAATCATCATTACGTCTTCAAATTTGCCCACAACGCCATCACGTGGCAATAATGTCAGTAACAATTGATCTGAGACAATGATGGCTTTACGATTGATAGGCTCGTGGATCATGGATTATGAAGTGATTCATGGATAAAAATTGACGAATCTGCTTTGTTTTTAGTGACTGATTAACTGAACATTCACTTGGATGTTTAGCGAATTTGGCACTGGTAAGCTGGTTAATGTACGAATGGTTTATTTCTTTGGGTGAGGAAGTGTAGTGGGTTGCGCTAGGTTTCACTTGGGGGCATTTGGTCAGACCACTGTATTTCTAGCGGCAAGTGATAGATTGTAATCTGGCAGATGACAACGGACAACGGATTGCGCCACTGAAGGTCCATCTTTCTACGTCCCACACTGTGGATTATTCAGCAATGGGCGCCTTGGAACCTTATATGTTTGTCTCCTGTGGCAACCAAGGCCATTGTTCTCACTGACGAATCAGCGCGCGTTTGGCCAATGTTAACGTTCTATCCCCGGGGCGTATAAATACCGTAGCGGCGCCGCGCGTCACAGTCTCTGGAACCACGCGAGCGGAGCAACATGGTGAGCGCGCGGGAGAATGCCCGGGGGCGCGCGTGTTCCACCGAGCGAGGGATCCACGGGGGAGGGAGGCGATTCGTGGACTAGTGTTCGAGACTGGACACTGGGACGGGAGAGCGCACCCGGGGAATTGGGATCGTAGTGGCTGAATGGATACGCAGAGGGGAAATGAAGAGGCGGTGGGATGGAAGGGCGCAGGGTAATAATGGGGCGGGAAAGGCGGATGGGAGTTTCCACGAATTCGAGGATAGCAATCGGCGAATGCAGCGTGATGTGTGTGCGAATTGTCGAGGCGGGTAGAACTGAGACGGTGCTCACATAGGGCGTGGGTCGGTGCGCGTTCATTGCGCTTTAAAAAAGTCCAAGTGGAGTCCAACTTACCGTCTGTTTCCACTCGCCAACAGCGCGAGTGTATTTCAATCCACATCGGTCAGGCTGGCGTCCAGATTGGCAACGCTTGCTGGGAGCTGTATTGCCTGGAGCACGGGATCCAGCCGGATGGACAGATGCCCACCGATTCGACCATGGGAGGCAGTGACGATTCGTTCAACACCTTCTTTAGCGAGGCCGGGGCGGGCAAGCACGTACCAAGGGCTGTGTCTATCGACCTGGAGCCCACGGTGATCGGTAAGGTGGGGGTTCCGGAGAATGTAGGGCGTTGTCTTAAATCCCTCCCGTGCGTGGATTGAGGAGTGTGTGCCGATGGTTAATTCTCGCTTCTGTTCTCCCCTCCCCCGCAGACGAGGTGCGGACCGGCACCTACCGCCAGCTCTTCCACCCCGAGCAGTTCATCACCGACAAGGAGGACGCGGCCAATAACTACGCCCGGGGCCAATGCTCCATCGGCAAGGAGATCGTTGACCTCGTCCTGGATCGCACCCGGAAGCTGGTAGGATGCTCAGCGAATTCAAATTCTCGTACGACCCTCCGCGTGCGTGCAGCGCCAATGCATCCGGTTGCATCGGTCCATTACCGAGTTCTGCGGCCACGATGTTCCCGGATTCCCATTGTTACCTCTCCCTTTATCACTGAGCCACCCACCGCCGTATCGTTCTCGGCACCGGCTATAGAGAGCAACATGACCCTATCGCTTTGCTGGTTTCCTTTAAACGTTGGTACAGAATTGATGCTTTGCCCCTTCTCCGCCCTCAGGCAGATCTGTGCACCGGACTCCAGGGTTTCCTCATTTTCCACAGTTTCGGGGGCGGCACCGGCTCGGGTTTCACCTCCCTCCTCATGGAGAGACTCTCCGTCGACTACGGTAAGAAATCGAAGCTGGAGTTTTCCGTCCACCCGGCGCCGCAGACCTGCACCACCGTGGTCGAGCCCTACAACGCGGTGCTGGTCACGCACTGTACATTGGAACACTCCGACTGCACCTTCATGGTGGACAACGAGGCCATTTACGACTTATGTCGGCGGAATCTGGACATCGAACGCCCCACCTATACTAACCTCAACCGCCTGTTGGCGCAGATCGTGTCGTCCATCACAGCCTCGCTGCGCTTCGACGGTGCCCTCAACGTGGACCTGACTGAGTTCCAAACCAACCTGGTCCCCTACCCGCGCATCCACTTCCCGCTCGTCACCTACGCTTCGATTATTTCGGCTGAGAAGGCTTACCACGAGGAACTGTCCGTTCCACAACTGACCAACGCCTGCTTCGAGCCGGCCATTCAGATGGTGAAGTGCGACCCCCGCCAGGGGAAGTACATGTCGTGCTGCATGCTGTACCGTGGGGACATAGTACCCAAGGACGTCAACGCCTCCATCGCCACCATCAAGACCAAGCGCTCCATCCAGTTCGTGGATTGGTGTACGACCAGGTTCAAGGTGAGTGTGAGCAATTCGCGTGTTTCCATGCACACGCATTCAGTGCAAATAGATCATATCAGTACCCGAAGGGTACACCCCTTCCCTTCTTCCCTTCTTCCCTTCTTCAATGGTGTGCATAATTTGCAAAGGATGCAGTAACGTCTCACGCGGATATTTATTGGGCTTGTGGCCTTGCGATGGTAGGAGAGGTTAGACAGGCTAGGACTTTTTTCTTTGGGGCGTGGATTTCTGAGGGCAGGACATATCGAGGTGTGCAAGATCATGAGTGACATGGATAAGGGAGATGTACGCTCGGTGAAAAGCTGAGATATTGAAGAGAGACTTCCCCAAACAATTAATCTATTCAAAGGGGAATACCTATCTGGAGCGAGTTGACTGGTAAAGCTAGAGACGTATACATTAACCACCTTTCAGGTACATATAGTAATTCTCAAAACATATGGATACGATTTGTTTAGGAGATTAAGGCCAGCCGCAGGAAAATGAGAGGAGCCCAACATATCAACTTTTGTGGCATGGACAAGGTGGTTCAAGGGCATGTTTCCCAGTTGCACAGTTCCATACATTCAAGGCTCTAACACACAAATCGGAACTTGCGTCCTTGATGGCAATCCAGAGAATAATTACACCCAGATATTTATTTTAGGGAATCGCAGGGCTCAAATAAACGATGCTTTGTCTAATTTTGGGGCGCATACTCAACTGATAATGGAACATGGTTTTTGGTATTGATTTTAAGATATTTTTCTTCCGGCCATAGGTAGGCATAAACTACCAGCCGCCGACGCTTGTGCCGGGGGGCGACCTGGCCAAGGTGCAACGCGCCCTCTGCATGCTGAGCACCACCGCCATCGCCATGGCCTGGACCCGCCTCAACCTCAAGTTCGACAAGATGTACGCCAATCGGGCCTTTGTCCACTGGTACGTTGGAGAGGGGCTGGAGGAAGGGGAGTTCCAGGACGCGCGGGAGGACATGGCGTCGCTGGAGAAGGACTACCAGGAGGTGGCCGTGGATTCCGCCGACATGGAGAGAAGGGGTGAAGAGGAAGAATAAGATGAATTAATTAAGAAGTTAAATTTTACGTTTTATTTAATAGACTATATTGAAAGATATTAAAGACTTATTATATTAATGAATTGAAAGACTTATTATAATAAATTATTTTCAATGAACAATTATTTTGTCGATATATTGGAGAAGTCGTGTGAATGGAATACAATATTTGTGGGCATAATCTGAGGGGGGGCGGTTGACAAAGTACAGAGAGAGGGAATATCGGGGTTACTTGTCCTCAGCGAAATCAATATTCACACCACTGGTCTGTAGTGATATCTTTAATATAGCTGCCAAGCAAAATATGGGATGTTGTTCTTCCAATATACGTTTCGCCCCACTCTGACAATGGAGGAGACCTTGGACAGGAAGGTCGGTATGGGAATGGGAAGGAGAACTAAAGTGTTTGGCAACCGAGAGATCTGGTAGGTACACATGGACTGAGTGAAGGTGTTCTACGAAACGTTCGCCCAGTCTACGTTTGGTCTCGCCGATGTATAAGAGTCCGCATATTGAACAACGAATACAGTACATGAGCTTGAAGTTGGGCCAAATAAATCTCTACCTAACCAGAAAGGACTGTCGAGGTCCCTGGACAGAGTCGAGGGAGAAGTTACAGGGACAGGTGTTCGATCTCATGCGGTTGTTGTGGAAAGGACCTGAGGAGGTTTTGTTTGGGAAGGGATGGATTGACCTTGTTGCGGAGGGAACGGTCTCTGCGGAAAGTGGAAAAGGGTGGCGATGGGAAGATGTGAAGATTTTCCGTAGGAGTTGGCGGAAATGTCGTAGGATAATGCGTTATATGTGACGGCTGATGGGTTTAAAGCTGTGGACTAGGGAACCTCTGCTCTCTGTCGCGACTAGGGGGAGGGGAATCAAGAGTGGATCTGCGGGGGAACGAGGATAAACGAGTGTGGGCCACATATATGATGGGAGAGGTGTACCCCGGTTCCCAAAAGAATTATGACATCTCGGATGTCCTGGTATGGAACACTTCAGCTTGGGTGCAGATCCGGCGTAGACGGAGGAATTTGGATTGGAGGATGGAGTATTTGCAGCAAGCAGTGTGGGAAGAGTTGTAGTCGAGATAGTTGTGGGAGTCAATGGGTTTATAACAAACTGGGAGGGTGTAATTTGGGAGCAGCTGCTCTTGAATAATTCCCTATCATACCTGCGGGAGGGAGTAGCGATGAAGACGTGGGGCCTCGTGGACAGCGCCTCCTGCGAGTGTGGGGCCCAACTCAGAGAGTGGAGCACATAGTCACCAGTTGCCCCAAACACCGGCCACCGAGCGACGTCTGATTGACCTGGACGATGACACGTTGGCCTGGCTCGCCCCAACTGAGCTGCAGGTCTAAAAGACATACGACAGAAGAAGAAGAAGAAGAAGAAGAAGCAGAAGTTACATGTGGGAGTCGTTTACAGACCAGCTGATTGGAATTCATACCAGCGTGGTAGAGCTGCTGACTTACAATCCCAAAGATCCTGGTTCGATCCTGACTACTGGTGTTTGTCTCCGCGGAGTTTGTAAGTCCCCCCTGTAACCGTGTAGGTTTTCCCCGGGTGCCGGTTTCCTCCCACACTCCAAAGTCGAAATACATTTGCAGGTTAATTTGGGTTCTGCAAATTGTCCTTCGTGCGTAGTATAGTGTTGGATTACGTTGAACGCTGGTCGGCTAAGATTTGGTTTACCAACGGGCCTGTTTTCCCGCTGTATCTCTGAAATAATTTTTAAAAAAACAACAATTAAAAGTAAACTAGCGAGTCTGAAGAATGGTCTGGACACGAAACGTTACCTTTTCAATTGCTCTAGTGATGCTGCCTTATAGCTGGTATTCCGGCATTATGTGTCTATCCTCGGTGTAAACAGTTCCAGCAATCCTGTATTTTGACTTGGAAATTGCCTAAAGTAGCGATGTTACAATACTTACCTTCAGCGGCGCTGCAGTTCTGCCATTGGCCGTGTGCGCGACTTTGGCGCCTTTGAGGGGGAGGGGGGGTGGGGGCGGGATTAAAATGCCGTTTCTCCTGCCTGTCGGAGGCGAACTTTCTCAGGCTGCTGCAGAAGAATCGTTCCGAGTTCCGTTCTCGGAAGTTTAAAAAATAAATCGCGGGACAATTTAGTCCCTGGACTAAAATCAAAAGCTACTTCTAACGCCGTGAACACCTACAACGGGACGGATCTCACGTAGTGGACAAAACAAAATGTAAGTCGTTTATTTTACCTATAAACTTGCTTCTTGGGATGACTTTAATCAAAATTTCCTTGCGATAATGTGATTTTGGCCCCATACGAAGCGGCAGTGTTTTTCCTGCCAATATGGGGTTGAAATTCAACGCAAACCGCAACGTTCCAATCGATCGCGTTCCACAAAAACCCACTCGCAAGATGATTAAAATGCCCATTAATTTACGGGAATTAAACATTAAATTCCATCCATTTGGCCTATAAATTCATGACAATGAGATTGCAAAATCATGTTGTATTGTGAATTCTTGTGTGAATGTTATTTGGACACATAGGCTATTTAAAAATGTTAACCTTTTCTTAAGAAATGGATAGATGTTTAGATCTAGTATTTGAATTTTGTAATTAGCTACAATTAGGTAACTAACTAATTATATGCTTTAAATTCATGTCATCCAAGTAAGATTGTTTCAAATTTGTTTCAGAATGCTTCAATTTATAATAACTGAAATTTCATTCAGTTCTCTTAATTTTTAAGAAGGTTATGGGCTTTTGACTGTCCTCGATCACATCTTTTGAGTTAAGTCAATGGAAAAAAATAGGAAACAAGATGCTAATTTCAGAGTATGAAAATGGCCATAACATTTTTAATACTGAAGATATGAATGTGAATTAGGTGTCAAATTAAACATTTTTACCATTTTTTAAATCTCAAAATTGTGTAACATTGCTACCTAAAGTATACTGGATTTTCGCAACAACACCCTTGTCGAATATTATTATTGTGATTGTGATAACGGCGGCACATTGGCGCAGCGATAGAATTGCTGCCTCACAGCGGCAGAGAACCGGGTTCGATCCTGACCAGAGCTGCTGGATAGGTACCGGTCCGTTCAATCTAGACCGGCTCTCGTATGAGCCGACGGCCCGCCCCGTCCCGGGAGCTCCCTCCATGATCCTCCTTCCAGTCTCGCATCTCCAGACAAGATGACGCATTCCCACCCGATAGAACGTTTCATTCAGCCGGGTCGCGGTGTGATTGGCTGTCAGCGAACCAACCGTTGGCGTGGAACGTAGAGACAAAGGCAAATAGAACAACGATTGGTTCTCAGCTCGAGTGACGCAACAAAGGTAGCGCGGGCGACGCAACAAATCATCCATGCAAGGACCTTTCGGAACTCGGCCGTCAGGAGCGCGGATCATCGCACGTATCAATAGTCGCGTTAACACCGAACCTTGTGTATAAGAGCATTGAGTATAAGAGCGTTTTTTTTCCAGTGCTGCATTACCTAATTTAGGCTACAATCGGGAAATTGTGTGCATTTGTGCTTACCCAATTACAAGATGAATGTGGAGGCTTTCGAGAGGGTGAACAGGAGATTCATCACGATACTGCCTGCATTATAGGATATTAGCTAAACGGGTTTGGAGAAAGGCGGGGCGTTTTGCCACAGAGTGTGCGCGCAGTCAGAACATTAATGAGTGAAAGAATGGATGGACGAATGAATGAATCAACCAATTAATTAACAAATTAATGATTGAACGGACGAATGCATGAATGAAGTAATTGATTATTTAATTGATGATTGAACGGATGAATGGGAGAATGAATGAATGAATGAATGAATGAATGAATGAATTAATGAATGAATGAACCAATTAATTAACTAATTAATGATTGAACGGACGATTGCATGAATGAAGTAATTGATTAATTAATTGATGATTGAACGGATGAATGGGAGAATGAATGAATGAATGAATGAATGAATGAATGAATGAATGAATGAATGAATGAATGAATGAATGAATGAATGTACCTGGATTTACTGAAATGCGTTGTTTTGCATGCAACCTACTGTCGTCACGTTTTCCCGTCGATAAAGCTACTGAAGTACCTATCAATCCTATCTGGTGCCTGTTGCCGCAAGGGTGGGAGGTATGTAGAACGAGATGCCGGAGGAGGTGGTTCAGGCAGGTACTATCGCAACGTTTAACAAATATTTAGACAGATACCTGGATAGGACAGGTTGAGACGGATATGGCCAAACGCTGATAGTAAATAGTCGAGAGTAGATGGGGCATGTTGGCAGGTGTGGTCACGTTGCACCTAAAGGCCTGTTTCCACGATGTGGGAATCTATGACATTAAGACTCATTCAGCATACTTTAGTGTCATCTGCAAACTTTGGTCATACTTTGCACATTCTCATCCAAATTAATGATAATAACAACAAACAACAATGGGCCCAGCACCGATCGTTGAGGCACAGCGCTATTCACAGGCCTAGTATTCGAAAAATCAACTTTCTACCATCTTACTCTGCCTCCATCCATGACGGCAATTCTCTATCCAATTGAATAGTTCACCCTGGATCCCATTCGATCTAACCTTTCAGAACAGCCTATTATGCGGAGCGTTATTATGGGCCTTGCTGAACTGCATGTATGCAACATTTACGGCTTTGCCTTCAGCAGCATTTTTGGTTACTTCTTCAAATAAAACAAATTCTTATGATACGACCTCCCACGTACGAAACCATGCTGGCGATTGCTAAACAGTCTCCAGCTGTTACGTACACGTATATCTTGATCCTCAGCCCACTCCATTCAACATCCTATCCAGGAAAATATATACTACCTTAATGTATAACTGGCCGACACAGCACCTGTCACCTTTTCGCCTTCCTGATTTCCTTCTTGAGTATGCTCCTTACTTGCCGAAAACGTCCAGGCATATATTCAACTATCTATACCCACCCAATGTCTTCTGTTTATTCCTGACCAGAGCCTCAATTTATCGTACCCATGTCCCATGTTGTCTTACCGTACCTGCCGTGACCTTCACTCGTACAGGAACATGCATGCCCTGAATTCGCATCATCACATGAATGATACTTTATGAATTTATAACGTATTAACTAATTAATTAATTAATTAAATAACGGATAATTGAATGAATGGATTATTGAATGAATGAATGAATGAATGAATGAATGAATGAATGAATGAATGATTGATTGAATGGTACATATTCAAAAGCACTTCACTCTCAAAAGGTTCCTTTGCCCGTAACCAACCCACTCCATTCAACATTAACAAATCCCGATCTAACAATATCCAAGGGGACTTTGCCCAACTCAGAATATGAACTCAGGGTACCGTCCTGCCTGAACCAAAACTATTTTAAAGCTAAGAAACACGTGGTCGCTGGTCCTAAAAGACTCGCACACGGACACCTCGGTCAGTTCACAAGAGTAGAGCAAGCTTTCCCCCTTCATTTGTAAAGCCCTCTGCATATTGCCTGAGTAAACTGCCGCTGAACACATTTGACAAATTCCATCCGATCTGAGCCCTTCGTAATCTTGTAATATCCTAGCATATTTGTTATTCTCACTCCCATATTGGGGACTATTTAGTGGGCTATAGTCCGCTCCGACCAAAGGATGGTCCCCTACTATTTCTCAGGTCTACACAAATCGCCTCAATGGAAGAACCACCAGTAATGTCATCTCGGTCAACTTCAATGACATTCATCCTAATCGAAAAATCAACAGCCCTCGTCTCCCCACTCCCTCCATCTCGCCTGTAGCACCTGTAACCAGGAATTTTAAGCTAACAGTCCTGTCCCTCTCTTTGCCACTTTTCCCTAAATATTGTTAGGTCCCAGTTGTCCGTACCCATTCACGTCCTGAGTTCGTCTGTCTTCCCCGACCAGTCTGCAGCAGTAAAGTGAATGCAATTCAACCAAACATACATTCCTCGTTGGTACACAAAAATGCTGGAGAAACTCAGCGGGTGCAGCAGCATCTATGGAGCGAAGGAAATAGGTAACGTTTCGGGCCGAAACCCTTCTTCAGACTGATAGGGGGTGGGGAGAAGAAAGGAAAAAAGGAAAAGGAGGAGGAGGAGCCCGAGGGCTGGGGGAGGGGAGGAGACAACCAGATGGCTGATGAAGGGGAGGGGACAGCCAGGGCTAGCAGAATTGGGAGAATTCAACGTTCAGGCCACCAGGATGTAGACTGCCCAAGCGGAATATGAGGTGCATTTCCTCCAATTTACGGTGTTGCTCGCTGTGGCCATGGAGGAGACCCAGGACAGAGAGGTCAGATACGGAATGGGAGGGGGAGTTGAAGTGCTGAGCCACCGGGAGTTCAGGTTGGTTATTGCGGACCGACCGGAGGTGTTCGGCGAAACGATCGCCAAGCCTCCGCTTGGTCTCACCAATGTAGATCAGCTGGCATCTAGAGCAGCGAATGCAATAGATGAGGTTGGAGGAGATGCAGGTGAACCTCTGTCGCACCTGGAACGACTGCTTGGGTCCTGGAATGGAGTGGAGGGGGGAAGTGAAGGGACAAGTGTTGCATCTCTTGCGGTTGCAAGGGAAAGTACCAGGGGAGGGGGTGGTATGGGAGGGAAGGGAATAATTGACAAGGGAGTTACGGAGGGAGCGGTCTTTGCGGAAGGCAGACATGGGGGGAGATGGGAAGATGTGGCGAGTGGTGGGGTCACGTTGGAGGTGGCGAAACTGACGGAGGATCACTTGTTGTATGTGACGGCTGGTGGGGTGAAAGGTGAGGACTAGGGGGACTCTGCCTTTGTTGTGAGTGGGGGGATGGGGAGAGAGAGCAGTGTTGCGGGGTATGGCAGAGACCCTGGTGCGAGCCTCATCTATGGTGGAGGAGGGGAACCCCCGTTCCCTGAAGAATGAGGACATTTCAGATGCCCTGGTGTGGAACGTCTCATCCTGGGAGCAGATGCGGCGTAGACGGAGGAATTGGGAGTGGGGGATGGAGTCCTTACAGGAAGCAGGGTGGGAAGAAGTGTAGTCCAGATAGCCATGGGAGTCGGTAGGTTTGTAGTGGATGTCGGTAAGGAGTCTATCACCTGCGATGGAGATAGTGAGGTCAAGGAATGGTAGGGAAGTGTCGGAAATGGTCCAGGTGTATTTGAGTGCCGGATGGAAGTTGGTGGTGAAGCGGATGAAGTCAGTCAGTTGTGTGTGGGTGCAGGATGTGGCACCAAAACAATCATCGATGTAGCGGAGGTAGAGGTCGGGGATGGGGCCCTGGTACGCATTGAACAGGGATTGTTCTACGTACCCGACAAAGAGGCAGGCGTAGCTGGGGCCCATGCGTGTGCCCATAGCTACGCCTTGTATTTGGAGGAAATGGGAGGAGTCAAATGAAAAGTTATTAAGTGTAAGTACCAGCTCCGCTAGGCGGAGGAGGGTGTCAGTGGCCGGGTATAGATTGCTTCTACGGTCGAGGAAAAAACGGAGGGCTTTGAGACCATCCTGGTGGGGGATGGAGGTGTACAGTGACTGGACGTCCATGGTGAAGATGAGGGGGTGAGGGCCTAGAGAGTGGAATGCGCGGAGATGACGGAGGGTGTCTGAGGTGTCTTGAACATAGGTGGGGAGGGATTTAACCAAGGGGGATAGTATGGAGTCGAGGTAGGTGGAGATGAGTTCGGTGGGGCAAGAACAGGCAGAGACAATGGGTCTACCGGCACAGTCAGGTTTGTGGATTTTGGGGAGAAGGTAAAAGCGGGCTGTGCGGGGCTGGGGAACGATGAGGTTGGAGGCTCGTTCGGGCAGGGCGTGGGAGTGGATGAAGTTGGTGATGGTGCTGGAGATGGTGGCCTGGTGCTCGTCAGTGGGGTCATGGTCCAGGGGTAAGTAGGAAGAGGTGTCCGAGAGTTGGCGCGTGGCCTCAGCTTTGTAGAGGCCTCGTTCCTTGTAATGCGCCTTGCCTGAGGTAGATGTATCATCATTAAATACGAGACAGGTGCCGGAAGACTGGAGGGTAACGAACGTTGTGCCTCTATTTAAGAAGGGCAGCAAATCCACCTGACGTGGTTTGCATTTATAGAATTATTACAAATATAGGGTGCAAAAGTACTTTAAAAAAATTGAGGTCAGGTAAGGGGGGATGCTAGTTGAAGAGTTGGTATGTCCCATTTACGTAATGCTCATAAAAATATTTGTTTCTCTCTTTTTCCTCTTTCTCTTTCTCTTTCTTTTCTAGGGCTATTTCTTAACTCTTTTTCTTTTGTTTTTTAATTTTGCTCTTATAGGGTCTTCGTCCTTTTTTGTTGTCACATTTTCTACACTTTCACTTTTTCCTTCACTTTCTTCTTTCTTTCAATCTTTTCTTTTTCTAGTGTAAAAAATAAATGGAGTACATTAATTGTAAGAAGACATAAGTGACCAGTACTAATGTATGTGGTTGTAATGTAATGTACTTCTAATAAATAAAAATAAAAAAAATAAAAAAAGAAGGGCAGCAAAGAAAACCTTGGGAACAACATACCAGTAAGTTAACATTTGTAGTATGAATACAAAAATGCTGGAGAAACTCAGCGAGTGAGGCAGCATCTATGGAGCGAAGCAACAGGTGACGTTTCGGATCGTGATCCTTCTTCAGAATGATGTGGGGGTAGCGGGGGGCGATGGCGGGAAGAAGGAAGGAAGAGGCAGAGACTATGGGCTGTGTGAGAGCTCGGAAGGAGAAGGGGAGTAGGGAGAAAGCTAGGTCTGCCTGAAATTGGAAGTCAAGACTTCCGGTGGCGTCATGTTGGACTAACAGACGTGCACCTAGCTCCACTCCCGAAAAACTTCACGATTTATCGTGTAAAACGGGTCCAGAAATCGGGATTGTTTTTAAAAACCTTACCGGAGCTTCTGGTTACCGCACTGATGACGTCATCGTTAAACGCGATGTTTTAAACGGTGGTTTGAAGCCCTTTAAATGAGTAAATCGTCTCCAGCTGTGAGCCCTCAGAGAGCAGTGAATAAGCTGCTGAAAAAGTCTGAAGCAGAAGTTACCTCTGAAGTCTCTGAAGTGGCTGCAGAAATGGATACAAGATCTAAGAAAGACTTTGATGACTTGAAGAAATTAATGAAAAATTTGAAAGATGAGATTTCGGATAATAGGGTGGAAGATAAGAAAGAAATGAAGGAAAATACGGCAAAAATGATGGAAGGAATGGAGAAGATGATGAAGGATTTAAATGCTGGTAACCAGAAGAATATGACGGATTTACTGGACATTATGAATAAACGAATTGATGAGGTGAAAGATGGACTATCAGAGAAAATGGATAAGATGGATGTAATTACTACGGATAAGTTCACGGCTGTACTTGAAACAGTAGCTGCAAGTATGCACACAATTACGGAATTGGAGAAAAACACGGCTCGACTGGTTGAAGACATGGCGAAATTGAGGCAAGAACATGAGCAAATGAGGCGAGAAAACGAACAAGCGTCACTACAAATGGGGACTCAATTAGAGAAAGTCTCAGTCAAATGCCTGGACCTGGAAGCTCGCTCTAGACGCCAGAATTTGAGAATTCTTGGTGTTTCAGAGGGGGCAGAAGGGGAACAGGTACGTGAATTTGCCATGGGCTTGTTGAAACAACTGTTGAATCTTTCCAAGGAACCGAAAATCGAAGTGGCTCATCGTGTCCCAAAATTTGGAAAAAGATCTGGTGCGGGAAAAGCTTATCCACGACATATTATAGTGAAATTTCGAGATACTGCAGAACTGGAATATGTTATGAGCAAAATCAAATATGGTGTACAATTGCGGCTGGACAAGGACACTATTAAGATATTCAGGGACTACCCGTATGAAATTGTGCAAAAAAGAAACAAATTTGATAAGGTTAAAGATCTTTTAAGAGGGAGAGAAGGGGTCAGATTTGGGGGTTTTTATCCCGCGAAAATGCGTATTTCCTTTAATGGTCTTGAAAAGTCATTTGTTAAGCCTGAATACGCATTCAAATATGCCCAAACGATCGTTGAAAAACAGAAATGAAAGGGAGTTTTGGCAGATCCGAACCATTCTCAGCAATGTTTTGTCTGGGGATAGTTACACTGTTATCTCTGGAATGTTGAATCAAGGACATTTTCTGTTCAAAACATGTAAACAACTGAACATTTGGAATATAAATCAGAAAATAATTGCTTATTGATTAAAATATTATAACCAATTGTAAGAACTTATCCTATTAACAACTTAAAAAGTTATGCAGGTTAGATTAGAATACTAACAAAAAAAAAATTAATGAACGAACATACTAATATGAATTTTTAATAAATTGTAACCTTATCTATAAGCGGGAGGAGGGGATGAGAAACGAGCTCCTGGCTTATGTCCAGGAGCACGTCTCGTTAACCCCTTCAACCAACAGTTGATTCTTATTGAAATCAAAAATATTGGTTTAATAATTAAACTCCGATATATATATATGTTATAAGGAAATATCAGGGTAAAATTGTATTATATATCTGAATGTGAGGCCTCGTTTTAATATTTTAATATGTTATAATTAACTAAGAGAGCGGAGCTATTTGAGTAACAACGCAATGGAAGTCAAAACAAGGTTTTTTCCCCACCTACAGGTGGGACACTCGCTACAGTGCCGACTATATCGGACACTGTAGCCTCACTTTTTTAGTTTTTTTTTTACCACATAAAATCACTTGTTTGTGTTTTGTGTTTAGTGATAAGAGTAAAATGGACATACCAGCAAAAGTTAATAATTCAAAAACTCCCCCAATGCCTAAAGACCTGGGACATGGACGCACCACAAGATTCAAAGGTACTATAATTATTCAAAATGCATGACACCACACAAAAGAACCTAGGAGGAATCTCATTTTGTAGTTGGAATATAAGAGGTATTAACGAACCTATAAAAAGGGGTAAGATATTAGCTCAGCTAAAAATGTACAATTCTGACATTACCTTTCTACAAGAAACACACCTAAAACCTCAGGATCAAGTTAGGCTGAGGGCGAAATGGATAGGTCAAACATACCACTCTTCATTTACTTCAAAATCTAGAGGCACGTCAATTATCATAAGAAAAGGTATACCATTTAAAGCAAAGAATATTATAACAGATATAGAAGGGAGATACCTAATAGTTAATGGAGAAATCCATGACACTCCACTTACTTTGGTAAATATATATGCCCCTAACTTTGATAACCCCCACTTTTTCAATAAAATCTTCAATATAATTGCAGAGTCAAACTATCAAAATGTTATAATAGGCGGAGACTTTAACTGTGTTTTAGATCCGTACTTAGATAAATCAAGTCAAAAACAGAGAGGGAATATGAAATCGAAAACTGGGGAACTCCTCAATACCTATATAAATAACACTAATATAGCAGATGTTTGGAGAATTGTGAATCCAACTGGCAGGGAATATTCGTTTTACTCAATGGTACATAAGACATACTCACGTATAGACTACTTTCTGCTGGATACAAAATTAATCCCCCAAACATCTAATGCAATATACCATACAAATTCAATTTCAGACCATTCTCCACTAACTTTCTTTTTAAAACTGGAAGGATTGTCTAAGAATAAATCATTCTGGAGATTTAACTCTCAAATTTTAAAAGATCCATAAGCGAGTATATATTTAAAAGAACAAATGGAGGTCTTTTTTCAAACAAATGATACTTCAGATATATCGCCTACTTTACTTTGGGAATCTTTTAAAGCATACATTAGGGGTATTATAATTTCATATCAAGCTTTTCAAAATAAAAAGAATAAGAATGAACAAAGACAGTTAGAAGAACTTATTAGACAAATGGATATAGATAATGCTAAAGATCCATCAATAGATAAACATAATAAAATAATAATTTTAAAACTTAAATTAAATAAATTATTATCTGCCAAACTTATAAGACTTTTTCAAATTACAAAACAAGAGCACTTTGAATTTGGGGATAAACCGCATAAACTTTTGGCTCGCCAGCTAAAAAAACGAGAAAAGGAACATACTATACCAAAGATCAAATCAGATAAAGGGGAATTATTAACAACACCGAAGGATATTAATAAAAGATTTGCGCAATTTTACGAGAATTTGTATACATCTAAAACGATAATTGATTCCAATAATATCACAAAGTTCTTGGATACCTGTAATCTTCCAAAGTTAGAGCTGAAGGAACAAGAGGAACTGGGTGCACAAATCTCAATTAAGGAATTAGAAGATACAATAAACTCATTAAAGAATGGAAAAACACCAGGCCCTGATGGATTTACTAATGAATTTTATAAAAGCTTTTATGATAAAATAATACCAAGATTACAAAAAATGTACCAATACGCTTTTAAAAAACGAATACTACCTGATACATTAGCGGAATCAACGATTACATTAATACCTAAGAAAAATAAAGATTTAGAAGAACCTGGCTCATATAGAGCTATAGCATTGTTAAACACAGATCAAAAAATATTAGCGAAAACATTAGCTAGAAGATTAAGTAAATACATTAGTAAATTAATAAACCCAGATCAGACAGGGTTTATCCCTAAGAGATACTCTTCTAATAATATGAGACGTCTACTCAACATAATGCACTCACACAAATCTGAAGATCAAGAATTATCAATTATTTCGCTGGATGCTGAAAAAGCATTTGATCAAGTAGAATGGAATTATATGGATAAAGTATTACAAAAATTTCAACTGGGAGAGAATTTTATTTTATGGATTAAGTTACTATATAACAAACCTACAGCTAGAATACTTACTAATAACATATTATCCTCGAAATTTCAACTATCAAGGGGAAATAGACAAGGATGCTCATTATCACCACAGCTGTTTGCTCTCATTATTGAACCGCTAGCAGAAAAAATTAGAATACACCCTGATATTCATGGATATAATACTAAAGACTCATATAATAAAATATCTTTATACGCGGATGATATATTATTGTATATTACAAAACCTCAAATCACTATACCAAATATATTAAATTTAATTGAAGACTTCGGATCTTTTTCTGGATATAGAATAAATTGGAATAAAAGTGAAATTATGTCAATAAAACCGAAAGATTCAACACATCTTTTAAAATTCCCTTTTAAAATAGCTACAGAAAAATTTAAATATTTGGGAATCGAAATTACCAGAACATATCAAGGTATGTTCAGGGCAAATTTTGACCCCCTACTTAATAAACTAAATACATTAATTAATTTCTGGAAAACGCTCCCGATGTCTTTAATAGGCCGAATAAACGCAATAAAAATGATCTTTTTACCACAAATTTTATACCTATTTCAATCAATTCCTATATACTTACCTAAGAAGTTTTTTAAAAAACTCGACTCAGATATCACTAATTTTATATGGGACTATAAATCACATAGAATACAAAAAACCCACCTGAATAAACCTAAAGTATTGGGGGGTCTAGCACTACCTAATTTTATGTATTATTATTGGTCAGTAAATATTAAAAACATGATTCAACTGATGGATAACTCCGCCCAGCAAGTAGACTGGATTGTAATGGAGAAAGAGGATTGCTCCTCTAGAAACATTGGAGCGATCCTCCTCTCTCCAATGAAACTGAATAACATAAATTATAATAAGAACCCAATTATTCATAGTACAATCCGTATTTGGAAACAAATAAAACAAAATTTAAAATTAAGAAACTTATCACTTTTATTACCTATAGTCAATAACCCTTCGTTTAGTCCTTCTATTATAGATAAAGCTTATACACAATGGGATAGACTAGGAATTAAAACGCTTGGTGACTTGTATGAAACTGGAAAATTACTTTCATTTCAACAATTACAAATAAAATATAAACTCGGAAATAATCAATATTTTAAATATTTTCAAATATGCGACTATTTGAAAAAATATACAAAAGATCATTATAATAATCCAGTAGATGTATTGGACGAGGCAATGCAGATAAAAGCGGAATCAGCAAACTTAATATCATATTTGTATAATATTATTTTAAATGTACAAATACCACCTACGGAGGGTATCAGAAGAGACTGGGAACAAGAGTTAGCTATTAAAATTTCAAAGGAAAGTTGGAATGAATACTTATTAAACGTGCATAAATGTTCGATTAATGTAAGACACACTTTAATACAATTTAAAATTTTACATAGATTATATTATTCGAAAACTAAAATTCATAAAATTTTCCCAAACGTATCATCTATTTGTGATAAATGTCAATCCCAAGAAGCAACTATAGCGCACTCATTTGTCTTCTGTACAAAAATTCAAAAATTTTGGAATGAAATTTTTGAAATCTTTACAAAGTTATTTAAAACAAGACTGATACCCAATGCAGAATGGATTATCTTCGGAATAACGGAAGATGATCCAGAACTAAATGTGTTTGAAAAGAAATTAATGGACTATGGGTTAATAACTGGAAAAAAGCTAATTCTAAAATTTTGGAAGAAGGCTCCAATACCAACTATAAATATGTGGATTTCAAATATGTTTGAAACATTACACCTAGAAGAGATAAGACTCCTCCTAGCAGGTAAACCAGATCACTTCCACCTGACGTGGTCTGCATTTATAGAATTATTACAAACATAGGGTGCAAAAGTACTTAAAAAAAATAAAAACTTGAGGTCAGGTAAGGGGGGAAGAGTTGGTATGTCCTATTTACGTGATGCTCAAAAAAAAAACATTTGTTTCTCTTTTTTTCTCTTTCTCTTTTCTTTTCTTAGGGCCTATTTCTTAACTCTTTTTCTTTTTGTTTTTAATTTCGCTCTTATAGGGTCTTCGTCCTTTTTTGCTGTTACATTTTCTACACTTTTCTACACTTGCACTTTTTCCTTCACTTTCTTCTTTCTTTCAATCTTTTCCTTTTCTAGTGTAAAAAAATAAATAAAGGGAGTACATTAATTGTAAGAAGATATAAATGACGAGTATTAATGTATGTGGTTGTAATGTAATGTACTTCTAATAAATAAAAATTAAAAAAAAAGAAAAGAAATTGGAAGTCAATATTCATACCGCTGGGGTGTAACCTACCCAAGCGAAATAAGAGGTGGTGCTCCTCTAATTTGCTGTGGCACGCACTCTGGTCATGGAGGAGGCCCAGAATAGAAAGGTCGGATTCGGAATGGGAGGGGGAGTTGAAGTGCTGAGCCACCGGGAGATTTGGTTGGTTAACGCGAGCTGAGCGGAGGTGTTGGGTGTCGCCGATGTGGAGCAGTTGGTACCTAGTACAGGGGATGCAATAGATGAGGTTGGGGGGGGGGTGCAGATGGAAGACTGCTTGGGTCCTTGGATGGAGTCGAGGGGGAAGGTAAAGCGACAAGTGTAGCATTTCCTGCGGAGGGGTGGTTTGGGTGGGTAGGGACGAATGGACTAGGGAGTTACGGAGGGAGCGGTCTCTGCGGAAAGCCGAAAGGGGAGGAGATGGGAAGATGTGGCCAGTGGTGGGTCACGTTGGAGGGGGCAAAAATGTCGGAGGATTATCTGTTGTATGTGACGGCTGGTAGGGTGGAATGTGAGGACAAGGGTAACTATGTCCTTGTAACGAATGGGGGATGGGGAGTGAGAGCGGAATTGACGGGATATAGAGGAGACCCTGGTGAGAGCCTCATCTATAGTCGAAGAGGGCAGCCACTGTTCCCAAAAGAATGAGGACATCTCCAATGCCCTGGTTCGGAACACCTCAACCAGGGTGCAGATGCGACGTACTCGGAGTAATTAGGAGTAGGGGTTAGAGTCCTTACAGGAAGCAGGTTGGGAAGAATTGTGGTCCAGCAAGTGGAATTGCTTTTAAGTTATTCTATCCCATCCCTCCCCCCCCCCTCACGCAGGTGGGCATGAACTACCAGCCCCCGACGGTGGTACCTGGGGACGACGTGGTCAAGGTGCAATTGTATGCCCCATTCTGTATGCGGAGCAAACCATCGCCATCTCTGTGGCCTGGACCCACCTCAACCTCAAGTTCGACAACATGTACGCCAAGGGGGCCTTTGTCCACTGGTACGTGGGAGAGGGTTTGGAGGAAGGGGAGTTCCAGGACGGGCGAGGGGATATGGCGTCGTTGGAGAAGGACTACCAAGAGGGGGCCGTGGATTCCGCCGACCTCGAGATAAGGAGGAGTGGGGGAAGGGGGTGGGGGAGAGGAAGAATATATTTGATTAATTTATTACATCGAAATTTGTTTTATTCAACTAATCAATATATTATCTAATATTTTTTTATAAAGGTATTTTATGATATTTTGTTGATTTATTGCAGAACACGAGGAAAAGCCAAATTGCAACATTTTTAGGTCGTGATTGGGTAGTGTAGTTTGAGTGTAGGTATTGTAGGGTAATTCTACATTCTACCTTTGGACATTGTTTAAAGATAAGCCAACAATAATTTAGACCAGCCGTGTTCTTTAGGATTGCAAGAATCGGCGCCCTTGGGCGACGATAGAGATCATATATCGTGTCATAAATTGAAGGCCTGTATCGTTTCGAGAGCTGAGTCGGATGAGGTCCGAAAGAAATATCGGAAATCAGGAAAGAACATAAATAGTGAATCAGGAAGACAGATCATTATCTGAATTGTGTCAAGTTGGGAAAAGGGAAAGTACAGCGAGATCTGGAGGTCCTGGTTCATCAGTCGCAGAAAGTAAGCATGCAGGTATAGGCGGCATTGAAGAAAGCGAATGGCATGTTGGCCTTCACAACAAGAGGAGTTGAGTATAGGAGCAAAGCGGTCCTTCTGCTGATGTACAGAGCCGCTGTGTGACCACACCTGGAGTATTGTGTTCAGTTTTGCTCTCTAAATTTGAGGAAGAACCTTCTTGCAAAAGAGGGAGTGCAGCGTAGTGTCACAGGGTTAATTCCCGGGATTGCGAAACTGTCATATATTTATAGAATGGAGCGACTGGGCTGGTATACTTTGGAATTTAGAACGATGAGAGGGGATCTTATTGAAACATGTAAGATGGAAGGAAACATGTTCCGATGTTGGGGTAGTCCAGACCCAGGGGCCACAGTTTAAGAATAAGGGGTGAACCATTTTGGAACGATGAGGACAAACTTTTTCACACAGAGGGTTGTGAATATGGGGAATTCTCTGCCTCAGAAGGCAGTGGAGGCCAATTCTCTGGGTGCTTTCAAGAGAGAGTTTGATAGAACCCTTAAAGATTGCAGAGTCAGGTGATATGGGGAGAAGGCAGGAACGGGATGCTGATTGTGGATGATCAGCCATGATCACAGTGAATGACGGTGCTGTCACGAAGGACCGAATGGCCTACTCCTCCACCTTTTGTCTATTAGAGAAGCAAATATATTTGTTGACTGTATGAAGGAAGTTTACATGCATTTAATGCACATATTGACAAGAACGGAGCCCTGGGTGTGCAGAAGATGAGGGAAGCGGCACTACTCCAAGACAAATGAAGGAATTTATGGTACTGCCACAAACAGCATTGATATACAGAGCGTTAATTGATCCATGCCCATAGCTCCCTGAAAATAGTAGCAATGTCAGACAAGGCGAGTGGTCTGCTTGCCGTCATGCGTCGAGGTACGCAGGAAAAGACAGCAGGTAGACAAAAAAAGCTGGAGTAACTTAGCGGGACAGGCAGCATCTCTGCTGCAAAGGAAAACGAGAGATATAAACGATGATATAGAGAGATATAGAACAATGAATGAAAGATATGCAAAACAGTAACGATGATAAATCAAACAGGCCATTGTTAGCAGTTTATTGGGTGAAAATGAAAAAGTGGACCGACATGGATGACGGAGAGATGGAGAGAGAGGGAATGCAGGGATTAGTTGCATTTTGAGAAATCAATATTCATACCACTGGGCTGTAAACTGCCCAAGCAAAATCTGAAATGCTGTTTCTTCTATTTGCGTTTAGCCTCACTTTGACAACGGAGGAGACGTAGGACAGAATGGTCAGTGTGGGGGTATGGAGGAGAATTAAAGTGTTTAGCAAGCGGGAGTTCGGATAAGTCCAGGGGGACTGAGCAAAGGTGGCACCTGTATCCACCCTGTATGAATCTGTGACTGTGAGAAAAGAACATAGAACACAGAACAGCACATGAATAGGCTCTTCGGCCCACATACCTCTGCCTAATATGAAGTCAAGTTAAACTAATTTCCTTTGCTTCGACGCTATTCATGTCCCTCCATTCCCTTCGTATCCCAATGCCGAAACCAAAAGCCATCAAAATGCCACTCTCATATCTGCCTCTACCACCATCTGTCTAAGGAAGTAGGCAAAAGAGGTGGGGTAGTTGCATTACTGACCAGTCAGAATGCAACGGCGTTGTTCAGAAAAATATATACTGGAAGGTATGTCTACCGTGGTATGTGGGTTGAGCTAAACAATAAGAAGCAGCAATAGGGCGGCAGCGGTAGAGTTGCTGCATTACAGCGCCTGCAACGCCGGAGACCCGGGTTCGATCCCGACTACGTGAGCTGTCTCTACGGAATTTGTACGTTTTCCCCGTGACGTGCTTGGGTTCTCTCCGAGAACTTCGGTTTCTTCCCATCAATCCAAAGACGTACATGTATGTTGCTTAATTGGCTTGGTAAATGTAAAACAGGTTCCAAGTATGTGCAGGATAGTTTAAATATGCGGGGATCGCTTGTCGGCGCGGACCAGCTGGGTCGAAGGGCCTGTTCCGCGCTGTATCTCAAAAATAAAATAATTTAAATTAACATGTAAGGGACTATATTATAGGCCACTGAATAGCCATCGGTTGGTAAATGTTGAATTATATGGACATATGTGGTAAGAACACAAGGACTATTGTGTTGTTGTCGTAAGTGACTAATAATCATAAGATGTTAAAGAAATATTGCAGATGACATTAAAATGGTGGCATTATCTCTGGCCAGAAAGCAAACTTGGCTGTTTTAACGGGTCTGGGTTAATATGTGGTCGTAGGGTTGGAGGGAAGGGTGAATCACAGAGGGGGGTGGGGGGCAGTGAGAGAGGAGGTTGTTAAACTTCAAAGTATGCACACCTTGAGGAGATTTCGCAGTGGAGTAGACGAAATGTTTAAGAAAGAACTGCAGATGCTGGAAAAATCAATGGCAGACCAAAATACTGTAAGAGCTCTGCGGGCGAGGCAGCATCTATGAAGCGAAGGAATGGGTGACATAGTTTGTCTATTCAGCCCATCAAATAGTGTTGTTACACATCAGTGGCGCTCCAGATCTCCCTGCTGCCTGTGCGTGCGATCCGGAGGCTTTGGTGGGGGTATCAAAATGCAGGTTTGTAATGGTTGTCGGAGAGGAATTTGATCGCACTGCTAGCTGATGAAGAAAATCCACTTTGCGATACCGCCCCCGTTTTTTTTTTTAAATTGCTGGTCGATTGCGTCGCTGGATTGAACTTAAACGCGACTGAAAACGCCTTCAACGCCTTCAACATCACGGATCGCAAGTGCAGGACAAAACAATTTTTTTGTCGTTTACTTAACATATTATCTTGCTTTTTGGTGTGGATTCATTTTAATCTTATGATGCGCAAAATGTTATTTAAGCCCCGATACGAATCGGCCGTGTCATGCCTGCCGATAGTGGCTTAAATCATGGCAACGGCCACATTCCAATCGATCACATCCCAGAACATCCACTCTCAAGATAATCAAATTCATTATTTTTTTGCACGATCATGTCATAAGAACATCTAAATGATCTATATTTTGTGTTATTGTCTATCCATGATCTATATTTTCATGCTAAATATCCATAGTACAGTTCTAGTCAGGTTTATTGTGCAAATATAATTATTTTGAATATCTTGAGAATGGATGTTTCTGGATTAATTCATGGGAATTAAACAGTAAATTCCTTCCATCTGGCATATAAATTCATGACACGTGTGATTTAAAAATCATGTTACATTGTGAATTCTTGTGTGGATGGGATCAGTTTGTTATTTGCTATTTGGATATTTTAGCTATTTTAAAATGTTTAGACTTCTCTTAAGAAATGGATAGATGTTTAGATCTAGTAATTGAATTTAGATGGATTCATTTGATTAGATGAATGTAATTGATTTGATGAAACTGATGAATATGTTTTTTTGT
The DNA here is from genome assembly GCA_038087875.1 of Malacoraja senta. NCBI lineage: Eukaryota > Metazoa > Chordata > Chondrichthyes > Rajiformes > Rajidae > Malacoraja > Malacoraja senta. The sequence goes on from JAXLNO010005841.1 coordinate 2,890,443, forward strand.
TGGGTATTTAATATTTGTTTTAAGGTTTAACTTTATCATTTCTACTTGTTTTCTAAAACTGCAAATAATAACTTTTCTGTAAATACTGTTCAGTGATTATTTTTCTTTAAATTTTAAACAGATGTTTCCGAAGAAGGAATGCAAAATTGTCAATCCAAATGCCCAGCAAAAGAGACTGATTTAGACAGCATTCGCAGAGATTATCCGAACTTGGACTACTACAAATGTGATGATCTACAGGATATTCTTAATGGGAGTGTGCAGAAAGGCGTGTCATGCGTGGCTTGAAGCGCAAAAACTGTAGTTTACAATGCCAAAATTTAAAAGTTGAGGAAAAACAAGGTGGACAGAGTTGCTTATTGGTTAAAATCTGAGGATTATGATGATGCTACTGATTATGATATGCCAATGTACCAGCTAACAGTTGATCTTCTCCATAAAGACTTGGTCTTTTGCTAGAAATTGTAATTTTTACCTGTCTGTTACGGACTTACAGCATATTATACAATAATATTAAAGTTCTGATTTTGAGAATGTCAAACTTTTGAATTTTCAAGGCAGTCTGGGTGTTTATTACTATTTCCGTCATAACGGTCAATTTTGTAATTAGCTACAATTGGGTAACTAACTAATTATATGATTTAATTTCAGGTCATCCAAGTAAGATGTTAGATATTATAGTTTCAGAATGCTTCAAGATTCAAGATTCAAGAGAGTTTATTGTCATGTGTCCCTGATAGGACAATGAAATTCTTGCTATGCTTCAGCACAAGAGAACATAGTAGGCATGACTACAGAAGAGATCAGTGTGTCCATATACCATTATATAAATATATACACACATGAATAAATAAACTGATAAAGTGCAAATAAACAGATAATGGGCTATTAATGTTCAGAGTTTTGTCCGAGCCAAGTTTAATAGCCTGGTGGCTGTGGGGAAGTAGCTATTTCTGAACCTGGTCGTTGCAGTCTTCAGGCTCCTGTACCTTCTACCTGAAGGCAGCGGGGAGATGAGTGTGTGGCCAGGATGGTGTGGGTCCTTGATGATACTTTTTGAGGCAGCGACCTCGATGGAAGGGAGGTCAGAGCCGATGATGTACTGGTAAGTGTTTACTACTTTTTGTACTCTTTTTCGCTGCAGGGCGCTCAAGTTGCCGAACCAAGCCACGATGCAACCGGTCAGCATGCTCTCTACTGTGCACCTGTAGAAGTTAGAGAGGGTCCTCATTGACAAACCGACTCTCCGTAATCTTCTCGGGAAGTAGAGGCGCTTATGTGCTTCCTTAATAATTGCATCAGTGTTCTCGGACCAGGAAAGATCTTCAGAGATACCCAGGAATTTGAAGCTCTTGACCCTTTCAACCATCGACCCGTTGATATAAACGGAACTGAGGGTCCCCATCCTACTCCTTCCAAAGACCACAATCAGTTCCTTGGTTTTGCTGGTGTTGAGGGCCAGGTTATTGTGCTGGCACCATATGGATAGTCGCTCGTTTTCTCTTCTATACTCTGACTCATCCCCATCAGTGATACGTCCCACAACAATGGTGTCGTCAGCGAACTTGGTGATGGAGTTCGCATTATGACCGGCTACGCAGTCACGAGTATAGAGTGAGTACAGCACGGGGCTGAGCATGCAGCCTTGAGGTGCTCCCGTGCTGATTGTTATCGAGGCTGACACATTTCCACCAATACGAACATACTGTGGTCTGTGAATGAGGAATGTCGAGAATCCAATTGTAGAGGGATGCGCAGAGACCCAGTTCTGCGAGTTTGGTAACCAGCTTGGAGGGGATGATTGTATTAAATGCCGAGATGTAATCGATGAATAACAGCCTGACATATGAGTTTTTGTTGTCCAAGTGGTCCAGAGCGGAGTGGAGAGCCAGCGAGATAACATCCACCGTTGATCTGTTGTGGCGGTAAGCGAACTGAAGTGGGTCCAGGTTTTTGTTGAGGTAGGAGTTGATTTGCGCCATGATCAACCTCTCAAAGCACTTCATCACCACAGACGTTAATGCCACTGGTCGATAGTAATTGAGGTACGTCACATTGCTCTTCTTGGGCACCGGTATAATTGATGCCCTTTTAAAGCAGCTGGGAACCTCAGACCTCAGAAGTGAGAGGTTGAAAGTGTCCATAAAACTCCAGCCAGTTGGTTCGCACAGGTTTTTAGAACACGACCGGGTATAACATCAGATCCACGCGCTATTCGAGGGTTCACCCCTCTGAAGGATTTTCTGACGTCGGCCTCTGTGACTGTGACTGAAATACCATCACAGCGAATGGAGGCTCGGGAAGGCACATGAGTATTCTCCCGATCAAAGCGTGCGTAAAACGCATTGATCTCGTCAGGGAGTGATGCTTCGCCGACATTCGAGCACGTCCTGATTTCGCCTTGTAAGAGGTGATTGCATTCAAGCCCCGCCACAGCTGCCGAACATCTATCTCATCCTCCAGTTTGGATCAGAAGTCTCTTTGGCCTTTTTGATGGCCTTACCAAGGTCGTATCTGGACTTCTTGTAGACCACTGAATGCCCGGTGTCTGGTCTTCGGAACAGTGGGGATCTCAAAGTTCATCCAAGGTTTCTGTTTGGGAAACACTCGGAAGGTTTTTGTGGGGATGCAGTCCTCCACACATTTCTTTATGAAGTCTGTAACGACGGTGGCGTATTCGTTCAAGTCCGTTGCCGAGTCTTTGAACATTGCCCAGTCTACAGACTCCAAACAGTTCTGGAGTTGTTCCTCTGCACCCCACCCCCCTCCCCGACCAGGTCTATACAGTCCTCACCTCTGGGGGTGAGCTCTATAATTGCTGCCTGTAGGCAGGAAGAAGCAGCACCGCGGTATGGTCGGATTTGCCGAAGTGAGGACGAGGGATAGAGCGGTAGGCATTCTTGATGGTGGTGTAGCAGTGGTCGAGGGTGTTTGGTCCTCTGGTGCAGCAGGAGACGTGTTGCCTGAAGTTAGGGAGAGATTTCTTGAGGTTGGCCTTATTGATGTTCCCAGCAATGGTGGTAAATGCCTCGGGGTAAGACGTCTGGTGTTTGTTGACCACGGCGTGCTGTTCCTCCAGTGCCAGACGGACGACCGGTGGCCCTTATCGAGGGATTACCACCAATTGCTGGTAAGCATCGATAAGCACCTCAAGAAATCTCTCCCTAACTTCAGGCAACACGTCTCCTGCTGCACCAGAGGAGTTGGACAGCACTGCCACGTCTGAGCACCACGCAGAGTTGACCATGAGGCAGACGCCCCTTCCTCTCCATTTCCCAGATGCCAGTGTACAGTCCATACGGTGGATGGAGAACCTTCAGGCTGGACCGCTGAATCTGGGGTGCTGGGGATGAGCCATGTCTCTGTGAAACAGAACACAGAGCATTCCCTCAGCTTCCTTTGGTAAAGCAGCCTTGCCCTTCAGTCCTCCACTTTAGTTTCAAGGGACTGTACATTGGCCAGTAGGATAGTAGGGAGAGGGGGCCGAAGTCCGCTGCGCTTCAGTCTGACCTGAAGTCCTGCCCATCGGCCACGTTTCCGGACACAATGGAGGCCTCTCCTTTGTTTCCATGTACTGTGCTTACTGTACCTGCTGCTTCTGCGGACCTGCGCTGGAACGGGAATTCCTTCACAGACGGCAGCTCCAGCTCCGGAACGAACGGGGGTACCTTCAAAGTCAGCAGCTCCAGCTCTGTAGTTCCTGGAAAATCCAGCTCCTTGCTCTGGAGGTCATCCCGGTGTTTCCAGGAACAGTACCTGCGTTCCTCCGTCGGGTCGGGAGTTTTACAGCGAGCGTGGGAAAGTTTAAAGTTCGGGGCTCCCGCAGCTGCGGGAGATCGCGAAATCGCAAGAGCCTTCAGATGCCCAAGCAGCTTGTCCAAAACGGCACCGATTTCTGCTGTTTCTGCTGTTTCCCTGATGCGGGTGAGTTGTTGGAAGCTTTTATGTTCTGTTGCTTCGCAAAAGTCGCCGCAGGCAGGCACCATCTTAGAACTGAAAAATTCATTCAGTTCTCTAAATGTTTAAGAAAGTTATGGGCTTTTATGTCAAAAGACTGTCTTCGATCACAGCTTTTGTGTTAAGTCAATGGAAAAGCAATAGGGAACAAGATTTGAGTATAGGAGCAGGGAGGTTCTACTGCAGTTGTACAGGGTCTTGGTGAGACCACACCTGGAGTATTGCGTACAGTTTTGGTCTCCAAATCTGAGGAATGACATTCTTGCCATAGAGGGAGTACAGAGAAGGTTCACCAGACTGATCCTGGATGTCAGGACTTTCATATGAAGAAAGACGGGATAGACTCGGCTTGTACTCGCTAGAATTAAGAAGATTGAGGGGGGTTCTTATAGAAACTTACAAAATTCTTAAGGCTAGATATTTAAGGAAGATATTTCCCGATGTTGGGGAAGTCCAGGACAAGGGGTCACAGTTTAAGGATGAATGGGTAATCCTTTAGGACCGAGATGAGAAAAAAAATCACACAGAGAGTGCTGAATCTCTGGAACTCTCTGCCACAGAAGGTAGTTGAGGCCAGTTCATTGGCTATATTTAAGAGGGAGTTAGATGTGGCCCTTGTGGCTAACGGGATCAGTGGGTATTGAGAGAAGGCAGGTACAGGATACTGAGTTGGATGATCAGCCATGATCATATTGAATGGCGGTGAAGCTCGAATGGCCTAACCCTGCACTTATTTTCTATGTTTCTATGTTTCTATGTTTCTCAGATGCTAATTTCCGATTTTGAAAATGACCATAGCTTTTATTAATACTGAACGTGAATTAGGTATCAAATTAAAGGTATTTTTAAGCTTTATCTGATCGGATAAATTACAGGCGTGATTTTTAATATCTTTGAAACATTCCTACATCAAACCAACTCCGCCATTTAATCATGACTGATCCATCTCTCCCTCCTAACCGCATTTTCCTGACTTCACCCATAACCTCTGACACCTGTACTAATAAATAATCTATTTATCTCTGTCTTAAATGTTGTACATCCACTGACTTGACCTCCACGGGCTTCTGAGACAAAGAATTCCACAGATTCGCCACTCTCTGACTAAAGAAATTGTTCATCATCTCCTTGTTAGCAACCGTGAGATAGGTAGGTTCACGCTGACTGAGCGAAGGTATTCAGCGAAATGATCGCCCAGTCTACGTGTGGTCACGCCGATATATATGAGTTCACATCTTGAACAACGGATACAGTAGATGAGGTTGAAGGAGGGACAAATAAATCTCTACCAAACCTGAAGGGACTGTTGGAGTCCCTGGACAGAGTCGAGGGAGAAGATATAGGGACAGGGGTTGGATCTCATGCGGTTGTTGGGGAAGGTACCTGTCGATTTTAGTCCTTACAATAACAGTGGTCTTACACCAAGATAATGATATATAGACTTTATTAAAGCAACACAACCTCTCTTAAGAGTTCCACTTTTTGCCTCCATCACAGTGAGGAGGTGCCTGGTAAACTCACTGTGATGGATGTTAATTTGTGTTTATTGTGTGTTTTGTTATTTATTATATGTATGACTGCAGGCAACGAAATTTCGTTCAGACCGAAAGGTCTGAATGACATTAAAGGAATCTAAGTCTAAGTCTAAGTCTAAGTCTAAGTCTAAGTCTTCCACTTCTAACTAAAGGAATGCAGCGGACAGCGATGCTGACAAGCTAGTGGGCGTAACTACAAATACATGACTCATAACATGAGTCACTAATCTACATCCCCCCTCTTAAAGAATCCATAACAATATAGACCCATAACTGCGCAAAGCAAGTATCACAACCGATGACAGACTGGTGGAAAGTCAAACATCGTCCGGATACTTCACGACCGGCCTGCAAACACGTGTACGATAGAGGCCATCTACATTCTTTTTCTCCGGGGAAAGAGCAGGCGACTTCACCGCCGATGGGGAGTTGACCAACGTCCCTGGAGTGCAAGCAGGAGCTTGTGGCGCAGATGGGACAGACAGAGGAACTGCCGCAGGCATGGATTGTTGTGCTGGCACGAGAATGCGAGGTTGAAATGAACTTGTACGATCTGGATAATATGGAGGAGGGACTGGCTCATTCACAGGCAAACGATGTTGCCAGTTGCGTCGGTAGGTGCCGCCATCCGCTCTAACAATATACGAGCGTGGCTCCGAAGCAAGACCTGAAAGTACTCCAATACGGTCGCGGCCTTTCTCAGTATGCAAGCGGACCACCTGTCCTTTGTTCAGCGGTGGCAGTGGCCTACTTGCCTGGTCGAACCATTTCTTTTGAATGTCACGCTACTTTTGCAACCTGGATTGAACCTGTGGCGGAAAAAGTTGTGGGTTTAAGGCTTGATCTGCTACCGGCAGTGTGGTACGGGTCTGTCTTGACAATAATCGTTGAGCAGGTGAGCCCAAGGCAGGGTCACGGGAAATGTTGCGTAAATTGAGTAAATCCATGAATGTGTCAGATTTAGCTCTGTGAGAGCGTTCCATGAGCTGTTTTGAACTTCTGACAGCCCGCCCGTTCAGCCAGCGCGTTAGACTGTGGATATTCAGGACTGCAGGTGATATGGTGAAGTTTCCAGCGTCTAGCAAACTCTCTGAGTTGTTGGCTAGTGAACTGACTGCTATTGTCAGTCAGCAGTTTGCCTGGAGAAGCATGGACGGAAAGGTGACGAGGTAATTTCGAAATAACTCTGCTGGAAGTGGGGCTGCTGATAAAATCAATGTCGAACCATCCTGAATAAGAATCCACGAGCACAAGGTACTGCTTGCCGTGCCAATCGAATAAATCAGCTGCCACTGTAGACCATGGGAGCGCAGGTACAGGATGTGGCAGAAGTGGTTGCTTTTGTTAATGAGGTCCCAGACTATTGCACACAGCAGACGCTGCCACATTTTCGTTGATGCATTCGGCCATGCCAGGCCAGTAAAACATGTTTTTCTCCCGTTAAACAGTGGCTTCAGCACCCGTGTGTCCTGCATGAATCGCGTCAAAATACCGGTGATGCAGCGAAACAGGAACCACGGTCTTGTGTCCTTTTAAAACAATGCCGTCTTGTAGCACCAGCTCATCTCGAACAGAGAAGAATGGCCGGACTGGCGATGGAACGTTGTTGTGTTTGTCTGGCCAGCCGCGCTTAATGGCAGAAGTTAGCGACCGTAGTGTCTTGTCAGTGGCAGTGTTGGCAACCAGGTCCTCCATCCAAGATGAAGGTATGAAGGATACAGTCATCGCAATAAAGTCATCATCCTGCGAGTGCAGATCCTCGCAGGTCTTCCGTGGTGCACGTGAAAGAGTGTCCGCCAGGTGCATATCCTTACCGCGTTTGTGGATCAGAACGATGCCATATTTTTGAAGTTGCAGTAACATCCTTTGTATGCGTGCTGGAGAGCTATGAATAGGTTTATTGAAAATGCTGATCAGAGGTTGGTTGTCGGTTTCAATCGGGATAGTGTGGCCAAGGATGAAATCGTTGAATTTTCTGCACGCAAACACAACCGCTAACAGCTCTTTTTCATTGTGGGCGTATCGTTGTTCTGTGTCAGACATGGTGCGCGAGGCATAGGCGACAGGCTTATTGTCATGGCCATCATTCTAAAGACATGCAGCGCCTAGCCCGTGTTGTGAGGCGTCACATGTAAGTGTAATAGGTAGGTTAGAATCAATGTACGCTGGAGTAGGAGTATCAGACATCTGTCGTTTTTGAGTGTCGAATGCTGTCTGTTGTTGTTCATGCCAGTCTTTGTGTGTGAGGGCGCAATGAGGCTGATATTTCGCTGAAATCCGGAATGAATTTGCTCAAATAGTTAGCCATGACAAGGAACCTCTGCAAACTGGGCACATCCGTGGGTGCTGGAAGCTCATTAATGGCACTGGGTTTCGCTGGATCAGTTTTCAGGCCGTCCTTAGTAAAAAAATATGGCCTAAGTATTTTACCTCATTCACTCTGAATCTGCATTTTTCGGGATTGGGCTTGAGATGGATGGCCTCGACACGGTTAAATACTTTTGTCAGATTGGCATCGTGCTCCTCGACCGTTTTTCCAGCAATAAGGATATCGTCCACTACGATGGAACATGGGTATCCAGCAAACAATTGTTCCATGGATTGTTGAAATACTTCACTGGCAGAACTTATACCAAAGGGCACCCTCGGAAATTCATAACGTCCGAACGGAGTATTGAAAGTTGTCAGCTTGGAGGATTTATGTTCCAGTGGAATCTACCAGAATGAACTCTTGGCATCTAGCACTGTGAATACAGTTGCTTCAGCCATCTGCGCCGCACTCTCGTCCACAGAGCGCATTGGATAACGCGGTCATTTAATTGCTGTATTTAAGTCCTTGGGGTTGATAAAACATCCGTATCTCATCTTTGTTCTTTTTAGTAGCGACAACCATTGAGGAGACCCCGTCTGAGGGTTCAGTTACGGGAGTAATCACACCAAGAATCACCATGTTGTTAAGTTCACTTTGTACGCGACCCCGCATAGCGTGGGGAAACCTGTGAGCCGGACGAACAACTGGGATTCCCTCAGGGTCAATAGTAATCGTGTATCTCACAGGCAACTTGCCCAGCTTGTCGTTAAACAAATCCTTGTATTGTGTTAAAATGTGATGCGTAAAATCACAGCCTCTAGTCAATCGGCAGACGGAAGGGCTGAAGGAAATCAAACCCATGTCATGGCATGCATCGGCACCCATTATGGATGGAACCTTCTCGCGTACCACGAAGAAATCCAGGATGTGGTCACGCGCGTTGAGACTGCAACGTAACTTTACTTGGCCGATAGGGTGTAGTGGAGAACCATTAAACGAGATAAGTGATGCAGTTGTCTGAGTTAGAGTGTCTGTGTTTTTCAGCTTTTGGAAGACAGCCAACGATATAGCATTATAGCGTGATCCGATATCCACCTTGAGATAAAGAGTTTTGCCGTTAATGAGCAAAGCGGCTTTGGGATCCAGCTTGTGCGCTGAGCCAGACAAAGCATGTACATCAATCTCTGTGCTATCACCATCTGTTTGTGCGAACTCGGAGCTTGGACATTCATCCTGGCTTAACGAGTTGACAGACTGTCTCGTTTGAAATCTGTCACTGCATGAACGACAGCATTTGGCGAAATAGTGTATTTTATTGCAAAATATACAGTTTTCCATACGCAGGGCACCGCTCGCGAATTGCAGTGTGTGGACTGCCACAATTAAAGCAATTAGCAATCCATCTTGGGTTATTAGCTGGCCACTGCAACGGGCGAGCAGGAGTTTGATTAGACACGCTGGCTGCATTGACTTCACGAACAGCAGAATGTCCTAGTGATTGAATGTGAGCATTGGTTAATTCAGCTATGCGACAGCGGTTTTCAACAGCCGCTAAGGTCAGGTCCACTTCTCGCGTAGTTTATCATTCAATATGCCATGTATCAAACGATCTCGTACCAAACTATCTTGAATTTCTCTGAAATCGCATCGACTAGCGACATGCTTCAGTGCATTAACATATAGCTCCACAGGTTCCCCCTGTTTTGACGTAGGAGACATTACGTAGGAGACATTCAGGATCACGGATAGACTCTGCAGCAATCCGTACACCATTAGTGTCAGCTCTAGCTGGTTCATATTGAAATCTTCTGGCACGTCGAGCAGCGTCGGTGCCCACCAGGTTTAGGAGAATTGATGCACGAAGAGCAGGGTCAGCAGCTGGATACGCCGCATCAATGTAGATTGAGAAATCCTCCATAAATACACGCCATCGCTCTGCAAGGTATGTGTAAAGAAGCTGAGTCTGACTCACTTGTAGCTTTACTTACCAGGGTAGCAGGGACTGCTGGGCGATGGGCATAGGTGGTCTAGTCACCCTGGACATCAGACGTTGGGCAGGGGAACCCATGAGCGGGTCCCGTGAAACGTTACGTAGGTTAAGTAAGTCCAGGTAGAAATCGCTGTTAGACAGGCGGGACTGCTCCATCAGGCCCTTAGCACTCCGCACGGCCCGTTCGGCCAGGCCGTTACTCTGAGGGTACTCAGGGCTGCTGGTGTAGTGATGGAAGTTCCACCTAGTAGCGAAAGCTTTGAACTCGGCACTTGTGAATTGCGGTCCATTATCGGTCTGTAAGCGGACAGGACGCCGTGGGCGGCGAAATGCTCACGCATCTTTGCGATGACCCTCCCGGAGGTGGCGGACGGAAGGTGGTCAATCTCGAACCAGTTGGAGAATGAGTCCACCAGGACGAGAAAGTGCTTACCCCGCCATTCGAATATGTCAGCAGCCAGCGATGTCCAAGGCATGGCTGGCACCGGCTGCTGCAGAAGAGGTTGACGCTGCTGGTGTTGTGGAAACCAGGACCAGGCGATGCCTTTCTTAGTTAGTTGTCTCAGGGATGAGCTCAGCTCACTGAGATTCGGTATAAACTTCCCGAGGTAGTTGACCATGCCCAGAAATCGTTGTACACCAAGCACGTCAGTTGGGGCAGGCATCTCGGATATTGCAATAGTCTTTTGCGGGTCGGGTTTCAGTCCATTGGAAGTGAAGATGTGCCCGACGTACGGCACATCTGAGACACGGAACCGGCATTTATTCTTGTTCAGTTTTAAGTTGATCTGCCGGGCACGGTCCAGGACTCTGCGGAGGTTCTTATCATGTTCGGCGGCATTCTCCCCGTAAACTAGGATGTCGTCAACGATGATGGCGCATGGCATGCCAGCGAACAGCTGTTCCATGGATCGCTGAAACACTTCACAGGCAGAGTTGATACCGAATGGCATCCTTAGGAACTTAAATCTGCCATAAGGAGTGGAAAAAGTTGTCAGGTCGGAGGAGCGCTAATCGAGTGGTATTTGCCAGAAAGAGCTTTTTGCATCAAGGACAGAAAACACCGTAGCCTGGCCGACCTGAGCTGCGACGTCCTCTACGGTTCTCATGGGGTAGTATGGCCGCCTGATCGCGAGGTTCAGGTCTTTGGGGTTAATACACACCCGTATCTCGTTTTTGTCCTTTTTCAGGGTAGCAACCATGGTGGAGACCCACTCGATGGGCTCGCTCACTGTTTCCAGCACCCCCATTGTAACCATGCTCTTCAGCATCGCTTCCACTTTATCCTTTAAAGCGAGGGATATTCTGTGTGGTGCACGGACCACTGGCACCACTTTGGGGTCGGTGACAATCTTGTAGACAAGAGGCAGTTTGCCCAGCTCATTATCAAAAAGGTCCGGGTACTCGGATAACGGATCCATCGGCAACTGTATTTCGTGGACAGTACGGTCGAAGGACACTAGTCCCAGGTCTTGGCATGCCTGGTTGCCCAGCAGAGTCACACAATCAGAATCCAGAACATAAAACATGAGGGGCCGCGATAACTTTTGCAGCACACAATTAAAAGTTGCCTTTCCCACAGGTTTCAGCACCTCGCCCCCATAAGCACGTAAAGTCGAACGGTCTGAAGTCAGTGGCTCATTATGTCTAATCTTCCTGAACAGGTTGTTGACATAACATTGACTTTTACCCCCGTGTCGAGCTTGGCTGTGAACGGACAGTTGTTGACGGTAACGAGGACCGATGGATGGGGAGGCGAGCAGGTGCGTGTAGGAGTGTAAACACACTAGCATCTCCTTGAGAACTAATTGCCTCAGAGTCGTGGGCAGTGTCGAGAGAGGACCGGGAACCAAAATCGCTATCACCTTGTGCCAGGTTGTTTAATACTTGTCTAGGAACCGGTGGTAAGTCCCCACGGGAACGGCAAACCGCCGAGAAGTGATTCAATCTCTTGCAGAAATTGCATGATTTACCATAAGCCGGACACTGCGATTGCAATGAATGTACATAATTGCACTTAGGGCACTTTCTAACCACCCGTCCTCCGGGAATATAACCCGCTCGCGGCGCGGGTCTAGCGTTGTCTATTTTGGGACGTGGTCTGTTGAGACCAGTTAAATTGACCGATCGACCAACAGTGCCCCTTTGTCCGAACAACGGGTCAACGACTTCAGCCAACCTGCATGCATGCATTGCGTCGGTCAGAGTAAGATCCGGCCTCCTTAGTAGCTCGGATCGCAGTTTCTGATCCAGCATACCTGTCACTAAAATGTCCCTGGTAAGCTGGTCAGTCATGTTTTCAAATCGGCACCTCTGTGCGAGATAGCGCAGATCCGCAATAAAGCATTCAACAGGTTCGTCGGGCTGTTGCTTTCTCGTGAAAAACTTAGCTCGCTGTAAAATACGGTTCGAGGGCAAGTCGCAAATTTCGGCAAATTTTCGCAATAGACATAATGGGTCGTTTGCAGACTCCGCAAGTACCCGAATTAGGTCGTTTGCATCCCGGACCTCGGGATCATAGGCAAAGGCTCGTGCTCTCCTCATGGCGTCTGGACCCGCAAGGTTCAGTAGGAGAGAAGCTTTAACAATATCAGGATCGTTGCGATGAACGATATTGATGTAATGAGTGAAGTCCATTTCAAAAGTCGCCCAGCGTTCAGCTATGTCAGCATCAAAGACCAGGGGCGAGGGTTTGCGGCACGAGGATGCCATGGCCAAAAGTCACAAAACTCCGATAAAGCAACACTTTCAAAGAATAAAAAACACGATAAACAGGAGGCGCGCGTTTAAACTTGCTAACACCATGTAAAGAAGCTGAGTCGGACTCACTTGTAGCTTTACGTAACGTTTAATGATAAGACAGGTTAAACACTTTCCAGCACTGACTGCACCCAGTCTATCATCATGATGGAACCAAGGGAGGAGCACACGGGAGATAGAGTTATTATACTTGATAACTAAGGCGTGGTTAGTGGTACTGAGGTAGCTCTATTATTGGTTGCATGCATAAACCATCTACAGTATGCATCAAACACTAAGATCCCCGACTTCCTGAGAGCAGCAGCCATAACCGCAGTTTAAAAAAAACTAAACTAAGATAAAAAAAACAATAGAATCAATTGAGGAGTGAGGCCATACATTCTGACACCATGTCTATTGTTGTCCTTACAATAACAGTGTTCTTACACCAAGATAATGACATATAGACTTTATTAGCCACAAAGCAATACAACTTATCTCTTAAGAGTTCCACTTTAAACTAAAGGAATGCAGCAGACCGCGATGCTGACAAACTAGTGGGCGTAACTATAAACGCACGACTAATAACACGAGTCACTAATCTACAGTACCTGGGGAGGGGTTGGGTGCGAAGGGATGGATTAATCAGGTAGGTGGGTAGGGGAACCGTCTCTCGGAAAAGCGAAAAGGAGTGAAAATGGGTCGTTTGGTCTTCAAACATGCCCACAAATCCATCACGTGGCAGTAATGTCAATACCAATGGATCTTAGACAATGATGGCGTTTCCATTGATGGGTTCGGGATCATGGAATATGAAGTGATTGATGGATAAAAATTGACGAATGTTCTAGTGACAGATTAACTGAACTTTCACTTTGATGTTCAGCGATTTTGGCATAGGCAGCTGGTCAATGTATGATTAGTTTATTTCATTGGGTGAGGAAGTGTAATAGGTAGCGCTAGGTTTCACTTGGGGGCATTTGGTCAGACCGCTGTATTTCTAGCGGCAAGTGATGGATTGTAATCTGGCAGATGACAACGGACAACGGATTGCGTCACTGAAGGTCCATCTTTCTGCGTCTCACACTGAGGATTATTCAGCAATGGGCGCCTTGGAACCTTCTATGTTTGTTTCCTGTGGCAACCAAGGCCATTGTTCTCACTGACCAATCAGCGCTCGTTTGGCCAATGTTAACGTTCTATCCCCGGGGCGTATAAATACCGTAGCGGCGCCGCGCGTCACAGTCTCTGGAACCACGCGAGCGGAGCAACATGGTGAGCGCGCGGGAGAATGCTGGGGGGCGCGCGTGTTCCCCCGAGCGAGGGATCCACGGGGGAGGGAGCCGATTCGTGGTCTGGTGTTCGAGACTGGACACGGGACGGGGAGAGCACACCCGGGGAATGGGATCGTAGTGGCTGAATGGATACACAGAGCGGGAATGAGGCGGCGGAGGGAGGGAAGGGCGCAGGGTAATAATGGGGCGGGTAAGGGTGATGAGAGTTTCCCAGGAATTCGAGGGTTGAAATCGGCGAATGCAGCGTGGTATGTGCGCGAATTGTAGAAGTGGGTATAACTGAGAAGGTGCTCACATAAGGCGTGGGTCGGTGCGCGATCAATGCGCTTTGAACAAGTCCAAGTGGAATTCATCTCACCGCCTGTTTCCCTTCGCTAACAGCGCGAGTGTATTTCAATCCACATCGGCCAGGCTGGCGTCCAGATTGGCAACGCTTGCTGGGAGTTGTATTGCCTGGAGCACGGGATCCAGCCGGATGGACAAATGCCCACCGACACGACCATCGGAGGCGGCGACGATTCGTTCAACACCTTCTTTAGTGAGACGGGGGCTGGCAAGCACGTACCAAGGGCCGTGTTTATCGACCTGGAGCCCACGGTGATCGGTAAGGTGGGGGTTCCCGGGAATGTAGGGCGTTCTTTTAAATCCCTCCCGTGCGGGGATGGAGAGTGTGTGCCGATGATTAATTCTCGCTTCCGTGCTCCACTCCCCCGCAGACGAGGTGCGGACCGGCACCTACCGCCAGCTCTTCCACCCCGAGCAGCTCATCACCGGCAAGGAGGACGCGGCCAATAACTACGCCCGAGGCCACTGCTCCATCGGCAAGGAGATCGTGGACCTGGTCCTGGATCGCATCCGGAAGCTGGTAGGTTGCTCAGCGACTGCAAATCCACGTCCGACGCTCGGCATGCTTACCGCACTATCTCTCTCGGCGCTGGCAAAAGAGAACACCATGACCCTATCGCGTACCTCCTTCCCTTTAAACGTTGGTACAGAATTGATGCTTTGCCCCTTCTCCGCCCTCAGGCCGATCTGTGCACCGGACTCCAGGGGTTCCTCATCTTCCACAGTTTCGGGGGCGGCACAGGCTCGGGTTTCACCTCCCTCCTCATGGAGAGACTCTCCGTCGACTATGGCAAGAAATCCAAGCTGGAGTTTTCCGTCTACCCGGCACCGCAGATCTCCACCGCCGTAGTCGAGCCCTACAACGCGGTGCTGGTCACCCACTGCACACTTGAACACTCCGACTGCGCCTTCATGGTGGACAACGAGGCTATTTACGACTTGTGCCGGCGGAACCTGGACATCGAGCGCCCAACCTATACTAACCTCAATCGCCTGTTGGCGCAGATCGTGTCGTCCATCACCGCCTCGCTGCGCTTCGACGGCGCCCTCAACGTGGACCTGACTGAATTTCAAACCAACCTGGTCCCCTACCCGCGCATCCACTTCCCGCTCGTCACCTACGCTCCTATTATTTCGGCCGAGAAGGCTTACCACGAGGAACTATCCGTTCCACAACTGACCAACGCTTGCTTCGAGCCGGCCAACCAGATGGTGAAGTGCGACCCCCGCCAGGGGAAGTACATGGCGTGTTGTATGCTGTACCGTGGGGACGTGGTACCCAAGGACGTCAACGCCTCCATCGCCACCATCAAGACCAAGCGCACCATCCAGTTCGTGGACTGGTGTCCGACCGGTTTCAAGGTGAGTGTAACCAATTCGCGTGTTTCCGCGCACACACAGTCAGTCATTCTCATCTGCTGGAAGAACAACATAAATGCAACGACTCTGAATGCATCCTTGGCACAATTTGTACTCAGCAAATAGATCATATCTGTACCCGAAAGACACACCCCAACCCTTCTTCAATGGTGTGAATACTTTGCAAAGGGTGCAGTAACGTCTCACGCGGATATTTATTGGGCTTGCGTTAATGGGAGGGGTTAGACAGGCTAGGCCTTTTTTCTTTGGGGCGTAGATTTCTGAGAGCAGGACATATCGAGGTGTGCAAGATCATGAGGGACATTGTTAAGATGTACGCTCAATCAAAAACTGAGATATTCAAGAGGGACTTCCCGAACAATTTATCTATTCAGAGGGGCCTACATATCTGGAGCGAGTTGACAGTTAAAATTAGAAACGCACACATTTGCCACATTCAGGCACAGATAGTAAATTATAAAACATATGGATAGGATGGGTTAAGGCCAACTGCAGGCAAATGAGACGAGCACAACATTTCATCTCTTGGGGCATGGACAAGGTGGTTCGAAGGGCATGTTTCCCAGCTGCACAGCTCCATACCTTCATGCATCTAAGACACATATTGGTACTTGCGATGGCTTTGATGGCAATCCAGAGAATAATAAAAGACAGAAATTATTTTAGGGAGTCGCAAAGCTACAACTCAACGACCCATTGTGCAATTTCAGGGCGCATAATAAACTGATAATGGAACATGGTTTTTGCAAGTAGAATTAATTTAAAGATATTTTTCTTCCGCCATAGGTAGGCATCAACTATCAGCCCCCGACGGTGGTGCCGGGGGGCGACCTGGCCAAGGTGCAACGCGCCCTCTGCATGCTGAGCAACACCACCGCCATCTCTTTGGCCTGGTCCCGCCTGAACCTCAAGTTCGACAAGATGTACGCCAAGCGGGCCTTTGTCCACTGGTACGTTGGAGAGGGGCTGGAGGAAGGGGAGTTCCAGGACGCGCGGGAGGACATGGCGTCGCTGGAGAAGGACTACCAAGAGGTGGCCGTGGATTCCGCCGACATGGAGAGAAGGGGTGAAGAGGAAGAATAAGATGAATTAATTGAGAATTTAAATGTTTGAATTTATTTAATAGACTATATTGGAAGATAAGATACTTATTACAATAAATTATTTTGATGAACATTTGGTTTGTCGATATATTGCCGAAGTCGGGTGAATGAATGGAAAATAACATTGTTAGGGAGAAACTGGGATGGGGTGGTGGGGGCGGGTTGTCAAAATAGAGAGAGGGAATGCCGGGGTTACTTGATGTTAACGAAATCAATATTCATAAAACTGGGCTTTAGTGGTATCTGTAGTATATCCGCCCAAGGGAAATACGGGATGGTGTTTCTACAATTTGCGTTTAACCCCTCTCTTACAATTGAGGAGTCATAGGACAGGACATAGATCAGTGTGGGGATGGGAAGGAGAAGTAAATTGTTTAGCAACCGGGAGATAGGTAGGTTCACGCTGACTGAGCGAAAGTATTCAGCGAAATGATCGCCCAGTCTACGTTTGGTCACGCCGATATATAAGAGTTCACATCTTGAACAAGAGATAAAGTAGATGAGGTTGAAGGAGGGTCAAATAAATCTCTACCAAACCTGAAGGGACTGTCGGGGTCCCTGGACAGAGTCGAGGAAGAAGATATAGGGACAGGTGTAGGATCACATGCGGTTGTTGGGGAATGTACCTAGGGAGCGGTTCGGTGGGAAGTGATGGATTAATCAGGTAGTTGTGGAGGGAACGGTCACTCAGGAAAGCGAAAAGGAGTGGACATGGGACGGTGTGACTAAAGATATGTTCCTGTTCGATTTGGCGGAAATGGCGGAGGAGAATGCGTTGTATGTGACAGCTGTTGGGGTGAATGAAAAAAACGTGGGGGACTCTGCGTCCTGTTGCGACTCGGGGGAGGGGGGAGCATGGGCGGAATTGCAGGGTACCGAGAAGAAACGAGTGAGGGTCACATCAATGATGGGAGAGGGGTACCTCCGTTCCCCAAATAATGTGGGCATCTTGGATGTACTGGTATGGAACACCTTTTCTTGGGCGCAGATGCGGCGTTGACGGAGGAATTGAGAGTAGTGTATAGAATCTTTGCAGCAAGCAGTGTGGGAACAAGGGTAGTCGAGATAGTTGTGGGAGTCAGTGGCTTGAAATAAACTGGGAGGGAGTAATTTGGGAGCAGCTGTTCTTGCATAAATCCCTATCCACCCCAGTGGGAGTCGATTAAAGACGAGCTGACTGGAAATCGATACCGGCGTGTGCTACTGAACATGAAGGGCGCGACTCACAACTCTCCTGACACGTGGATGATAATTGCAGTCAATACGAAGAGAGGAAACTACTTCGGCGGCGCAGGGGTAGAGCTGCTGACTTACAACGCCAGAGACTCTGGTTCGATCTTGACTACTAGTATATGTCACCAGGGTGTCTGTAAGTTCTCCCTGTAACCGTGTGGGCTTTCCCCGGGTGACCAGTTTCCCCGCACACTCGAAAGTCGTACAGGTTTTCAGTTTAATTTGGCATCTGCAAATTGTCCCTGGGTCGTAGTTTAGTTTTGGGGTACGGGGATCGCTGGTCGGCTCAGACTAGGTTTGACGACGGGCCTGTTTTCGTGCTGTATCTCTGAAAAAGTTTTTTTTTAAACAACTAAAAGAAACATAACGATTCTGAAGAATGGTCTGGACACGAAACGTCACCTGTCCCATTTCTCCAGAGATGTTGCCTGCTAGCTGGTATTCCAGCATTTTGTTTCTATTCTCGGTGTAAACAGTTCCGGCATACCTGAGCCTTGATATGTACATTTCCTAAGGTATATAGGACTCCCGCAACAACGCTCTTGTCGAATAACGGCGGCATGTTGGCGCAGCGTTAGAATTGCTGCCTTACAGCGGTGAGAACCGGGTTCCATCCTGACCACTGGTGCTGCATGGGTACCTGTCCACGCGATCTAGCACGGCTCTTCCCTCACCCGTTTGAGCCGACGGCCCGCCACGATCCGTGAGCACCCTCCGTCAACTTCCTTCCAGTCTCGCATCTCCAGACAAGATGTCGCAGCCCCGCCCGATAGAACGTTCCATTCAGCCGGGTCGCGGTGTGATTGGCTGTCAGTGAACCAACCATTGGCGTGGAACGTGGATACAAAGGCAAATAGAGCGCTGATTGGTTCTCAGCGTGAGTGACGCAACTAAGGCAGCGCGAGTGACGCAACAAGTCATTCGCGTCAGGACCCTTTTGCATCTCGTCCGTCAGGAGCGCGGATCGTTGCTCGTTTCAATAGTCGCGTTTGCACAGACCCTTGCGTAAAAGAGCATTGAGTATCAGAGCCATTTTTTTTTTGCAGTGCTGCATGACTATTTAGGCTGCATTAGGGGCATTCTGTGCTTTTGTGCTCACCCAACTACAGGAAGGATGTGCATGCTTTAGAGAGGGTGAACAGGAGATTTATTGCGATATTTCCTCCATTATAGGATATTAGCTAAAAGGGATGTTTGGAGAAAGGTGAGGCGTATTCACAGAATGTGTACGCCGCCAGCACATTAATGAACGACAGAATGGGTGAATGAATGAATGAAGAATGAATGAAAGAATGAATGAATGAATGAATGAATGAATGAATGAATGAATGAATGAATGAATGAATGAATGAATGAAAATGAATGAATTAATGGATGGATGAATGAAAGAATGAATAAATGAATGAGTGAATAAATGATGAATATTGTTACATGTACCTGCGTACAGTGAAATGCTTTGTTTTGCATGCAACGTAGTGTAATCACGTTTTCGCGCCGATAAAGTTGCTGAAGTACCCATCCTATCTACTGCCTTTCTCCGCAAGGGTTGGAGGTATGTGGAACGAGCTGCCGGAGGAGGTGGTTGAGGCAGTTGCTATTGCAACTTTTACCAAATATTTAGACAGATACACGGATCGGACAGGTTTAGACGGATATGGCTAAACGCTGATAGGCTGGGCTAGTGTAGATGGGACATGTTGACCATTGTGGGCACGTTAGACTGTAGGGCCTGTTTCCACGATGTAAGAATCTATGACGGTAAGGCTCTTTGTGTATACTTTAGGGTCAGATGCAATCTTTGCTGATACTTTGTATATACTCATCCAAATTGATGATAAAAACAACAAAGAGCACTAGGCCCAGCGCCGATCGCTGAGCCACATCTCAAGTCACAGGCCTACTGTTGGAAAATCATCTTTCCGCCATCTCCCACTGCTTCCTTCCCTGACGCCAATTCTCTATCCAAATGAATAGTTCTCCCTGGATCCCATTCGATCTAAACTTCCCGAACAGCCTATTATGCGGAGCGTTATTATGGGCCTTGCTGAACTCCATGTAGGCAACATCTACGGTTTTGCCTTCAGCAGCATTTTTGGTTACATCTTCAAACAAAACAATTCTTATGATACGACCTCCCACGTACAAAACCATGCTGACAATTGCTGACGGCCTCCAGCTGTGAAGTACACGGTTATCTTAATCCTAAGAATCCTATCCAGAAACCTATATACTATGCTCCACACAGAGATAATAATAATAATAATAATCATTTTATTTACTGGCGCCTTTCTAAAACCCAAGGACACCTTACAATGCATAGAATCACAACAAAACAGGAAACACATAATCGGAATAAATTAAATAAGAAAACACCACAATACACAAATCAAGGACAGAATTCAATTTCAAAAGCACCAAAAGAAAATAAGAAACACAATTTGAGGAGAGAGCAGCGGCGACCATTTCGCGCCAGCGTCCACTCTCCCCTCCGACCGCCATCTTGTACACGGACTGACAGGCACAGGCACAGGCACAGGCACAGCACACAAAATCATCCCCCCGCAATGACCACCACTGTGGGGGAAGGCACAATGTCCAGTCCCCAACCCAGTTCTCCCCAGAGTCAGGCCCATCGAGGCCACCACAGTTGCCTCTACGGAGTCCCGATGTTCCTGGCCGTCGGGAGAGTCCTCGGAGCGGCTGGAACGGCCGGTTTCCCGACGGAGTCGATGGCACCTGAAGCCGACAGGGCCGCGCCGATTTGGAGCCACGAGGCTCCCGATGTTGGAGTCGGCGCCGCCGCCCGCAGCTGGTCCCCCGCAGTCCCGCAGCCCGGAGGTGTTGGTGTCGGCGGTCCAGCTCACCGGAGCTCCAGCGCGTCGATCCAGCGCGGCGAACCAGGCAAGGCATCGCCCGCTACGCTCCCCGATAGCGCTCCAGCGCTGTGCCGCCACCGAAGCTGAAGGTGCTGGGCGGTCCCCGCCAGGAAACGGCGCTCCATGCCCGCTGGTAGGCCACGAGGACGGGTCGACGAGGCAGCCTGGAGAAAAAGCTGCCTCACCGACCAGGTAGGGACCTAGAAATAGTTTCCCCCTTACCCCCCCACAATAAAAGTCAAAATTCCCCAAACAAACAGAGAAATAAAAAACACTAAAACTAAAGAAAAGGTGAATTTGACGGACGGCTGCTGTTTAGCAGCCTTTCCTCCAAGATGGCGGCTCCCAGAGATGAGCACTTTGGTTTCTGAATGCCTGAGTCTCCCTCCAATTACCCCCTTTCTTCATTGTATATATCTCTTTGGTTTTCCTTAATATTAACTGGCCGACATAGCACCTGCCCCATTTTCGCCCTCCTGATTTCCTTCTAAACTATACTCCTGAACTGCCGAAAAATATGAGGGATATATTCAGCAGGCTATGCCCATCCAATATCTTCTGTTTTTTCCTGACCAGAGGCTCGATTTATCTTACTCGTGTTCCATGTTGTCTTACTGTACCTACCGTGCTCTAACTCGTCAATCTAACAGGAATATGCATGCCCTAAACTAGCATCATCACATGAATGATACTTTATGAATGAATGAATGAATGAATGAATGAATGAATGAATGAATGAATGAATGGATGAATGAACCAATGAATGAATTAATGAATGAATGAATCAATGAATGAATGAATGAATGAATGAATGAATGAATGAATGAATGAATGAATGAAGGAATGAACGAATGAACGAATGAACGAATGAACGAATGATCGAATGAACGAATGTTTCAATGAATGAATGATACATATTTAAAAGCATCTCACTCTCAAAAGGATACTTTGCCCGTAACCAACCCACTCCATTCAACATCATTATCAAATCCCGGTCCATCAACATCCAAGGGGACTTTGCCCAACTCAGAATATGAACCCAGGGAACCGTCCTGCGTTATTCCAGATCTATTAAAGGTCGCTGGTCCGAAAAGTCTCGCACACGGACACCTCGGTCACTTCACAATTTCCTAAGAGTAGAGCAAGCTTTCCCCCATCCTATGTAGGGCCCTCTGCATATTGCCAGATTAAACTGCCGCTGAACGCATATGACAAATTCCATCGGGTCTGAGACCTCCGTAATCCAGCAACCTCAAGGCATATTTGTTATTCTCACTCCCATATTGGGGACTATTTTGGAGTTATAGTCCGCTTTCACCAAAATGGTCATCCCCATTTATTTCTCAGGTCTACACAAATCGCCTCAATGGAAGAGCCACCAGTAATATCATCTCGGTCAACTTCAATGACAGTCATCCTGATCAAGAAATGAACAGCCCTCCTCTACCAACTCCCTCTATCTCGCCTGTAGCACCTGTAACCTGGTATATCAATCTAACACTCCTGTCCCTCTCTTTGCCACGTTTCCCTACCGATTGTTATGTCCCAGTTGGACGTACCCATTCAGCCCTGAGTTTATTCGTCTTTCCCATCCAGTCTGTAGCAGTAAAGTGAATGCAATTCAACCAAATAGATATCCTCGCTCCTTGTAGTGCGCCTTGGCCGAGGTAGATGTATGATCATTAAATACAAGTCAGGTGCCGCAAGACTGGATGGTGACGAACGTTGTGCCTCTACTTAAGAAGGGTAACAAAGAAAAGCTTGGGGACAACATACCCGTAAGTTACCATCTGTAGTAGGCAGACAAAATGCCCGAGAAACTCAGCGGGTGAGGCAGCATCTATGGAGCGAAAGAATATGTGACGTTTCTGGTCGAGCCACTTCTTCAGATCGATGTAGGGGGGCGAGGGCGGGAATAAGAAAGGAAGAGACGGAGACAATGTGCTGTGGGAGAGCTCGACAAGGGAAGGGTAGGGGAGGAGGGAGAAAACAAGGACTACCTGAAATTGAAGGTCAATGTTCATACCGCTGGGGGTGTAAACTACTCAAGCGAAATAAGAGGTGCTGCTCCTCCAATTTGCGGTGGCACTCACTCTGCCCATAGAGGAGGCCCAGGACAGAAAGGTCGGATTCGGAATGGGAAGGGGAGTTGAAGTGCTGAGCCACCGGGAGTTTGGCTTGGTTAATGCAAACGGAGCGGAGGTGTTGGGCGAAACGGTCGCCAAGCCTGCACTTGGTCTCACCGATGTAGAGTAGTTGGCATCTAGAAGGTGCAGGTGGAAGACTGTTTGGGTCCTTGGATGGAGTCGAGGGGGGAGGTAAAGCGACAAGTGTAGCATTTCCCTGCGGTTGCAAGGGAAAGTACCAGGATGAGGGTGGTTTGGATGGGAAGGGACGAATTGACTAGGGGGTTATGGAGGAGCGGTCTCTGCGGAAAGCCGAAAGGGGAGGAGATGGGAAGATGTGGCCAGTGGTGCCACTCTCATATCTGCCACTACCACCAGTCTAGTTAGAACCTTAGCAAAGGAAGTAGATAAAAGAGGTGGGGGAGTTGCTTTACTGACAAGTCAGAATGCCACGGCGGTGTTCAGTAATTATGTACTGGAAGGTATATCTACCTTGGCATGTGGGTTGAGGTAAGAAATAAGAAGCAGCAATAGGGCGGCACGGTGGCGCAGCGGTAGAGTTGCTGCATCACAGCGCCTGCAACGCCGGAGACGCGGGTTCGATCCCGACTACGTGAGCTGTCTCTACGGAATGTGTACGTTTTCCCGTGACCTGCTTGGGTTCTCTCCGAGATCTTCGGTTTCTTCCCATCACTCCAAGGACGTACAGGTATGTTGGTTAATTGGCTTGGTAAATGTAAAACAGGTTCCAAGTGTGTGTAGGATAGTGTAGATATGCGGGATCGCTGGTCGGCGAGGACCAGTTCGGCGGAAGAGCCTTTTTACGCGCTGTATCTCAAAAAGAAAATACATAAAAGTAACATGTGAGGGATTATATTATCGGCCACTGAATAGCCATCGGTGTGTTAATGTTCAATTATGTGGACATATGTGGTAAGACACAAGGATTATTGGGCTGTTGTGTTAAAGAAGGAACTGCAGATGCTGGAAAATCGAAGGTACACAAAAATGCTGGAGAAACCCAGCGGGTGCAGCAGCATCTATGGAGCGAAGGAAATAGGCAACGTTTCGGGCCGAAACCCTTCTTCAGACCAGGATTATTGGGGCTGTTGTCGTGAGTGACTAATAATGATAAGATGTTTAAGAAAGATCGCAGATGACATTAAAGTGGTAGCATTATCTCTGGCGAGAAAGCAAACGTGGCTGTGGTAACGGGTCTGGGTTAAGATGTGGTCGTCGAGTTGGAGGGAGGGGTGATGAATCACAGAGGGGGGGCAGTGAGAGCGGAGGACGCTAGACTTCAAAGTAGGCACACCTTGAGGAGATTTCGCACTGGAGTAGACGAAATGTTTAAGAAAGAACTGCAGATGCTGGAAAAATCGAAGATAGACCAAAATACTGGAGAAGCTCTGCGGGTGAGGCAGCATCTATGGAGTGAAGGTGACATAACTTGTCTATTCAGCCCGTCAAATAGCGTTGTTACAAAATCTACCATCAGTGGCGCTCCAGATCTGCTTGCTGCCTGTGCGTGCGATTCCGGAGGCTTTGGGGGGGGGGTGGGATAAAAATGCAGGTTTGTATTGGTTGTCGGAGAGGAATTTGCTCGGACTGCTAGCTGATGAAGAAATTCCGCTCTGCGATCCCGCCCCGTTTGTTTTTTAAGATGATGGTCGATTGCGGCGCTGGTTGAATTTAAACGCGTCTAAAAACGCATTCAATGCCTTCAACATCACGGATCGCAAGTGCAGGACAAAACAAACGGTATGTCGTTCATTTTAATCTTATGATGCGAAAAATGTTATTTAGGCCCCGATACGAAACGGGCTTGTCTTGCCTGCCCATAAGGGCCTATTTATGGCAGCGGCCACATTCCAATCGATCACATCGCAGAAACATCCACTCTCAAGATAATCAAAGTCGTGTTTTTTTTTTGCACAATCATGTCATAAGTAAATCTAAATCATCTATATTTTGTGTTATTGTCTATCCATGATCAATATTTTCATGCTAAATATCTACAGTACAGTTTACTCAGATGTAATGTGCAAAAAATAATGATTTTGATTATCTTGAGAGTGGATGTTGCTGGATTAATTTGTTGGAAATAAACATTAAATTCCTTCCATTTGGCATATAAATTCATGACAAAGTGAGATTTAAAAATGTTACATTGTGAATTCTTGAGTGAATGGGATCAGTGTGTTATTTGTTATTTGGATACTTTAGCTATTTAAAATTGTTAGACTTTTCTTAAGAAATTGATAGATGTTTAGTTCTAGTAATTGAATTTAGATTGATTTAATTGATTAGTTGTATTTAATCGATTTAATGAAACCGATGAATATGATTTTTGTTGGGTATTTACTATTTTTTTTAACGTTTAACATTATAATTTCACCTTTTTTTTCTAAAACTGCAAATAATAACTTGTTTCTGTTATTACTGTTCATTGTTTTTTTTATTTGCATTTTAAACAGATGTCTCCGAAGAAGAAATGCAAAATTGTCAATCCAAATACCCAGCAAAAGAGACTGATTTCGACAGCATTCGCAGATATTATCCGAATTTGGACTACTCCAAATGTGATGATCTACAGGACATTCTTAAAGTGAAAGTAGTGGGCAGAAAGGCATGTGGTTTCAAGATAAAAAACCTGTAGTTTACAATGCCAAAATTGAAAAGATGAGGGAAAACAAGGTGAACAGAGTGGCTTATTGGTTAAAATCTGAGGATTATGATTATGCCAATGCACCAGCTAGGTGTTGATCTTCTCCATAAACACTTGGTCTTTTGCGAGAAATTGTAATTTTCTTTAACTGTCTGTAACGGACTTACAGCATATAATACAATAATATTAAAGTTCTGATCCTGATAATATCACATTTTTGAATTTTTACAGCAGTTTGCGTGTTTATTGCTATTTCCGTCACAGTGGCCAATTTTGTAATTAGTTACAATTAGATAACTAACTAATTATATGCTTTAATTTCAGGTCATCCAAGTAAGAAGTTAGATATTTTCGTTTCAGAATGATTCAATGTGTAATAACTGAAAGTTTCATTCAGTTATCTTAATTGTTAAGAATGTTATGGGCTTTTATGTAAATTGACAGTCCTCGATCACAGATTTTGTGTTATGTCAATGGAAAAGAAAGAGGGAACAAGAGGCTCATTTCCGAGTATGAAAATGACCATAACTTTTTTAAATATTGAAGATATGAAAGTGAATTAGATATCAAATTCAAGTTCTTTTTATGCTTTATCAGATGGGAAAAATTACAGGCTTGATTTTTAATATCTCAACATTTTGAAACATTCCTACATCAAACCAACTCCGCCATTTAATCACGAGTGATCCATCTTTCCCTCTAGCCCCATTCTCCTGCCTTCAGCCATAACCTCTGACACCTGTACTAATAAATAATCTATTTATCTCTGTATTAAGTGCTGTACATCCACTGACTTGACTTCCACAGGTTTCTGAGGCAAAGAATTCCACAGATTCACCACTCTCTGACTAAAGAAATTCGTCGTCATCTCCTTGTTAAAAGCACGTCCTTTAATTCTGTCGCTATGATCTCTAGTTCTAAACTCTCACATTAGTGGAAGCATCCTCTCCACATCCTCTCTATCCAAACCATTCACTATTTTGTACATTTCAATGAGGTCCCCCCTTATTCTTCTAATCTCCATAGATTACTCTCCCAGTGCAGTCAAACGCTCATCATACATTAATTTACTAATTACTGGGATAATTCTTGTGAACCTCCTTTGGACTCTATCCAGAGCCAGCACACCCTTCCTCAGATACGGTGCCCAATGTTATTCACAATATTCCAAATGCAGCCTGATCAGCGCCTTTTTGAGCCTCCGCGATACATTCCGGCTTTAGTATTCAAGCGCTCTCCAAATAAATGTAAGCAATGCGATTGCTTTCTTTACTACCGATTCGACTTGCAGATTAACTTTTTGGGAATCGTGTAGCAGCACTCCCAAATCCCTTTGCACCTTGGATTTCTGGATTCTCTCCCCATTTAGAAACTAATCTACTCCTTTATTTCTACGAGCAAAATGCATTACTCCGCACTTTGCCACACTATATTCAATCTGCCACTTCTCTGCCTCCACTCCCAACCTATCCAAATATTATGCACAGTAACGGCTTTCTCTACCCTACCTGTCCCTCGAGTGCTGGCTCGAGGGGCCGATTGGCCTACTCTTGCACCTATTGTCTATTGTCTGTTGTCTATTGTCCCTCGACCTATTTTCGTATCATCCTCAAATCCTTCAATCCACCCATCCATACCACCAATATGCAACGTGAAGAGCAGCGGCCCGGCACGGAGCACTGTATACAGTTAATAGCAAGAACCTAAACAGCCATGATGTACAGAGGGTCATTGGAGACCAAATTCGTAGCTCACTGAAAGTGACAGCAGAAGTAGACAGGATGGTACACAAGACGGATGGCATCTTTGTCTTCATTGCTAGAGACATTGATTATCAGAGTCGGGAAGTCATGATGTAGCTCGATAGGATTTTGGTTGTATGACTGAAGCGGAGAAATGAAAAGGGAATTGTCACTTTCCTGCATTGTGCTACAGGCCCAGAAATAGTGCACGCAAATTAGAAGAATAATCATAGCCCGTTTTACCTTTTCACCAAAATCCACCAACACAATTGTTTCTGCCTGCTCATATCCCACGGAAATAATTCCCACGTTCCGCTACTCACCCTAGCCCCCCTGGTCCAATCTCTCCCGAATAGCAGGGGGCAGGGGGTCAAATGAGATGGAGGAACTGAGTGAAATCCACGTTAGCCGGGAAGTGGTGTTAGGTAAATTGAATGGATTAAAGGCCGATAAATCCCCAGGGCCAGATAGGCTGCATCCCAGGGTATTTAAGGAAGTAGCCCCAGAAATAGTGGATGCATTAGTGATAATTTTTCAAAACTCTTTAGATTCCTGAGGATTGGAGGGTAGCTAATGTAACCCCACTTTTTAAAAAGTGAGGGAGAGAGAAAACGTGAAATTACAGACCAGTTAGTCTAACGTCGGTAGTGGGGGAAATGCTAGAATCAGATATTAAAGATGGGATAGCAACACATTTGGAAAGTGGTGAAATCATTGGACAAAGTCAGCATAGATTAATGAAAGGTAAATCATTTCTGACGAATCTTATAGAATTTTTCGAGGGTGTAACTAGTAGAGTGGTTAAGGGAGAACCAGTGGATGTGTTATATCTGGACTTTCAGAAGGCTTTCGACAAGGTCCCACATAAGAGATTATTATACAAACTTAAAGCACATGGTATTGGAGGTTCAATATTGATGTGGATAGAGAACTGGCTGGCAGACAGGAAGCAAGGAGTAGGAGTAAACGGGTCCTTTACACAATAGAAGGCAGTGACTAATGGGGTGCCGCAAGGCTCAGTGCTGGGACCCCAGCTATTTACGATATATATTAATGATTTGGACGAGGGAATTGAATGCAACATCTCCAAGTTTGCGGATGACACGAAGCAGTGTTAGCTGTGAGGAGGATGCTCGGAGGCTGCAAGGTGACTTGGATAGGCTGGGTGAGTGGGCAAATGCATGGCAGATGCAGTATAATGTGGATAAATGTCAGGTTATCCACTTTGGTGGAAAAAAACACGAAAGTAGACTATTATCTGGATGGTGGCCGATTAGGAAAAGGGGAGATGCAACGAGACCTGGGTGTCATGGTACACCAGTGATTAAAAGTAGGCATGCAGGCGCAGCAGGCAGTGAAGAAGGCGAATGGTATGTCAGCATTCATTCCAAAGGGATTTGAGTATAGGAGCAGGGAGGTTCTACTGCAGTTGTACAGGGTCTTGGTGAGACCACACCAGGAGTATTGCGTACAGTTTTGGTCTCCTAATCTGAGGAAAGACATTCTTGCCACAGAGGGAGTAGAGAGACGGTTCACCAGACTGATTCCTGGGATGTCATGACTTTCATATGAAGAAGGACTGGATAGACTCGGTTTGTACTCGCTAGAATTTAGAAGATTGAGGGGGGATCTTATAGAAACGTACAAAATTCTTAAGGGGTTGGACAGGCTAGATGCAGGAAGATTGTTCCCGATGTTGGGGAAGTCCAGAACAAGGGGTCACAGTTTAAGGCCAAGGGGCAAATGTTTTAGGACCGAGATGAGGAAAACATTTTTCACACAGAGAGTGGTGAATCTCTGGAAATCTCTGCCACAGAAGGTAGTTGAGGCCAGTTCATTGGCTATATTTAAGAGGGAGTTAGATGTGGCCTTTGTGGCTAAAGGGATCAGGGGGTATGGAGACAAAGCATGTACAGGATACTGAGTTGGATGATCAGCCATGATCATATTGAATGGCGGTGCAGGCTCGAAGGGCCGAATGGCCTACTCCTGCGCCTATTTTCTATGTGTCTATGTCTCTATGACCTACGTTACCTCACATACGTCTCTTTAATGACGTTGAAACCTTGAAACCTCTGCTTCCGCTTTTCGAGTCCCCACTCCCTCATCTTTACTCTGGATGTTCAGTCACTCTACACCCCCACCCCTCACCAGGATGTACTTAAAGCCTTCCGTTCCTTCCTCGACCGCAGTACCATCGAATTTCCCTCTATTGACACTCTACTCCGCCGAGCGGAGCTGATCCCCAACCTCAACAACTTCTCCATTGACTCCTCCCACGTTCTCCAAGGCGTAGATATGGGCACCAGGATGGACCCCAGCTGTGCCTGCCTCTTTGTAGGGACAGTTGATCAACCCCTTTTCAAGGCGTACAGTGGCCCTATCCCCGAACTCTATATCCGGTAAATTGAGGACTGCATCGTTGCTATCTCCTGCACCCATGCAGAACTTAGGGACTTCATCAACTTCACCACTCATTTTCATCCTGCACTCAAGTTTACTTGAACCATCTCCGACACCTCCCTCAACTTTCTTGATCTTACACTCTCCATCACAAGAAATAGACTATTGACTGACGTCTCTTACAAACCCACTGACTCTCACAACTATCTCGCCTACACTTCTTCCCTCCCTGTTTCCTCGAAAGACTCTATCCCCTACTCCCAATTCCTCCGTCTACGCCGCACCTGCGCCCACGATGAGGTCTTTCATACTAGAACATCCGAGATGGCCTCGTTATTTGGGGAACGGGGGTTCCCCTCTCCATCATAGATGAGGCCCTCTCTTGTGTCTCCTCGGTACGCCACTGTTCCGCCAATGCTCCCCGTCCCCCTCGTCGCAACAGCAATAGAGTCCCCCTCGTCCTTTAGGTCCACCCAATCAACCATCGCACACAATATATAATCCTCCGAAATGTCCGCACGTCCAACGGAATCCGGCCACCATCGTCATTTTCCCCATCTCCACCCCTTTGCGCCGTCCACGGTGACCTTTCATCCGCAACTCCCTGGTTAACTCACTCCTTCCCACCCAAACCAGCCCCTCCCCTCGTACCTCCCCCCCGCAACCGCAGAAGATGTCGCTATACCTCCTCCCTCGACTCTTTCCACGGACCCCGACAGTCGTTTCTGGTTAGGCATAGGATCACTTGCACTTCCTCCAACCTGATCTACTGGATCCGTTGTTCAAGATGTGGACTCTTACACATCGGCGAGATCAAACGCAGACTGGGCGATCGTTTAGCGGAACACCTGCGGTCAGCCCGCCTGAAAAAATGTGATCTCTCTGAAGCTAAACAGTTTAAATCTCCATGCCATTACGACACAGACCTTTCTGACCTGGGGGTCCTCCATTGTCACGGTGAGCCTGAATGCAAATTGGAGGAATAGCATGTCATATCTCGCCTAGGGAGCTTACAGCCCAGTGGTGTGAACATTAAATTCTCTCACTTTAGGCAGCCCCGGCATTACCCCTCCCTCAAATTCACCCTACAGCTAATAATGGCCTGTTTCATTTATCATCGTTACTTTACTTTTTGCATATATTTTATTCATTGTTCTTTATCTCTCCACACCATTGTCTAGATCTCTCATTTCCCTTATCCCCAAACAATCTGAAGAAGGGTCTTGACCCGTAACGTCACCCATCCCTTCTCTCCAAAGATGGTGCCTATCCCGCTGAGTTACTCAAGTTTTCTGTGTCTAACTTCGGTTTAGACCCAAATCTGCAGTTCCTTCTTACACAAATATGACAGTATGTCCTGTTGCAGAATGCCTGCTTCCTCAACACAACGTGCTGTCGTCGACCGATCGTCGTTTCGTCTTCAAACTTGCCCATAGAGCCATCACGTGGCAGTAATGTCAATAACAATGGATAGAAAAATAGAAACATAGAAAATATGTACAGGAGTAGGCCATTCGGCCCTTCGAGCCTGCACCGCCATTCAATATGATCATGGCTGATCATCCGACTCAGTATCCTGTACCTGACTTCTCTCCATACCCCCTGATCCCTTTAGCCACGAGGGCCACATCTAACTCCCTCTTAAATATAGCCAATGAACTGGCCTCAACTACCTTCTGTGGCAGAGAATTCCACAGATTCACCACTCTCTGTGTAAAAAATGATTTTCTCATCTCGGTCCTAAAAGACTCCCCCCTTATCCTTAAACTGTGAGCCCTTGTTCTGGACTTCCCCAAGATCGGGAATAATCTTCCCGCATCTAGCCTGTCCAACCCCTTATGAATTTTGTAAGTTTCTATAAGATCCCCCCTCAATCTTCTAAATTCTAGCGAGTACAAGCCGAGTCTATCCAGTCTTTCTTCATATGAAAGTCCCGCCATCCCAGGAATCTGTCTAATGAACCTTATCTGTACTCCCTCTATGGCAAGAATGTCTTTCCTCAGATTAGGAGACCAAAACTGTACGCAATACTCCAGGTGTGGTCCCACCAAGACCCTATACAACTGCAGAAGAACCTCCCTGCCCTTATACTCAAATCCTTTTGCTATGAATGCTAACATACCATTCGCTTTCTTCACTGCCTGCTGGACCTGCATGTCTACTTTCAATGACTGGAGTACCATGACACCCAGGTCTCGTTGCATCTCCCCTTTTCCTAATCGGCCACCATTCAGATAATAGTCGACTTTCCTGTTTTTGCCACCAAAGTGGATAACCTCACATTTATCCACATTATACTGCATCTGCGATGCATTTGCCCACTCGCCCAACTGCAAGTCACCTTGCAGCCTCCAAGCATCCTCCTCACAGCTAACACTGCCCTCCAGCTTCGTGTCATCCGCAAACTTGGAGATGTTGCATACAATTCCCTCATCCAAATCATTAATATATATTGTAAATAGCTGGGGTCCCAGCATTGAGCCTTGCGGTACCCCACTAGTCACTGCCTGCCATTGTGAAAAGGACCCGTTTACTCCTGCTCTTTGCTTCCTGTCTGCCAGCCAGTTCTCTATCCACATCAATACTGAACCACCAATACCGTGTGCTTTAAGTTTGCACACTAATCTCTTATGTGGGACCTTGTCAAAAGCCTTCTGAAAGTCCAGATATAACACATCCACTGGTTCTCCCTTATCCACTCTACTAGTTACATCCTCGAAAAATTCTATGAGATTCGTCAGACATGATTTATCTTTCATAAAACCATGCTGACTTTGTCCAATGAATTCACCACTTTCCAAATGTGCTGCTATCCCATCTTTAGTAACTGATTCTAGCATTTCCCCCACTACCGATGTTAGACTAACAGGTCTGTAATTCCCCGTTTTCTCTCTCACTCCCTTTTTAAAATGTGAGGTTACATTAGCTACACTCCAATCCTCAGGAATTGCTCCAGAATCTAAAGAGTTCTGCAAAAATTATCACTAATACATTCATTATTTCTGGGGCGACTTCCTTAAGTACTCTGGGATGCAACTTATCTGGCCCTGGGGATTTATCGGCCTTTAATCCATTCAATTTACCTAACACCACCCGGCTAACCTGGATTTCACTCAGTTCCTCCATCTCATTTGACCTCCGGTCCCCTGCTATTTCCAGCAGATTTTTTATGACTTCCTCAATGAAGACAGAACCAAAGTAGTTATTCAAATGGTCTGCCATGTCCTTGTTCCCCATGATCAATTCACCTGTTTCTGACTGCAAGGGACCTACATTTGTTTTAATTAATCTTTTTCTCTTCACATATCTATAAAAACATTTGCAGTCAGTTTTTATGTTCCCTGCCAGTTTTCTTTCATAATCTATTTTCTTTTCCTAATTAAGCCCTTTGTCATCCTCTGAATTTCTCCCAGTCCCCTGGTAGGCTGCTTTTTCTGGTTCATTTGTATGCTTCATCTTTTGTTTTGATACTACCCCTGATTTCCCTTGTTTTTCCACGGATGCACTACCTTCCCTGATTTATTCTTAGACAATGATGGCGTTTCGATTGATGGGCTCGGGGATCATGGAAAATGAAGTAATTGATGGATAAAAATTGGGGAATGTTCTAGTGACAGATTAACTGAACTTTCACTTTGATGTTCAGCGATTTTGGCACACGGGAGCTGGTTAATGTACGAATGATTTATTTCATTCGGTGAGGAAGTGTAGTAGGTAGCGCTAGGTTTCACGGGGGCATTTGGTCAGACCGCTGTATTTCTAGCGGCAAGTGATGGATTGTAATCTGGCAGATGACAACGGTCAATGGATTGCGTCACTGAATGTCCATCTTTCTACGTCTTACACTGTGGATTATTCAGCAATGAGCGCCTTGGAACCTTAAATATTTGTTTCCTGTGGCAACCAAGGCCATTGTTCTCACTGACCAATCAGCGCGCGTTTGGCCAATGTTAACGTTCTATCCCCGGGGCGTATAAATACCGTAGCGGCGCCCCGCGTCACAGTCTCTGGAACCACGCGAGCGGAGCAACATGGTGAGCGCGCGGGAGAATGCTGGGGGGCGCGCGTGTTCCCCCGAGCGAGGGATCCCGAGCGAGGGAGGCGATTCGTGGACTGGTGTTCGAGACTGGACACGGGAAGGGGAGAGCGCACCCGGGGAATGGGATCGTAGTGGCTAAATGGATATGCAGAGCGGGAATGAGGCGGCGGTGGGAGGGAAGGGCGCAGGGTAATAATGGGGCGGGTAAGGATGATGGGAGTTTCCCAGGAATACGAGGGTTGCAATCGGCAAATGCAGTGTGGTGTGTGTGCCAATTGTAGAGGTGGGTATAACTGAGAAGGTGCTCACATAAAGCTCACATCCATCTCACCGCCTGTTTCCCTTCGCTAACAGCGCGAGTGTATTTCAATCCACATCGGCCAGGCTGGCGTCCAGATTGGCAACGCATGCTGGGAGTTGTATTGCCTGGAGCATGGGATCCAACCGGATGGACAGATGCCCACCGACACGACCATCGGAGGCGGCGACGATTCGTTCAACACCTTCTTTAGCGAGACGGGGGCTGGCAAGCACGTACCAAGGGCCGTGTTTATCGACCTGGAGCCCACGGTGATCGGTAAGGTGCGGGTTCCCGGGAAAGTAGGGCGTTGTTTTAAATCCCTCCCGTGCGGGGATGGAGAGTGTGTACCGATGATTAATTCTCGCTTGCGTGCTCCACTCCCCCGCAGACGAGGTGCGGACCGGCACCTACCGGCAGCTCTTCCACCCGGAGCAGCTGATCACCGGCAAGGAGGACGCGGCCAATAACTACGCCCGAGGCCACTGCTCCATCGGCAAGGAGATCGTCGACCTGGTCCTGGATCGTATCCGGAAGCTGGTAGGTTGCTCAGCGACTGCAAATCACCGTCCGACGCTCGGCATGCTTGCAGCGGCAATGAATCCGGTTGCAGGTACGGAAATCCTGGGGGAAACACCCCTGCTTTAAGGGGTGGGGGACTACCCCGCTCCCCCCCCCTCCCGGGCAGATTCAAGCCCCACGATTCAGGGCGGACGAAGCTGCTGTTGCTGGAGTTCGGAGTAGGTCACCAACCAGGTCAGCTCCCGATGTTGCCGTCCACAGGGCCCTCGGCCGAAGCCTCGCGAGTGTCCGCGTGCACGTGTGTGTGTGTGCGCGCGCATGCGTGCGCTTGGCTGCCAAGACATTGTATCCCCTGCATGTTTTGATAGCGATTTCCGAGTACTGCGGCCATGGTTCTCCCGGATTCCCATTGTTACCTCTCAATTTACAACTGAGATACCTACCGCAATATCTCTCTCGGCGCTGGCAAAAGAGAACACCATGACCCTCTCGCGTCGCTCCTTCCCTTTAAACGTTGGTACAGAATTGATGCTTTGTCCCTTCTCCGCCCTCAGGCCGATCTGTGCACCGGACTCCAGGGGTTCCTTATTTTCCACAGTTTCGGGGGCGGCACCGGCTCGGGTTTCACCTCCCTCCTCATGGAGAGACTCTCCGTGGACTACGGCAAGAAATCCAAGCTGGAGTTTTCCGTCTGCCCGGCACCGCAGATCTCCACCGCCGTAGTCGAGCCCTACAACGCGGTGCTGGTCACGCATTGCACACTTGAGCACTCCGACTGCGCCTTCATGGTGGACAACGAGGCCATTTACGACTTGTGCCGGCGGAATCTGGACATCGAGCGCCCAACCTATACTAACCTTAACCGCCTGCTGGCGCAGATCGTGTCGTCCATCACCGCATCGCTGCGTTTCGACGGCGCCCTCAACGTGGACCTGACTGAGTTTCAAACCAACCTGGTCCCCTACCCGCGCATCCACTTCCCGCTCGTCACCTACGCTCCTATTATTTCGGCCGAGAAGGCTTACCACGAGGAACTATCCGTTCCACAACTGACCAACGCCTGCTTCGAGCCGGCCAACCAGATGGTGAAGTGCGACCCGCGCCAGGGGAAGTACATGTCGTGCTGCATGCTGTACCGTGGGGACGTGGTACCCAAGGACGTCAACGCCTCCATCGCCACCATCAAGACCAAGCGCACCGTCCAGTTCGTGGACTGGTGTCCGACCGGTTTCAAGGTGAGTGTGACCAATTCGCGTTTTGCCGTGCACACAGAGTCAGTATTTCTCGTCTACTGTTAGAACAACATAAATGCAACGACTCTGAATACATTCTTGGCACAAT
The DNA here is from genome assembly GCA_038087875.1 of Malacoraja senta. NCBI lineage: Eukaryota > Metazoa > Chordata > Chondrichthyes > Rajiformes > Rajidae > Malacoraja > Malacoraja senta. Next base: position 2,926,346 of record JAXLNO010005841.1, read on the forward strand.
ATGTACTCTGCAAATAGATCACATCAGTACCCGAAAGACACACCCCAACCCTTCTTCAATGGTGTGAATACTTTGCCAAGGGTGCAGTAACGTCTCACGCGGATACTATTGGGCTTGCGGCCTTGCGTTAATGGGAGGGGTTAGAGAGGCTAGGCCTTTTTTTGAGGCGTAGATTTCTGAGGGCTGGACATATCGAGGTGTGCAAGATCATGAGGGACATGGATAAGATGTACGCTCAGTCAAAAACTGAGATATTGAAGAGGGACTTCCCGAACAATTAATCTATTCAGAGGGGCCTACATATCTGGAGCGAGTTGACAGGTAAAATTAGAAACGCACACATTTGCCACATTTCAGGCACAGAGAGTAAATTATAATACATATGGATAGGGTGGGTTAAGGCCAACTACGGGCAAATGAGACGAGCACAACATGTCAACACTTGGGGCATGGGCAAGGTGGTTCGAAGGGCATGTTTCCCAGCTGCACAGCTCCATACCTCCATGCATCTAACACACATATCGGTACTTGCGATGACTTTGATGGCAATCCAGAGAATAATAAAAGCCAGAGATTTTTTAGGGAGTCGCAAAGCTACAACTCAACAATCCATTGTGCAATTTCATGGCGCATACTAAACTGTTAATGGAAGATGGTTTTTGCAAGTAGAATTAATTTAAAGACATTTTTCTTCCGGCCATAGGTAGGCATCAACTATCAACCCCCGACGGTGGTGCCGGGGGGCGACCTGGCCAAGGTGCAACGCGCCCTCTGCATGCTGAGCAACACCACCGCCATCTCATTGGCCTGGTCCCGCCTGAACCTCAAGTTCGACAAGATGTACGCCAAGCGGGCATTTGTCCACTGGTACGTTGGAGAGGGGCTCGAGGAAGGGGAGTTCCAGGACGCGCGGGAGGACATGGCGTCGCTGGAGAAGGACTACCAAGAGGTGGCCGTGGATTCGGCCGACATGGAGAGAAGGGGTGAAGAGGAAGAATAACATGAATTAATTGAGAATTTAAACGTTTGAATTTATTTAATAGACTATATTGGAAGATAAGATACTTATTACCATAAATTATTTTGATGAATAATTGGTTTGTCGATATATTGCCGAAGTCGGGTGAATGAATGGAAAATAACATTGTTAGGGAGAAACTGGGAGGGGCTGGTAGGAGGCGGGTTGTCAAAATAGAGAGGGAATGCCGGGGCTACTTGATGTTAGCGAAATCAATATTCATATCACTGGGCTTTAGTGGTATCTGTAGTATATCCGCCCGAGGGAAATAAGGGAAATTGTACCTCCAATTTGCGTTTAACCCCTCTCTTACAATGTAGGAGACATAGGACAGGACACAGGTCAGTCTGGGGATGGGAAGGAGAAGTACATTGTTTAGCAACCGGGAGATAGGTAGGTTCACGCTGACTGAGCGAAGGTATTCAGCGAAATGATCGCCCAGTCTACGTTTGGTCACGCCGATATATAAGATTTCACATCTTGAACAACGGATAAAGTAGATGAGGTTGAAGGAGGGTCAAATAAATCTCTACCAAACCTGAAGGGACTGTCGGGGTCCCTGGACAGAGTCGAGGAAGAAGATATAGGGACAGGTGTAGGATCACATGCAGTTGTTGGAGAATGTACCTAGGGAGGGGTTCGGTGGGAAGTGATGGATTAATCAGGCAGTTGTGGAGGGAACGGTCTCTCAGGAAAGCGAAAAGGAGTGGACATGGGACGATGTGACTAAAGATAGGTTCCCGTTGGAGTTGGCGGAAATGTCGGAGGAGAATGCGTTGTATGTGACAGCTGTTGGGGTGAATGAAAAAAACTTGGGGGACTCTGCGTCCTGTTGCGACTCGGGGGAGGGGGGAGCATGGGCGGAATTGCAGGCTACCGAGAAGAAACGAGTGAGGGTCACATCAGTGATGGGAGAGGGGTACCTCCGTTCCCCAAATAATGTGGGCATCTTGGATGTCCTGGTATGGAACACCTTTTCTTGGGCGCAGATGCGGCGTTGACGGAGGAATTGAGAGTAGTGTATAGAATCTTTGCAGCAAGCAGTGTGGGAACAAGGGTAGTCGAGATAGTTGTGGGAGTCAGTGGCTTGAAATAAACTGGGAGGGAGTAATTTGGGAGCAGCTGTTCTTGCATAAATCCCTATCCACCCCAGTGGGAGTCGATTAAAGACCAGCTGACTGGAAATCGATACCTGCGTGTGCTACTGAACATGAAGGGCGCGACTCACAAGTCTCCTGACACGTGGATGGTAATTGCAGTCAATACGAAGAGAGGAAACTACTTCGGCGGCGCATGGGTAGAGCTGCTGACTTACAACGCCAGAGACTCTGGTTCGATCTTGAATACTAGTGTATGTCACCAGGGTGTCTGTAAGTTCTCCCTGTAACCGTGTGGGCTTTCCCCGGGTGACCGGTTTTCCCGCACACTCCAAGGTCGTGCAGGTTTGCAGTTTAATTTGGCATCTGCAAATTGTCCCTAGGTCGTAGTTTAGTTTTGGGGTACGGGGATCTCTGGTCGGCTCAGACTAGGTTTGGCCACGGGCCTGTTTTCGTGCTGTATCTCAGATATTTTTTTTTAAACAACTAAAAGAAACATAACGATTCTGAAGAATGGTCTGGACACGAAACGTCACCTGTCCCATTTCTCCAGAGATGTTGCCTGCTAGCTGGTATTCCAGCATTTTGTGTCTATTCTCTGTGTAAACTGTTCCGGCATACCTTTGCCTTTATATGTACATTTCCTAAGGTATATAGGACTCCCGCAACAACGCTGTTGTCGAATAACGGCGGCATGTTGGCGCAGCGTTAGAATTGCTGCCTTACAGCGGAGAGAACCGGGTTCCATCCTGACCACTGGTGCTGCATGGGTACCTGTCCACGCGATCTAGCACGGCTCTTCCCTCACCCGTTTGAGCCGACGGCCCGCCACGACCTGTGAGCACCCTCCGTCAACTTCCTTCCAGTCTCGCATCTCCAGACAATATGTCGCAGCCCCGCCCGATAGAACGTTCCATTCAGCCGGGTCGCGGTGTGATTGGCTGCCAGCGAACCAACCATTGGCGTCGAACGTGGAGACAAAGGCAAATAGAGCGCTGATTGGTTCTCAGCGTGAGTGACGCAACTAAGGCAGTGCGAGTGACGCCACAAGTCATTCGCGTCAGGACCCTTTTGCATCTCGTACGTCAGGAGCGCGGATCATTTCTCTTTTCAATAGTCGCGTTTGCACAGACCCTTGCGTAAAAGAGCATTGAGTACCAGAGCCTTTTTTTTGCAGTGCTGCATGACTATTTAGGCTGCATTTGGGGCATTCTGTGCTTTTGTGCTCACCCAACTACAGGAAGGATGTGCATGCTTTAGAGAGGGTGAACAGGAGATTAATCGCGATATTTCCTCCATTATAGGATATTAGCTAAAAGGGATGTTTGGAGAAAGGTGAGGCGTATTCACAGAATGTGTACGCCGTCAGAACATTAATGAACGACATAATGGGTGGATGAATGAATGAATGAATGAATGAATGAATGAATGAATGAATGAATGAATGAACGAATGAATGAATGAATGAATGAATGAATGAATGAATGAATGAATGAATGAATGAATGAATGAATGAATGAATGAAAATGAATGAATGAATGAGGCCTACTATTCGAAAATAGAAGTCACAGGCCTACTATTCGAAAATCACCTTTCCACCATCTCCCACTGCTTCCTTCCCTGACGCCAATTCTCTATCCAAATGAATAGTTCTCCCTGGATCCCATTCGATCTAAACTTCCAGAACAGCCTATTATGCGGAGCGTTATTATGGGCCTTGCTGAACTCCATGTAGGCAAGATCTACGGTTTTGCCTTCAGCAGCATTTTTCGTTACGTCTTCAAACAAAACAATTCTTATGATACGACCTCCCACGTACGAAACTATGCTGACGATTGCTGACCGCCTCCAGCTGTGAAGTACACGGATATCTTAATCCTAATAATCCTATCCAGAAACCTATATACTATGCTCCACACAGAGATGACCACTTTGGTTTCTGAATGGCCTTAGTCTCCCTCCAATTACCCCCTTTCCTCATTGTATATATCTCTTTGGATTTTCCTTAATATTAACTGGCCGACATAGCACCTGCCCCCTTTTCGCCCTCCTGATTTCCTTCTAAACTATACTGCTGAACAGCCGAAAAATATGAGGGATATATTCAGCAGTCTATGCCCATCGAATGTTTTCTGTTTATTCCTGACCAGAGGCTCCATTTATCTTACTCGTGTTCCATGTTGTCTTACCGTACCTGCCGTGCTCTAACTCGTCACTCTAACAGGAACATGCATGCCCTAAACTAGCATCATCACATGAATGATTCTTTATGAATGAATGAATTAATTAATTAATTAATTAACTAATGAAAGAATGAATGAATGGATGAATGAACGAATGGATGAATGAATGAATGAATGAATGAATGAATGAATGAATGAATCAATGGAGGAATGGATCATTGAACGAATGGATAATTGAACGAATGAATGAATGAATGAATGAATGAATGAATGAATGAATGAATGAATGAATGAATGAAGGAAGGAATGAACGAATGAACGAATGAATGAATGATTCAATGAATGAATGATACATATTTAAAAGCATCCACTCTCAAAAGGTTACTTTGCCCGTAACCAACCCACTCCATTCAACATTATCAAATCCCGGTCCATCAACATCCAAGGGGACTTTGCCCAACTCAGAATATGAACCCAGGGCACCGTCCTGCGTTAATCCAGATCTATTTAAAGGTCGCTGGTCCTAAAAGTCTCGCACGCGGACACCTCGGTCACTTCACAATTTTCTGAGAGTAGAGCAAGCTTTCCCCCATCCTATGTAGGGCCCTCTGCAAATTGCCAGATTAAACTGCCGCTGAACGCATATGACAAATTCCATCCGGTCTGAGCCCTCCGTAATCCAGCAATCTCAAGGCATATTAGTTATTCTCACTCCCATATTGGGGACTGTTTTGGAGCTATAGTCCGCTTCCACCAAAATTGTCATCCCCATTTATTTCTCAGGTCTACACAAATCGCCTCAATGTAAGAACCACCAGTAATGTCATCTCGGTCAACTTCAATGACATTCATCCTGATCAAGAAATGAACAGCCCTCCTTTACCCACTCCCTCTATCTCGCCTGTAGCAGCTGTGGTACCTGTGGACGACGTGGTCAAGGGGCAATTGTATGCCCCATTCTGCATGCTGAGCAACACCATCGCCATCTTTGTGGCCTGGACCCGCCTCCACCTCAATTTCGACAACATGTACGCCAAGCGGGCCTTTGTCCACTAGTACGTGGGAGATGGTTTGGAGGAAGGGGAGTTCCAGGACGGGCGAGGGGACATTGCGTCGCTGGAGAAGGAGTACCAAGTGGTGGCCGTAGATTCTGCCGACCTCGAGAGAAGGGTGAGTGGGGGGGGGGGTGGGAGAGGAAGAATATGTTTGATTAATTTATAATATCGAAATTTGTTTTATTCATCAAATGTATCTAATATTTAGTACAATTAAGATATTTTTGAAGGAACATTTTGTTGATTTATTGCAGAACACGAGGAAAATGGAAATTGCAACATTTTTTGGTCGTGATTGGGTAGTGTAGTTAGGGACTAGGTATTGTAGGGTAATTCTACATTCTACCTTTGGACGTTGTTTAAAGACATGCCAACAAGAATTTAGACCTGCCGTGTTCTTTAGGACGGCAAGAATCGGCGCCTTTCGGCGACGAGAGATATCATATATGGTGTCAAATATTGAAGGGCTGTAACATTTAGGGAGCTGAGCTCGGATGAGGTCCGAAAGGAATATCCGATATCAGGAAAGAACATTAATAGTGAATCAGAAAGACAGGTTATTATAGAGGTTATTGACAAGAGCGGAGCCCTGTGTGTGCAGAAGATGAGGGAAGTGGCACTACTCCAAGACAAAGGAAGGAATTTATGGCACTGCCACAAACAGCATTGATATACAGAGCGTTATCCATGTCCATAGCTCCATGAAAATAGTAACAATGGCAGACAGAGTGTTTGCAGGAAAGGCGAGTGGTCTGCTTGCCGTCATGCGTCGGGATACGGAGAAAATACTGCAGGTAGACACAAAAAGGTGGAGTAACTTAGCGGCACAGGCAGCATTTGTGGAGCAAAGGAAAACGAAAGATATAGACGGTGATATAGAGAGATATAGAACAATGAATGAAAGATATACAAAAAAGTAACGATGATAAGGCAAACAGGCCATTGTTAGCAGTTTACTGTGTGGAAATGAGAAGCTCAAGCGCCTTGGGTGGGGAGAGATGGAGAGAGAGACAATGCAGGGATTACATGAATTTAGAGAAATCAATATTCATACCACTGGGCTGTAAGATGCCCATGCAAAATATGAGATGCTATTTCTTCCATTTGCGTTTAGCCTCACTTGGACAACGGAGGAGACCTAGGACAGAATGGTCAGTGTGGGAATGTGAAGGAGAATTAAAGTGTTTAGCAAGCGGGGGTTCAGGTAGGTCCAGTGGCACTGAGCAAAGGTGGCACCTGCATCCACCCAATATGAATCTGCGACTGTGACAAAAGAACATAGAACACAGAACAGCACAGGAATAGGCCCTTCGGCCCACAGACCTCTACCTAATATGAAGTCCAGTTAAACTAATTTCCTTTGCTTCGACGCTATCCATGTCCCTCCATTCTCTTCGTGTCACGATGCCGAAACCAAAGGCCATCAAAATGCGACTCTCATATCTGCCTCTACCACCAGTCTAGTTAGCACCTTAGCAAAGGAAGTAGATAAAAGAGGTGGGGGAGTTGCTTTACTGACAAGTCAGGATGCCACGGCGGTGTTCAGTAAATATGTACTGGAAGGTATATCTACCTTGGCATGTGGGTTGAGGTAAGAAATAAGAAGCAGCAATAGGGCGGCACGGTGGCGCAGCGGTAGAGATGCTGCATTACAGCGCCTGCAACGCCGGAGACGCGGGTTCGATCCCGACTACGTGAGCTGTCTCTGCGGAATGTGTACGTTTTCCCCGTGACCTGCTTGGGTTCTCTCCGAGATCTTCGGTTTCTTCCCATCACTTCAAAGACGTACAGGTATGTTGGTTAATTGGCTTGGTAAATGTAAAAAAGGTTCCAAGTGTGTGTAGGATAGTGTAGATATGCGGGGATCGCTGGTGGGCGTGGACCAGTTGGGCGGAAGAGCCTTTTTACGCGCTGTATCTCAAAAAGAAAATACATAAAAGTAACATGTGAGGGATTATATTATCGGCCACTGAATAGCCATCGGTGTGTTCATGTTCAATGATGTGGACATATGTGGTAAGACACAAGGATTATTGGGCTGTTGTCGTGAGTGACTAATAATGATAAGATGTTTAAGAAAGATCGCAGATGACATTAAATTGGTGGCATTGTCTCTGGCGAGAAAGCAAACGTGGCTGTGGTAACGGGTCTGGGTTAAGATGTGGTCGTCGAGTTGGAGGGAAGGGTGAATCACAGAGGGGGGGCAGTGAGAGCGGGGGTCGCTAGACTTCAAAGTAGGCACACCTTGAGGAGATTTCGCAGTGGAGTAGACGAAATGTTTAAGAAAGAACTGCAGATGCTGGATAAATCGAAGAGAGACAAAAATACTAGAGAAGCTCTGCGGGTGAGGCAGCATCTATGGAGTGAAGGAATAGATGATATAACTTGTCTATTCAGCCCATCAAAAAGCGTTGTTACAAAATCTACCGTCAGTGGCGCTTCAGAACTGCTTGCTGCCTGTGCGTGCGGTTCCGGAGGCTTTGGGGGGGGGGGGGGATTAAAATGCAGGTTTGTATTGGTTGTCGGAGAGGAATTTGCTCGGACTGCTAGCTGATGAAGAAAATCCGCTCTGCGAACCCGCCCCCGTTTTTTTTTAAAGATGATGGTCGATTGCGGCGCTGGGTTGAATTTAAACGCGTCTAAAAACGCATTCAATGCCTTCAACATCACGGATCGCAAGTGCAGGACAAAACAAACGGTATGTCGTTTATTTAACGTATTATCTTGCTTTTAGGTGTGGCTTCATTTTACTCTTATGATGAGAAAAATGTTATTTAGGCCCCGATACGAAACTGCCTTGTCTTGCCTGCCCATAAGGGCCTATTCATGGCAGCGGAAACATTCCTATCGATCACATCGCAGAAACATCCACTCTCAAGATAATCAAAGTCGTGTTTTTTTTTCCACAATCATGTCATAAGTAAATCCAAATCATCTATATTTTGTGTTATTGTCTATCCATGATCAATATTTTCATGCTAAATATCTACAGTACAGTTTTACTCAGATGTATTGTGCAAAAAATAATGATTTTGATTATCTTGAGAGTGGATGTTTCTGGATTAATTTGTCGGAAATAAACATTAAATTCCTTCCATTTGGCATATAAATTCATGACAAAGTGAGATTTAAAAATGTTACATGGTGAATTCTTGAGTGAATGGGATCAGTGTGTTATTTGTTATTTGGATACTTTAGCTATTTAAAATTGTTAGACTTTTCTTAAGAAATTGATAGATGTTTAGTTCTAGTAATTGAATTTAGATTGATTTAATTGATTAGTTGTATTTAATCGATTTGATGAAACCGATGAATATGATTTTTGTTGGGTATTTACTATTTGTTTTAACGTTTAACTTTATAATTTCAACTTTATTTCTAAAACTGCAAATAATAACTTGTTTCTGTTATTACTGTTCATTGTTTTTTTTATTTACATTTTAAACAGATGTCTCCGAAGAACAAATGCAAAATTGTCAATCCAAATGCCCAGCAAAAGAGACTGTTTTCGACAGCATTCGCAGATATTATCCGAACTTGGACTACTCCAAATGTGATGATCTACAGGACATTCTTAAAGTGAAAGTAGTGGGCAGAAAGGCATGTCATGCGTGGTTTCAAGATCAAAAACCTGTAGTTTACAATGCCAAAATTGAAAAGATGAGGAAAAACAAGGTGAACAGAGTGGCATATTGGTTAAAATCTGAGGATTATGATTATGCCAATGCACCAGCTAGGTGTTGATCTTCTCCATAAACACTTGGTCTATTTCGAGAAATTGTAATTTTCTTTACCTGCCTGTTACGGACTTACAGCATATAATACAATAATATTAAAGTTCTTATCCTGACAATATCACATTTTTGAATTTTTAAAGCAGTTTGCGTGTTTATTGCTATTTTCGTCACAGTGGCCAATTTTGTAATTAGTTACAATTAGATAACTAACTAATTATATGCTTTAATTTCAGGTCATCCAAGTAAGAAGTTAGATATTTTAGTTTCAGAATGATTCAATCTGTAATAACTGAAAGTTTCATTCAGTTATCTGAATTGTTAGGAATGTTATGGGCTTTTATGTAAATTGACTGTCCTCGGTCACAGCTTTTGTGTTATGTCAATGGAAAAGCAAGAAGGAACAAGAGGCTCATTTCCGAGTATGAAAATGACCATAACTTTTTTTAATATTGAAGATATGAAAGTGAATTAGGTATCAAATTCAAGTTCTTTTTATGCTTTATCTGATGGGAAAAATTACAGGCTTGATTTTTAATATCTCAACATTTTGAAACATTCCTACATCAAACCAACTCCGCCATTTAATCATGAGTGATCCATCTTTCCCTCTAATCCCATTCTCCTGCCTTCACCCATAAGCTCTGACACCTGTACTAATAAATAATCTATTTATCTCTGTATTAAGTGCTGTACATCCACTGACTTGACTTCCACAGGTTTCTGAGACAAAGAATTCCACAGATTCACCACTCTCTGGCTAAAGAAATTCGTCGTCATCTCCTTGTTAAAAGCACGTCCTTTAATTCTGTCGCTATGATCTCTAGTTCTAAACTCTCACACTAGTGGAAACATCCTCTCCACATCCTCTCTATCTAAACCATTCACTATTTTGTACATTTCAATGAGGTCCCCCCTTATTCTTCTAATCTCCAGAGATTACTCTCCCAGTGCATCATACATTAATTTACTAATTCCTGGGATCTTTCTTGTGAACCTCCTTTGGACTCTATCCAGAGCCAGCACACCCTTCCTCAGATACGGTGCCCAATGTTATTCACAATATTCCAAATGCAGCCTGATCAGCGCCTTTTTGAGCCTCCGTGATACATCCCGGCTTTAGTATACAAGCGCTCTCCAAATAAATGTAAGCAGTGCGAGAGCTTTCTTTACTAGCGATTCGACTTGCAGATTAACTTTTTGGGAATCGTGTAGCAGCACTCCCAAATCCCTTTGCACCTTGGATTTCAGGATTCTCTCCCCATTTAGAAACTAATCTACTCCTTTATTTCTACGAGCAAAATGCATTACACCGCACTTTGCCACACTATATTCAATCTGCCACTTCTCTGCCTCCGCTCCCAACCTATCCAAATATTATGCACAGTAACTGCTTTCTCTACCCTACCTGCCCCTCGAGTGCTGGCTCGAGGGGCCGATTGGCCTACTCTTGCACCTATTGTCTATTGTCTGATGTCTATTGTCCCTCGACCTATTTTCGTATCATCCTCAAATCCTTCAATCCACCCATCCATACCACCAATATGCAACGTGAAGAGTAGCGTCCCGGCACGGGGCCCTGCGCACTGTATACAGTTAATAGCAAGAACCTAAACAGCCATGATGTACAGAGGGACATTGGAGACCAAATTCGTAGCTCACTGACAGTGACAGCAGAAGTAGACAGGATGGTACACAAGACGGATGGCATGTTTGTCTTCATTGCTAGAGACATTGATTATCAGAGTCGGGAAGTCATGATGTAGCTCGATAGGATTTTGGTTGTATGACTGAAGCGGAGAAATGAAAAGGGAATTGTCATTTTACTGCATTGTGCTACAGGCCCAGAAATAGTGCACGCAAATTAGAAGAATAATCATAACCCGTTTTACCTTTTCACCAAAATCCACCAACACAATTGTTTCTGCCTGCTCATATCCCACGGAAATAATTCCCACGTTCCGCTACTCACCCTAGCCCCCCTGGTCCAATCTCTCCCGAATAGCAGGGGGCCGGGGGTCAAATGAGATGGAGGAACTGAGTGAAATCCACGTTAGCCGGGAAGTGGTGTTAGGTAAATTGAATGGATTAAAGGCCGATAAATCCCCAGGGCCAGATAGGCTGCATCCCAGAGTATTTAAGGAAGTAGCCCCAGAAATAGTGGATGCATTAGTGATAATTTTTCAAAACTCTTTAGATTCTGGAGTAGTTCCTGAGGATTGGAGGGTAGCTAATGTAACCCCACTTTTTAAAAAGGGAGGGAGAGAGAAAACGTGAAATTACAGACCAGTTAGTCTAACGTCGGTAGTGGGGGAAATGCTAGAATCAGTTATTAAAGATGGGATAGCAACACATTTAGAAAGTGGTGAAATCATTGGACAAAGTCAGCGTGGATTAATGAAAGGTGAATCATTTCTGACGAATCTTATAGAATTTTTCGAGGGTGTAACTAGTTGAGTGGTTAAGGGAGAACCAGTGGATGTGTTATATCTGGACTTTCAGAAGGCTTTCGACAAGGTTCCACATAAGAGATTATTATACAAACTTAAAGCACATGGTATTGGAGGTTCAATATTGATGTGGATAGAGAACTGGCTGGCAGACAGGAAGCAAGGAGTAGGAGTAAACAGGTCCTTTACACAATAGGCAGTGACTAATGGGGTGCCGCAAGGCTCAGTGCTGGGACCCCAGCTATTTACGATATATATTAATGATTTGGACGAGGGAATTGAATGCAACATCTCCAAGTTTGCGGATGACACGAAGCTGGGGGGGCAGTGTTAGCTGTGAGGAGGATGCTCGGAGGCTGCAAGGTGACTTGGATAGGCTGGGTGAGTGGGCAAATGCATGGCGGATGCAGTATAATGTGGATAAATGTGAGGTTATCCACTTTGGTGGAAAAAACATGAAAGTAGACTATTATCTGGATGGTGGCCGATTAGGAAAAGGGGAGATGCAACGAGACCTGGGTGTCATGGTACACCAGTGATTAAAAGTAGGCATGCAGGCGCAGCAGGCAGTGAAGAAGGCGAATGGTATGTTAGCATTCATTCCAAAGGGATTTGAGTATAGGAGCAGGGAGGTTCTACTGCAGTTGTACAGGGTCTTGGTGAGACCACACCTGGAGTATTGCGTACAGTTTTGGTCTCCTAATCTGAGGAAAGACATTCTTGCCACAGAGGGAGTATAGAGACGGTTCACCAGACTGATTCCTGGGATGTCAGGACTTTCATATGAAGAAGGACTGGATAGACTCGGTTTGTAATCGCTAGTATTTAGAAGATTGAGGGGGATCTTCTAGAAACGTTAAAAATTCTTAAGGGGTTGGACAGGCTAGATGCAGGAAGATTGTTCCCGATGTTGGGGAAGTCCAGAACAAGGGGTCACAGTTTAAGGCTAAGGGGCAAATCTTTTAGGACCGAGATGAGGAAAACATTTTTTCACACAGAGAGTGGTGAATCTCTGGAAATCTCTGCCACAGAATGTAGTTGAGGCCAGTTCATTGGCTATATTTAAGAGGGAGTTAGATGTGGCCTTTGTGGCTAAAGGGATCAGGGGGTATGGAGAGAAAGCATGTACAGGATACTGAGTTGGATGATCAGCCATGATCATATTGAATGGCGGTGCAGGCTCGAAGGGCCGAATGGCCTACTCCTGCGCCTATTTTCTATGTGTCTATGTTTCTATGACCTACGTTACCTCACATACGTCTCTTTAATGACGTTGAAACCTTGAAACCTCTGCTTCCGCTTTTCGAGTCCCCACTCCCTCATCTTTACTCTAGTCACTCTACACCCCCACCCCTCACCAGGATGTACTTAAAGCCTTCCGTTCCTTCCTCGACCGCAGAACCATCGAATTTCCCTCTATTGACACTCTACTCCGCCGAGCGGAGCTGGTCCCCAACCTCAACAACTTCTCCATTGACTCCTCCCATTTCCTACAAGGCGTAGATATGGGCACCAGGATGGACCCCAGCTGTGCCTGCCTCTTTGTAGGGACAGTTGAACAACCCCTTTTCAAGGCGTACACTGGCCCTATCCCCGAACTCTATATCCGGTAAATTGAGGACTGCATCGTTGCTACCTCCTGCACCCATGCAGAACTTAGGGACTTCATCAACTTCACCACTCATTTTCATCCTGCACTCAAGTTTACTTGAACCATCTCCGACACCTCCCTCAACTTTCTTGATCTTACACTCTCCATCACAAGAAATAAACTATTGACTGACGTCTCTTACAAACCCACTGACTCTCACAATTATCTCGCCTACACTTCTTCCCTCCCTGTTTCCTGGAAAGACTCTATCCCCTACTCCCAATTCCTCCGTCTTCGCCGCACCTGCGCCCACGATGAGGTCTTTCATACTAGAACATCCGAGATGACCTCGTTATTTGGGGAACGGGGGTTCCCCTCTCCATCATAGATGAGTCCCTCTCTTGTGTCTCCTCGGTACGCCACTGTTCCGCCAATGCTCCCCGCCCCCCTCGTCGCAACAGCAATAGAGTCCCCATCGTCCTTGAGGTCCACCCTATCAGCCATCGCACACAATACATAATCCTCCGAAATGTCCGCACGTCCAACGGAATCCGACCACCATCGTCATTTTTCCCATCTCCACCCCTTTGCGCCGTCCACAGTGACCTTTCATCCGCAACTCCCTGGTTAACTCACTCCTTCCCACCCAAACCAGCCCCTCCCCTGGTACCTCCCCCCGCAACCGCAGAAGATGTCGCTATACCTCCTCCCTCGACTCTTTCCACGGACCCCGACAGTCCTTTCTGGTTAGGCATAGGATCACTTGCACTTCCTCCAACCTGATCTACTGGATCCGTTGTTCAAGATGTGGACTCTTACACATCGGCGAGATCAAACGCAGACTGGGCGATCGTTTAGCGGAACACCTTCGGTCAGCCCGCCTGAAACAATGTGATCTCTCTGACGCTAAACACTTTAAATCTCCATGCCATTACGACACAGACCTTTCTGACCTGGGTCTCCTCCATTGCCACGGTGAGCCTGAATGCAAATTGGAGGAATAGCATGTCATATCTCGCCTAGGGAGCTTACAGCCCAGTGGTGTGAACAATAAATCCTCTCACTTTAGGAAGCCCCGGCATTACCCCTCCCTCAATTTACTTTACAATCCTTACTTTACTTTTTGCATATATTTTATTCATGGTTCTTTATCTCTCCACACCATTGTCTAGATCTCTCATTTCCCTTATCCCCAACCAGTCTGAAGAAGGGTCTTGACCCGTAACGTCACCCATCCCTTCTCTCCAGAGATGGTGCCTATCGCGCTGAGTTACTCAAGTTTTCTGTGTCTAACTTCGGTTTAGACCATAATCTGCAGTTCCTTCTTACACAAATATGACAGTGTGTCCTGTTGCAGAATGCCTGCTTCCTCAACACAACGTGCTGTCGTCGACCGATCGTCGTTTCGTCTTCAAACTTGCCCATAGAGCCATCACGTCGCAGTAATGTCAATAACAATGGATAGAAAAATAGAAACATAGAAAATATGTACAGGAGTAGGCCATTCGGCCCTTCGAGCCTGCACCGCCATTCAATATGATCATGGCTGATCATCCGACTCAGTATCGTGTACCTGACTCCTCTCCATACCCCCTGATACCTTTAGCCACAAGGGCCACATCTAACTCCCTCTTAAATATAGCCAATGAACTGGCCGCAACTACCTTCTGTGGCAGAGAATTCCACAGATTCACCACTCTCTGTGTAAAAAATGATTTTCTCATCTCGGTCCTAAAAGATTCCCCCCTTATCCTTAAACTGTGAGCCCTTGTTCTGGACTTCCCCAAGATCGGAAATAATCTTCCCGCATCTAGCCTGTCCAACCCCTTATGGATTTTGTAAGTTTCTATAAAACCCCCTCAATCTTCTAAATTCTAGCGAGTACAAGCCGAGTCTATCCAGTCTATCTTCATATGAAAGTCCTGCCATCCCAGGGATCTGTCTAGTGAACCTTATCTGTACTCCCTCTATGGCAAGAATGTCTTTCCTCAGATTAGGAGACCAAAACTGTACGCAATACTCCAGGTGTGGTCCCACCAAGACCCTGTACAACTGCAGAAGAACCTCCCTGCCCTTATACTCAAATCCTTTTGCTATGAATGCTAACATACCATTCGCTTTCTTCACTGCCTGCTGAACCTGCATGTCTACTTTCAATGACTGGAGTACCATGACACCCAGGTCTCGTTGCATCTCCCCTTTTCCTAATCGGCCACCATTCAGATAATAGTCGACTTTCCTGTTTTTGCCACCAAAGTGGATAACCTCACATTTATCCACATTATACTGCATCTGCCATGCATTTGCCCACTCGCACAACTTATCCAAGTCACCTTGCAGCCTCCAAGCATCCTCCTCACAGCTAACACTGCCCCCCCCAGCTTCGTGTCATCCGCAAACTTGGAGATGTTGCATTCAATTCCCTCATCCAAATCATTAATATATATTGTAAATAGCTGGGGACCCAGCATTGAGCCTTGCGGTACCCCACTAGTCACTGCCTGCCATTGTGAAAAGGACCCGTTTACTCCTACTCTTTGCTTCTGGTCTGCCAGCCCGTTCTCTATCCACATCAATACTGAACCCCCAATACCGTGTGCTTTACGTTTGCACACTAATCTCTTATGTGGGACCTTGTCGAAAGCTTTCTGAAAGTCCAGATATAACACATCCACTGGTTCTCCCTCATCCACTCTACTAGTTACATCCTCAAAAAATTCTATAAGATTCGTCAGACATGATTTATCTTTCATAAAACCATGCTGACTTTGTCCAATGAATTCACCACTTTCCAAATGTGCTGCTATCCCATCTTTAATA
Organism: Malacoraja senta; assembly: GCA_038087875.1. NCBI lineage: Eukaryota > Metazoa > Chordata > Chondrichthyes > Rajiformes > Rajidae > Malacoraja > Malacoraja senta. Next base: position 2,942,294 of record JAXLNO010005841.1, read on the forward strand.
ACTGATTCTAGCATTTCCCCCACTACCGATGTTAGACTAACTGGTCTGTAATTCCCCGTTTTGTCTCTCACTCCCTTTTTAAAATGTGAGGTTACATTAGCTACACTCCAATCCTCAGGAATTACTCCAGAATCTAAAGAGTTCTGAAAAATTATCACTAATACATCCACTATTTCTGGGGCTACTTCCTTAAGTACTCTGGGATGCAACTTATCTGGCCCTGGGGATTTATCGGCCTTTAATCTATTCAATTTACCTAACACCACCCGGCTAACCTGGATTTCACTCAGTTCCTCCATCTCATTTGACCTCCGGTCCCCTGCTATTTCCAGCAGATTTTGTATGTCTTCCTCAGTGAAGACAGAACCAAACTAGTTATTCAAATGGTCTGCCATGTCCTTGTTCCCCATGATCAATTCGCCTGTTTCTGACTGCAAGGGACCTACATTTGTTTTAATTAATCTTTTTCTCTTCACATATCTATAAAAACGTTTGCAGTCAGTTGTTATGTTCCCTGCCAGTTTTCTTTCATAATCTATTTTCTTTTCCTAATTAAGCCCTTTGTCATCCTCTGAATTTCTCCCAGTCCCCTGGTAGGCTGCTTTTTCTGGTTCATTTGTATGCTTCATCTTTTATTTTGATACTACCCCTGATTTCCCTTGTTATCCACGGATGCACTACCTTCCCTGATTTATCCTTAGACAATGATGGCGTTTCGATTGATGGGCTCGGGGATCATGGAAAATGAAGTAATTGATGGATAAAAATTGGGGAATGTTCTAGTGACAGATTAACTGAACTTTCACTTTGATGTTCAGCGATTTTGGCACAGGGGAGCTGGTTAATGTACGAATGATTTATTTCATTCGGTGAGGAAGTGTAGTAGGTAGCGCTAGGTTTCCCGGGGGCATTTGGTCAGACCGCTGTATTTCTAGCGGCAAGTGATAGATTGTAATCTGGCAGATGACAACGGTCAATGGATTGCGTCACTGAATGTCCATCTTTCTACGTCTTACACTGTGGATTATTCAGCAATGAGCGCCTTGGAACCTTAAATATTTGTTTCCTGTGGCAACCAAGGCCATTGTTCTCACTGACCAATCAGCGCGCGTTTGGCCAATGTTAACGTTCTATCCCCGGGGCGTATAAATACCGTAGCGGCGCCCCGCGTCACAGTCTCTGGAACCACGCGAGCGGAGCAACATGGTGAGCGCGCGGGAGAATGCTGGGGGGCGCGCGTGTTCCCCCGAGCGAGGGTTCCACGGGGGGAGGGAGGCGATTCGTGGACTGGTGTTCGAGACTGGACACGGGAAGGGGAGAGCGCACACGGGGAATGGGATCGTAGTGGCTAAATGGATATGCAGAGCGGGAATGAGGCGGCGGTGGGAGGGAAGGGCGCAGGGTAATAATGGGGCGGGTAAGGATGATGGGAGTTTCCCAGGAATGCGAGGGTTGCAATCGGCGAATGCAGTGTGGTGTGTGTGCGAATTGTAGAGGTGGGTAGAACTGAGAAGGTGCTCACATAAAGCTTCGGTCGGTGCGGGTCTAAGTGGAGTCCATCTCACCGCCTGTTTCCCTTCGCTAACAGCGCGAGTGTATTTCAATCCACATCGGCCAGGCTGGCGTCCAGATTGGCAACGCTTGCTGGGAGTTGTATTGCCTGGAGCATGGGATCCAACCGGATGGACAGATGCCCACCGACACGACCATCGGAGGCGGCGACGATTCGTTCAACACCTTCTTTAGCGAGACGGGGGCTGGCAAGCACGTACCAAGGGCCGTGTTTATCGACCTGGAGCCCACGGTGATCGGTAAGGTGCGGGTTCCCGGGAAAGTAGGGCGTTGTTTTAAATCCCTCCCGTGCGGGGATGGAGAGTGTGTGCCGATGATTAATTCCCGCTTCCGTGCTCCACTCCCCCGCAGACGAGGTGCGGACCGGCACCTACCGGCAGCTCTTCCACCCGGAGCAGCTGAACACCGGCAAGGAGGACGCGGCCAATAACTACGCCCGAGGCCACTGCTCCATCGGCAAGGAGATCGTGGACCTGGTCCTGGATCGTATCCGGAAGCTGGTAGGTTGCTCAGCGACTGCAAATCACCGTTCGACGCTCGGCATGCTTGCAGCGGCAATGAATCCGGTTGCAGGTACGGACATCCTAGGGGAAACACGCCCTCACCCCTGCTTTAAGAGGTGGGAGACTACCCCGCTCCCCTCCCCCCCCCCCTCCCGGGCAGATTCAGGGCGGACGAAGCTGCTGTTGATGGAGTTCGGAGTAGGTCACCAACCAGGTCAGCTCCCGATGTTGCCGTCCACAGGGCCCTCGGCCGAAGCCTCGCGTGTGTGCGCGTGCATGTGTGTGTGTGTGTGCGCGCGCATGCGTGCGCTTGGCTGCCAAGACATTGTGTCCCCTGCATGTTTTGATAGCGATTTCCGAGTACTGCGGCCATGGTTCTCCCGGATTCCCATTGTTACCTCTCACTTTACAACTGAGATACGTACCGCACTATCTCTGTCGGCGCTGGCAAAAGAGAACACCATGACCCTCTCGCGTCGCTCCTTCCCTTTAAACGTTGGTACAGAATTGATGCTTTGCCCCTTCTCCGCCCTCAGGCCGATCTGTGCACCGGACTCCAGGGGTTCCTTATTTTCCACAGTTTCGGGGGCGGCACCGGCTCGGGTTTCACCTCCCTCCTCATGGAGAGACTCTCCGTGGACTACGGCAAGAAATCCAAGCTGGAGTTTTCCGTCTACCCGGCACCGCAGATCTCCACCGCCGTAGTCGAGCCCTACAACGCGGTGCTGGTCACGCATTGCACACTTGAGCACTCCGACTGCGCCTTCATGGTGGACAACGAGGCCATTTACGACTTGTGCCGGCGGAATCTGGACATCGAGCGCCCAACCTATACTAACCTTAACCGCCTGCTGGCGCAGATCGTGTCGTCCATCACCGCCTCGCTGCGTTTCGACGGCGCCCTCAACGTGGACCTGACTGAGTTTCAAACCAACCTGGTCCCCTACCCGCGCATCCACTTCCCGCTCGTCACCTACGCTCCTATTATTTCGGCCGAGAAGGCTTACCACGAGGAACTATCCGTTCCACAACTGACCAACGCCTGCTTCGAGCCGGCCAACCAGATGGTGAAGTGCGACCCCCGCCAGGGGAAGTATATGTCGTGCTGCATGCTGTACCGTGGGGACGTGGTACCCAAGGACGTCAACGCCTCCATCGCCACCATCAAGACCAAGCGCACCGTCCAGTTCGTGGACTGGTGTCCGACCGGTTTCAAGGTGAGTGTGACCAATTCGCGTTTTGCCGTGCACACATAGTCAGTATTTCTCGTCCGCTGGTAGAACAACATAAATGCAACGACTCTGAATACATTCTTGGCACAATATGTACTCTGCAAATAGATCATATCAGTACCCGAAAGACACATCCCAACCCTTCTTCAATGGTGTGAATACTTTGCCAAGGGTGCAGTAACGTCTCACGCGGATACTATTGGGGTTGCGGCCTTGCGTTAATGGGAGGGGTTAGAGAGGCAAGGCCTTTTTTTTGAGGCGTAGATTTCTGAGGGCTGGACATATCGAGGTGTGCAAGATCATGAGGGACATGGATAAGATGTACGCTCAGTCAAAACGGAGATGTTGAAGAGGGACTTCCCGAACAATTAATCTATTCAGAGGGGCCTACATATCTGGAGCGAGTTGACAGGTAAAATTAGAAACGCACACATTTGCCACATTTCAGGCACAGATAGTAAATTATAAAACATATGGATAGGATGGGTTAAGGCCAACTGCAGGCAAATGAGACGAGCCCAACATGTCAACTCTTGGGGCATGGGCAAGGTGGTTCGCTGGGCATGTTTCCCAGCTGCACAGCTGCATACCTTCATGCATCTAACACACATATCGGTACCTGCGATGACTTTGATGGCAATCCAGTGAATAATAAAAGCCAGAGATTTTTTAGGGAGTCGCAAAGCTACAACTAAACGATCCATTGTGCAATTTCAGGGCGCATACTAAACTGTTAATGGAACATGGTTTTTGCAAGTAGAATTAATTTTAAGACATTTTTCTTCCGGCCATAGGTAGGCATCAACTATCAACCACCGACGGTGGTGCCGGGGGGCGACCTGGCCAAGGTGCAACGCGCCCTCTGCATGCTGAGCAACACCACCGCCATCTCATTGGCCTGGTCCCGCCTGAACCTCAAGTTCGACAAGATGTACGCCAAGCGGGCATTTGTCCACTGGTACGTTGGAGAGGGGCTGGAGGAAGGGGAGTTCCAGGACGCGCGGGAGGACATGGCGTCGCTGGAGAAGGACTACCAAGAGGTGGCCGTGGATTCGGCCGACATGGAGAGAAGGGGTGAAGAGGAAGAATAACATGAATTAATTGAGAATTTAAACGTTTGAATTTATTTAAAAGACTATATTGGAAGATAAGATACTTATTACCATAAATTATTTTGATGAACAATTGGTTTGTCGATATATTGCCGAGGTCGGGTGAATGAATGGAAAATAACATTGTTAGGGAGAAACTGGGAGGGAGTGGTAGGAGGCGGGTTGTCAAAATAGAGAGAGGGGATGCCGGGGCTACTTGATGTTAGCGAAATCAATATTCATATCACTGGGCTTTAGTGGTATCTGTAGTATATCCGCCCAAGGGAAATACGGGATATTGTACCTCCAATTTGCGTTTAACCCCTTTCTTACAATGTAGGAGACATAGGACAAGACACAGGTCAGTGTGGGGATGGGAAGGAGACGTACATTGTTTAGCAACCGGGAGATAGGTAGATTCACGCTGACTGAGCGAAGGTATTCAGCGAAATGATCGCCCAGTCTACGTTTGGTCACGCCGATATATAAGAGTTCACATCTTGAACAACGGATAAAGTAGATGAGGTTGAAGGAGGGTCAAATAAATCTCTACCAAACCTGAAGGGACTGTCGGGGTCCCTGGACAGAGTCGAGGAAGAAGATATAGGGACTGGTGTAGGATCACATGCAGTTGTTGGGGAATGTACCTAGGGAGGGGTTCGGAGGGAAGTGATGGATTAATCAGGTAGTTGTGGAGGGAACGGTCTCTCAGGAAAGCGAAAAGGAGTGGACATGGGACGATGTGACTAAAGATAGGTTCCCGTTGGAGTTGTCGAAAATGTCGGAAGAGAATGCGTTGTATGTGACGGCTGTTGGGGTGAATGAAAAACACTTGGGGGACTGTACGTCCTGTTGCGACTCGGGAGAGGGGGGGAGCATGGGCGGAATTTCAGGGTACCGAGAAGAAACGAGTGAGGGTCACATCAATGATGGGAGAGGGGTAACTCCGTACCCCAAAGAATGTGGGCATCTTGGATGTCCTGGTATGGAACACCTTTTCTTGGGCGCAGATGCGGCGTTGACGGAGGAATTGAGAGTAGTGTATAGAATCTTTGCAGTAAGCTGTGTGGGAACAAGGGTAGTCGAGATAGTTGTGGGAGTCAGTGGCTTGAAATAAACTGGGAGGGAGTAATTTGGGAGCAGCTGTTCTTGCATAAATCCATATCCACCCCAGTGGGAGGCGATTAAAGACCAGCTGACTGGAAATCGATACCGGCGTGTGCTACTGAACATGAAGGGCGTGACTCACAAGTCTCCTGACACGTGGATGGTAATTGCAGTCAATACGAAGAGAGGAAACTACTTCGGCGGCGCAGGGGTAGAGCTGCTGACTTACAACGCCAGAGACTCTGGTTCGATCTTGACTACTAGTGTGTCACCAGGGTGTCTGTAAGTTCTCCCTGTAACCGTGTGGGCTTTCCCCGGGTGACCGGTTTTCCCGCACACTCCAAGGTCGTGCAGGTTTGCAGTTTAATTTGGCATCTGCAAATTGTCCCTAGGTCGTAGTTTAGTTTTGGGGTACGGGGATCGCTGGTCGGCTCAGACTAGGTTTGACGACGGGCCTGTTTTCGTGCTGTATCTCTGAAAAGGTTTTTTAAAAAACAACTAAAAGAAACATAACGATTCTGAAGAATGGTCTGGACACGAAACGTCACCTGTCCCATTTCTCCAGAGATGTTGCCTGCTAGCTGGTATTCCAGCATTTCTATTCTCGGTGTAAACAGTTCCGGCATACCTGTGCCTTGATATGTACATTAGAATTGCTGCCTTACAGCGGAGAGAACCGGGTTCCATCCTGACCACTGGTGCTGCATGGGTACCTGCCCACGCGATCTAGCACGGCTCACCCTCACCCGTTTGAGCCGACGGCCCGCCACGACCCGTGAGCACCCTCCGTCAACTTCCTTCCAGTCTCGCATCTCCAGACAATATGTCGCAGCCCCGCCCGATGGAACGTTCCATTCAGCCGGGTCGCGGTGTGATTGGCTGCCAGCGAACCAACCATTGGCGTGGAACGTGGAGACAAAGGCAAATAGAGCGCTGATTGGTTCTCAGCGTGAGTGACGCAACTAAGGCAGCGCGAGTGACGCAACAAATCATTCGCGTCAGGACCCTTTTGCATCTCGTCCGTCAGGAGCGCGGATCATTGCTCGTTTCAATAGTCGCGTTTGCACAAACCTTTGCGTAAAAGAGCATTGAGTATCAGAGTCTTTTTTTTTGTTGCAGTGCTGCATGACTATTTAGGCTGCATTAGGGGTATTCTGTGCTTTTGTGCTCACCCAACTACAGGAAGGATGTGCATGCTTTAGAGAGGGTGAACAGGAGATTTATCGCGATATTTCCTCCATTATAGGATATTAGCTAAAAGGGATGTTTGGAGAAAGGTGAGGCGTATTCACAGAATGTGTACGCCGTCAGAACATTAATGAACGACAGAATGGGTGAATGAATGAATGAATGAATGAATGAATGAATGAATGAATGAAAATGAATGAATTAATGGATGCATGAATGAAAGAATGAATAAATGAATGAGTGAATAAATGATGAATATTGTTACATGTACCTGCGTACAGTGAAATGCTTTGTTTTGCATGCAACGTAGTGTAATCACGTTTTCGCGCCGATAAAGTTGCTGAAGTACCCATCCTATCTACTGCCTTTCTCCGCAAGGGTTGGAGGTATGTGGAACGAGCTGCCGGAGGAGGTGGTTGAGGCAGTTGCTATTGCAACTTTTACCAAATATTTAGACAGATACACGGATCGGACAGGTTTAGACGGATATGGCTAAACGCTGATAGGCTGGGCTAGTGTAGATGGGACATGTTGACCATTGTGGGCACGTTGGACTGTAGGGCCTGTTTCCACGATGTAAGAATCTATGACGGTAAGGCTCTTTGAGTATACTTTAGGGTCAGATGCAATCTTTGCTGATACTTTGCATATACTCATCCAAATTGATGATAAAAACAACAAACAGCACTAGGCCCAGCACCGATCGCTGAGCCACATCTCAAGTCACAGGCCTACTGTTGGAAAATCATCTTTCCGCCATCTCCCACTGCTTCCTTCCCTGACGCCAATTCTCTATCCAAATGAATAGTTCTCCCTGGATCCCATTCGATCTAAACTTCCCGAACAGCCTATTATGCGGAGCGTTATTATGGGCCTTGCTGAACTCCATGTAGGCAACATCTACGGTTTTGCCTTCAGCAGCATTTTTGGTTACATCTTCAAACAAAACAATTCTTATGATACGACCTCCCACTTACGAAACCATGCTGACAATTGCTGACGGCCTCCAGCTGTGAAGTCCACGGTTATCTTAATCCTAAGAATCCTATCCAGAAACCTATATACTATGCTCCATACAGAGATGAGCACTTTGGTTTCTGAATGGCCTTAGTCTCCCTCCAATTACCCCCTTTCTTCATTGTATATATCTCTTTGGTTTTCCTTAATATTAACTGGCCGACATAGCACCTGCCCCATTTTCGCCCTCCTGGTTTCCTTCTAAACTATACTCCTGAATTGCCGAAAAATATGAGGGATGTATTCAGCAGTCTATGCCCATCCAATATCTTCTGTTTATTCCTGACCAGAGGCTCGATTTATCTTACTCGTGCTCCATGTTGTCTTACCGTACCTACCGTGCTCTAACTCGTCAATCTAACAGGAATATGCATGCCCTAAACTAGCATCATCGCATGAATGATACTTTATGAATGAATGAATGAATGAATGAATGAATGAATGAATGAACGAATGAATGAATGAATGAATGAATGAATGAATGAATGAATGAATGAGTGAATGGATGAATGGATCATTGAACCAATGGATAATTGAACGAATGAATGAATGAATGAATGAATGAATGAATGAATGAATGAATGAATGAACTAATGAATCAATGAATGAAGGAAGGAATGAACGAATGAACGAATGAACGAATGATCGAATGAACCAATGTTTCAATGAGTGAATGATACATATTTAAAAGCATCTCACTCTCAAAAGGTTACTTTGCCCGTAACCAACCCACTCCATTCAACATTATCAAATCCCGGTCCATCAACATCCAAGGGGACTTTGCCCAACTCAGAATATGAACCCAGGGAACCGTCCTGCGTTATTCCAGATCTATTTAAGGTCGCTGGTCCTAAACGTCTCGCACACGGACACCTCGGTCACTTCACAATTTCCTAAGAGTAGAGCAAGCTTTCCCCCATCCTATGTAGGGCCCTCTGCATATTGCCGGATTAAACTGCCGCTGAACGCATATGACAAATTCCATCGGGTCTGAGACCTCCGTAATCCAGCAACCTCCAGGCATATTTGTTATTCTCACGCCCATATTGGGGACTATTTTGGAGCTATAGTCCGCTTTCACCAAAATGGTCATCCCCATTTATTTCTCAGGTCTACACAAATCGCCTCAATGGAAGAGCCACCAGTAATATAATCTCGGTCAAATTCAATGAATGTCATCCTGATCAAGAAATGAACAGCCCTCCTCTACCCACTCCCTCTATCTCGCCTGTAGCACCTGAACCTGGAATATCAATCTAACACTCCTGTCCCTCTCTTTGCCACGTTTCCCTACCGATTGTTATGTCCCAGTTGTACGTACCCATTCAGCCCTGAGTTTATTCGTCTTTCCCATCCAGACTGTAGCAGTAAAGTGAATGCAATTCAACCAAATAGATATTCCTCGCTCCTTGTAGTGCGCCTTGACTGAGGTAGATGTATGATCATTAAATACAAGTCACGTGCCGCAAGACTGGATGGTGACGAACGTTGTGCCTCTACTTAAGAAGGGTAGCAAAGAAAAGCTTGGGGACAACATACCTGCAAGTTACCATCTGTAGTAGGCAGACAAAATGCCCGAGAAACTCAGCGGGTGAGGCAGCATCTATGGAGCGAAAGAATATGTGACGTTTCGGGTCGAGCCAAATCTTCAGACCGATGTAGGGGGACGAGGGCGGGAATAAGAAAGGAAGAGACGGACACAATGGGCTGTGGGAGAGCTCGGGAAGGGAAGGGAAGGGGAGGACGGAGAAAACAAGGACTACCTGAAATTGAAGGTCAATGTTCATACCGCTGGGGTGTAAACTACTCAAGCGAAATAAGAGGTGCTGCTCCTCCAATTTGCGGTGGCACTCACTCTGGCCATAGAGGAGGCCCAGGACAGAAAGGTCTGATTCGGAATGGGAAGGGGAGTTGAAGTGCTGAGCCACCGGGAGATTGGCTTGGTTAATGCGAACTGAGCGGAGGTGTTGGGCGAAGCGGTCGCCAAGCCTGCACTTGGTCTCACCGATGTAGAGTAGTTGGCATCTAGAAGGTGCAGGTGGAAGGCTGTTTGGGTCCTTGGATGGAGTCGAGGGGGAAGGTAAAGCGACAAGTGTAGCATTTCCTGCGGTTGCAAGGGAAAGTACCAGGAGTGGGGGTGGTTTGGATGGAAAGGGACTAATTGACTAGGGGGTTACGGAGGGAGCGGTCTCTGCGGAAAGCCGAAAGGGGAGGAGATGGGAAGATGTGGCACGTGGTGGGATCCCGTTGGAGGTGGCGAAAATGTCGGAGGATTATTTGTTTTTATGTGACGGCTGGTAGGATGGAATGTGAGGGCAAGGGTGACTATGTCCTTGTTACGAACGGGGGATGGGGAGTGAGAGCGGAGCTACGGGACATAGAGGAGACCCTTGTTCCCTAAAGAATGAGGACATTTCCAATGCCCTGTTTTGGAACACCTCATCCTGGGTGCAGATGCGGCGTAGACGGAGGAATTGGGAGTAGGGTTTACAGTCCTTACATGAAGCAGGGTGGGAAGAAGTGTAGTCAAGCAAGTGGAATTACGTTATCTCCCCTCCCCCCATCCCCCACGCAGGTGGGCGTGAACTACCAGCCCCCGACGGTGGTACCTGGGGACGACGTGGTCAAGGGGCAATTGTATGCCCCATTCTGCATGCTGAGCAACACCATCGCCATCTTTGTGGCCTGGAACCGCCTCCACCTCAAGTTCGACAACATGTACGCCAAGCGGGCCTTTGTCCACTGGTACGTGGGAGATGGTTTGGAGGAAGGGGAGTTACAGGACGGGCGAGAGGACATTGCGTCGCTGGAGAAGGACTACCAAGTGGTGGCCGTAGATTTTGCCGACCTCGAGAGAAGGGTGAGTGTGGGGGGGGGGAGAGGAAGAATATGTTTGATTAATTTATAATATCGAAATTTGTTTTATTCATCAAATTTATCTAATATTTAGTAAAATTAAGATTTTTTTGAAGGAACATTTTGTTGATTTATTGCAGAACACGAGGAAAAGGGAAATTGCAACATTCTTTGGTCGTGATTGGGTAGTGTAGTTAGGGACTAGGTATTGTAGGGTAATTCTACCTTCCAACTTTGGACGTTGTTTAAAGACATGCCAACAAGAATTTAGACCTGCCGTGTTCTTTAGGACGGCAAGAATCGGCGCCTTTGGGCGACGACAGATATCATATATGGTGTCAAATATTGAAGGGCTGTAACATTTAGAGAGCTGAGCTCGGATGAGGTCCGAAAGGAATATCGGAAATCAGGAAAGAACATTAATAGTGAATCAGAAAGACAGGTTATTATACAGGTTATTGACAAGAGCGGAGCCCTGTGTGTGCAGAAGATGAGGGAAGTGGCACTACTCCAAGACAAAGGAAGGAATTTATGGCACTGCCACAAACAGCATTGATATACAGAGCGTTATCCATGTCCATAGCTCCATGAAAATAGTAACAATGGCAGACAGAGTGTTTACAGGAAAGGCGAGTGGTCTGCTTGCCGTCATGCGTCGGGATACGGAGGAAAATACTGCAGGTAGACACAAAAAGGTGGAGTAACTTAGCGGGACAGGCAGCATTTGTGGAGCAAAGGAAAACGAAAGATATAGACGATGATATAGAGAAATATAGAACAATGAATGAAAGATATACAAAAAAGTAACGATGATGAGGCAAACAGGCCATTGTTAGCAGTTTACTGGGTGGAAATGAGAAGCTCAAGCGCCTTGGGTGGGGAGAGATGGAGAGAGAGGCAATGCAGGGATTACATGAATTTAGAGAAATCATTATTCATACCACTGGGCTGTAAGATGCCCATGCAAAATATGAGGTGCTATTTCTTCCATTTGCGTTTTGCCTCACTTGGACAACGGAGGAGACCTAGGACAGAATGGTCAGTGTGGGAATGTGAAGGAGAATTAAAGTGTTTAGCAAGCGGGGGTTCAGGTAGGTCCAGTGGGACTGAGCAAAGGTGGCACCTGCATCCACCCAGTATGAATCTGCGACTGTGACAAAAGAACATAGAACACAGAACAGCACAGGAATAGGCCCTTCGGCCCACAGACCTCTGCCTAATATGAAGTCCAGTTAAGCTAATTTCCTTTGCTTCGACGCTATCCATGTCCCTCTATTATCTTCGTATCACGATTCCGAAATCATAGGCCATCAAAATGCCACTCTCATATCTGCCTCTACCACCAGTATAGTTAGCACCTTAGCAAAGGAAGTAGATAAAAGAGGTGGGGGAGTTGCTTTACTGACAAGTCAGAATGCCACGGCGGTGTTCAGTAAATATGTACTGGAAGGTATATCTACCTTGGCATGTGGGTTGAGGTAAGAAATAAGAAGCAGCAATAGGGCGGCACGGTGGCGCAGCGGTCGAGATGCTGCATTACAGCGCCTGCAACGCCGGAGACGCGGGTTCGATCCCGACTACGTGAGCTGTCTCTACGGAATGTGTACGTTTTCCCCGTGACCTGCTTGGGTTCTCTCCGAGATCTTCGGTTTCTACCCATCACCCCAAAGACGTACAGGTATGTTGGTTAATTGGCTTGGTAAATGTAAAACAGGTTCCAAGTGTGTGTAGGATAGTGTAGATATGCGGGGATCGCTGGTGGGCGTGGACCAGTTGGGCGGAAGATCCTTTTTACGCGCTGTATCTCAAAAAGAAAATACATAAAAGTAACATGTGAGGGATTATATTATCGGCCACTGAATAGCCATCGGTGTGTTAATCTTCAATGATGTGGACATATGTGGTAAGACACAAGGATTATTGGGCTGTTGTCGTGAGTGACTAATAATGATAAGATGTTTAAGAAAGATCGCAGATGACATTAAAGTGGTAGCATTGTCTCTGGCGAGAAAGCAAACGTGGCTGTGGTAACGGGACTGGGTTAAGATGTGGTCGTCGAGTTGGATGGAAGGGTGAATCACAGAGGGGGGCAGGGAGAGCGGGGGTCGCTAGACTTCAAAGTAGGCACACCTTGAGGAGATTTCGCACTGGAGTAGACGAAATGTTTAAGAAAGAACTGCAGATGCTGGAAAAATGGAAGAGAGACAAAAATACTGGAGAAGCTCTGCGGGTGAGGCAGCATCTATGGAGTGAAGGAATAGATGACATAACTTGTCTATTCAGCCCATCAAATAGCGTTGTTACAAAATCTACCGTCAGTGGCGCTTCAGATCTGTTTGCTGCCTGTGCGTGCGGTTCCGGAGGCTTTGGGGGGGGGGGGATTAAAATGCAGGTTTGTATTGGTTGTCGGAGAAGAATTTGCTCGGACTGCTAGCTGATGAAGAAAATCCGCTCTGCGATCCCGCCCCCGTTTTTTTTTTAAAGATGATGGTCGATTGCGGCGCTGGGTTGAATTTAAACGCGTCTAAAAACGCATTCAATGCCTTCAACATCAAGGATCGCAAGTGCAGGACAAAACAAACGGTATGTCGTTTATTTAACGTATTATCTTGCTTTTAGGTGTGGCTTCATTTTAATCTTATTATGAGAAAAATGTTATTTAGGCCCCGATACGAAACGGCCTTGTCTTGCCTGCCCATAAGGGCCTATTCATGGCAGCGGAAACATTCCTATCGATCACATCGCAGAAACATCCACTCTCAAGATAATCAAATTCGTGTGGGTTTTTTTGCACAATCATGTCATAAGTAAATCTAAATCATCTATATTTTGTCTTATTGTCTATCCATGATGAATATTTTCATGCTAAATATCTACAGTACAGTTTTACTCAGATGTATTGTGCAAAAAATAATGATTTTGATTATCTTGAGAGTGGATGTTTCTGGATTAATTTGTTGGAAATAAACATTAAATTCCTTCCATTTGGCATATAAATTCATGACAAAGTGAGATTTAAAAATGTTACATGGTGAATTCTTGAGTGAATGGAATCAGTGTGTTATTTGTTATTTGGATACTTTAGCTATTTAAAATTGTTAGACTTTTCTTAAGAAATTGATAGATGTTTAGTTCTAGTAATTGAATTTAGATTGATTTAATTGATTAGTTGTATTTAATCGATTTGATGAAACCGATGAATATGATTTTTGTTGGGTATTTACTATTTGTTTAAACTTTTAACTTTATAATTTCAACTTTTTTTCTAAAACTGCAAATAATAACTTGTTTCTATTATTACTGTTCATTGTTTTTTTTATTTACATTTTAAACAGATGTCTCCGAAGAAGAAATGCAAAATTGTCAATCCAAATGCCCAGCAAAAGAGACTGTTTTCGACAGCATTCGCAGATATTATCCGAATTTGGACTACTCCAAATGTGATGATCTACAGGACATTCTTAAAGTGAAAGTAGTGGGCAGAAAGGCATGTCATGCGTGGTTTCAAGATCAAAAACCTGTAGTTTACAATGCCAAAATTGAAAAGATGAGGAAAAACAAGGTGAACAGAGTGGCTTATTGGTTAAAATCTGAGGAGTATGATTATGCCAATGCACCAGCTAGGTGTTGATCTTCTCCATAAACACTTGGTCTTTTGCGAGAAATTGTAATTTTCTTTACCTGCCTGTTACGGACTTACAGCATATAATAAAATAATATTAAAGTTCTGATCCTGACAATATCACATTTTTGAATTTTTAAAGCAGTTTGCGTGTTTATTGCTATTTTCGTCACAGTGGCCAATTTTGTAATTAGTTACAATTAGATAACTAACTAATTATATGCTTTAATTTCAGGTCGTCCAAGCAAGAAGTTAGATATTTTAGTTTCAGAATGATTCAATGTGTAATAACTGAAAGTTTCATTCAGTTATCTTAATTGTTAAGAATGTTATGGGCTTTTATGTAAATTGACTGCCCTCGATCACAGCTTTTGTGTTATGTCAATGGAAAAGCAAGAAGGAACAAGAGGCTCATTTCCGAGTATGAAAATGACCATAACTTTTTTTAATATTGAAGATATGAAAGTGAATTAGTTATCAAATTCAAGTTCTTTTTATGCTTTATCTGATGGGAAAAATTACAGGCTTGATTTGTAATATCTCAACATTTTGAGACATTCCTACATCAAACCAACTCCGCCATTTAATCATGAGTGATCCATCTTTCCCTCTAACCCCATTGTCCTGCCTTCACCCATAAGTTCTGACACCTGTACTAATAAATAATCTATTTATCTCTGTATTAAGTGCTGTACATCCACTGACTTGACTTCCACAGGTTTTTGAGACAAAGAATTCCACAGATTCACCACTCTCTGGCTAAAGAAATTCGTCATCATCTCCTTGTTAAAAGCACGTCCTTTAATTCTGTCGCTATGATCTCTAGTTCTAAACTCTCACACTAGTGGAAACATCCTCTCCACATCCTCTCTATCTAAACCATTCACTATTTTGTACATTTCAATAAGGTCCCCCCTTATTCTTCTAATCTCCAGAGATTACTCTCCCAGTGCAGTTAAACGCTCATCATACATTAATTTACTAATTCCTGGGATCTTTCTTGTGAACCTCCTTTGGACTCTATCCAGAGCCAGCACACCCTTCCTCAGATACGGTGCCCAATGTTATTCACAATATTCCAAATGTAGCCTGATCAGCACCTTTTTGAGCCTCCGCGATACATCCCGGCTTTAGTATACAAGCGCTCTCCAAATAAATGTAAGCAATGCGATTGCTTTCTTTACTACCGATTCGACTTGCAGATTAACTTTTTGGGAATCGTGTAGCAGCACTCCCAATTCCCTTTGCACCTTGGATTTCTGGATTCTCTCCCCATTTAGAAACTAATCTAGTCCTTTATTTCTACGAGCAAAATGCATTACTCCACACTTTGCCACACTATATTCAATCTGCCACTTCTCTGCCTCCACTCCCAAACTATCCAAATATTATGCACAGTAACTGCTTTCTCTACCCTACCTGTCCCTCGAGTGCTGACTCGAGGGGCCGATTGGCCTACTCTTGCACCTATTGTCTATTGTCTGATGTCTATTGTCCCTCGACCTATTTTCGTATCATCCTCAAATTCCTTCAATCCACCCATCCATACCACCAATATGCAACGTGAAGCGTAGCGTCCCGGCACGGGGCCCTGCGCACTGTATACAGTTAATAGCAAGAACCTAAACAGCCATGATGTACAGAGGGTCATTGGAGACCAAATTCGTAGCTCACTGACAGTGACAGCAGAAGTAGACAGGATGGTACACAAGACGGATGGCATGTTTGTGTTCATTGCTAGAGACATTGATTATCAGAGTCGGGAAGTCATGATGTAGCTCGATAGGATTTTGGTTGTATGACTGAAGCGGAGAAATGAAAAGGGAATTGTCACTTTCCTGCATTGTGCTACAGGCCCAGAAATAGTGCACGCAAATTAGAAGAATAATCATAGCCCGTTTTACCTTTTCACCAAAATCCACCAACACAATTATTTCTGCCTGCTCATATCCCACGGAAATAATTCCCACGTTCCGCTACTCACCCTAGCCCCACTGGTCCAATCTCTCCCGAATAGCAGGGGGCCGGGGGTCAAATGAGATGGAGGAACTGAGTTAAATCCACGTTAGCCGGGAAGTGGTGTTAGGTAAATTGAATGGATTAAAGGCCGATAAATCCCCAGGGCCAGATAGGCTGCATCCCAGAGTATTTAAGGAAGTAGCCCCAGAAATAGTGGATGCATTAGTGATAATTTTTCAAAACTCTTTAGATTCTGGAGTAGTTCCTGAGGATTGGAGGGTAGCTAATGTAACCCCACTTTTAAAAGTGAGGGAGAGAGAAAACGTGAAATTACAGACCAGTTAGTCCAACGTCAGTAGTGGGGAAATGCTAGAATCAGTTATTAAAGATGGGATAGCAACACATTTGGAAAGTGGTGAAATCATTGGACAAAGTCAGCATGGATTAATGAAAGGTAAATCATTTCTGACGAATCTTATAGAATTTTTCGAGGGTGTAACTAGTAGAGTAGTTAAGGGGAGAACCAGTGGGTGTGTTATATCTGGACTTTCAGAAGGCTTTCGACAAGGTCCCACATAAGAGGATTATTATACAAACTTAACGCACATGGTATTGGAGGTTCAATATTGATGTGGATAGAGAACTGGCTGGCAGACAGGAAGCAAGGAGTAGGAGTAAAACGGGTCCTTTACACAATAGAAGGCAGTGACTAATGGGGTGCCGCAAGGCTCAGTGCTGGGACCCAGCTATTTACGATATATATTAATGATTTGGACGAGGGAATTGAATGCAACATCTCCAAGTTTACGGATGACACGAAGCTGGGGGGCAGTGTTAGCTGTGAGGAGGATGCTCGGAGGCTGCAAGGTGACTTGGATAGGCTGGGTGAGTGGGCAAATGCATGGCAGATGCAGTATAATGTGGATAAATGTGAGGTTATCCACTTTGGTGGAAAAAACATGAAAGCAGACTATTATCTGGATGGTGGCCAATTAGAAAAAGGGGAAATGCAACGAGACCTGGGTGTCATGGTACACCAGTGATTAAAAGTAGGCATGCAGGCGCAGCAGGCAGTGAAGAAGGCGAATGGTATGTTAGCATTCATTCCAAAGGGATTTGAGTATAGGAGCAGGGAGGTTCTACTGCAGTTGTACAGGGTCTTGGTGAGACCACACCTGGAGTATTGCGTACAGTTTTGGTCTCCTAATCTGAGGAAAGACATTCTTGCCACAGAGGGAGTAAAGAGACGGTTCACCAGACTTATTCCTGGGATGTCAGGACTTTCATATGAAGAAGGACTGGATAGACTCGGTTTGTACTCGCTAGAATTTAGAAGATTGAGGGGGGATCTTATACAAACGTACAAAATTCTTAAGGGGTTGGACAGGCTAGATGCAGGAAGATTGTTCCCGATGTTGGGGAAGTCCAGAACAAGGGGTCACAGTTTAAGGCTAAGGGGCAAATCTTTTAGGACCGAGATGAGGAAAACATTTTTCACACAGAGAGTGGTGAATCTCTGGAAATCTCTGCCACAGAAGGTAGTTGAGGCCAGTTCATTGGCTATATTTAAGAGGGAGTTTGATGTGGCCCTTGTGGCTAAAGGGATCAGGGGGTATGGAGAGAAAGCAGGTACAGGATACTGAGTTGGATGATCAGCCATGATCATATTGAATGGCGGTGCAGGCTCGAAGGGCCGAATGGCCTACTCCTGCGCCTATGTTCTATGTGTCTATGTTTCTATGACCTACGTTACCTCACATACGTCTCTTTAATGACGTTGAAACCTTGAAACCTCTGCTTCCGCTTTTCGAGTCCCCACTCCCTCATCTTTACTCTAGTCACTCTACACCCCCACCCCTCACCAGGATGTACTTAAAGCCTTCCGTTCCTTCCTCGACCGCAGAACCATCGAATTTCCCTCTATTGACACTCTACTCCGCCGAGCGGAGCTGGTCCCCAACCTCAACAACTTCTCCATTGACTCCTCCCACTTCCTCCAAGGCGTAGATATGGGCACCAGGATGGACCCCAGCTGTGCCTGCCTCTTTGTAGGGACAGTTGAACAACCCATTTTCAAGGCGTACACTGGCCCTATCCCCGAACTCTATATCCGGTAAATTGAGGACTGCATCGTTGCTACCTCCTGCACCCATGCAGAACTTAGGGACTTCATCAACTTCACCACTCATTTTCATCCTGCACTCAAGTTTACTTGAACCATCTCCGACACCTCCCTCAACTTTCTTGATCTTACACTCTCCATCACAAGAAATAGGCTATTGACTGACGTCTCTTACAAACCCACTGACTCTCACAACTATCTCGCCTACACTTCTTCCCTCCCTGTTTCCTGGAAAGACTCTAACCCCTACTCCCAATTCCTCCGTCTACGCCGCACCTGCGCCCACGATGAGGTCTTTCATACTAGAACATCCGAGATGACCTCGTTATTTGGGGAACGGGGGTTCCCCTCTCCATCATAGATGAGGCCCTCTCTTGTGTCTCCTCGGTACGCCACTGTTCCGCCAATGCTCCCCGCCCCCCTCGTCGCAACAGCAATAGAGTCCCCCTCGTCCTTTAGGTCCACCCTATCAGCCATCGCACACAATACATAATCCTCCGAAATGTCCCCATGTCCAACGGAATCCGACCACCATCGTCATTTTCCCATCTCCACCCCTTTGCGCCGTCCACAGTGACCTTTCATCCGCAACTCCCTGGTTAACTCACTCCTTCCCACCCAAACCAGCCCCTCCCCTGGTACCTCCCCCCGCAACCGCAGAAGGTGTCGCTATACCTCCTCCCTCGACTCTTTCCACGGACCCCGACAGTCCTTTCTGGTTAGGCATAGGATCACTTGCACTTCCTCCAACCTGATCTACTGGAACCGTTGTTCAAGATGTGGACTCTTACACATCGGCGAGATCAAACGCAGACTGGGCGATCGTTTAGCGGAACACCTTCGGTCAGCCCGCCTGAAACAATGTGATCTCTCTGACGCTAAACACTTTAAATCTCCATGCCATTACGACACAGACCTTTCTGACCTGGGTCTCCTCCATTGTCACGGTGAGCCTGAATGCAAATTGGAGGAATAGCATGTCATATCTCGCCTAGGGAGCTTACAGCCCAGTGGTGTGAACAATAAATCCTCTCACTTTAGGCAGCCCCGGCATTACCCCTCCCTCAATTTACTTTACAATCGTTACTTTACTTTTTGCATATATTTTATTCATGGTTCTTTATCTCTCCACACCATTGTCTAGATCTCTCATTTCCCTTATCCCCAACCAGTCTGAAGAAGGGTCTTGACCCGTAACGTCACCCATCCCTTCTCTCCAGAGATGGTGCCTATCGCGCTGAGTTACTCAAGTTTTCTGTGTCTAACCTCGGTTTGGACCATAATCTGCAGTTCCTTCTTACACAAATATGACACTATGTCCTGTTGCAGAATGCCTGCTTCCTCAACACAACGTGCTGTCGTCGACCGATCGTCGTTTCGTCTTCAAACTTGCCCATAGAGCCATCACGTGGCAGTAATGTCAATAACAATGGATAGAAAAATAGAAACATAGAAAATATGTACAGGAGTAGGCCATTCGGCCCTTCGAGCCTGCACCGCCATTCAATATGATCATGGCTGATCATCCGACTCAGTATCGTGTACCTGACTTCTCTCCATACCCCCTGATACCTTTAGCCACAAGGGCCACATCTAACTCCCTCTTAAATATAGCCAATGAACTGGCCGCAACTACCTTCTGTGGCAGAGAATTCCACAGATTCACCACTCTCTGTGTAAAAAATGATTTTCTCATCTCGGTCCTAAAAGACTCCCCCCTTATCCTTAAACTGTGAGCCCTTGTTCTGGACTTCCCCAAGATCGGAAATAATCTTCCCGCATCTAGCCTGTCCAACCCCTTATGGATTTTGTAAGTTTCTATAAAACCCCCTCAATCTTCTAAATTCTAGCGAGTACAAGCCGAGTCTATCCAGTCTATCTTCATATGAAAGTCCTGCCATCCCAGGGATCTGTCTAGTGAAGGTACACAAAAATGCTGGAGAAACTCAGCGGGTGCAGCAGCATCTATGGAGCGAAGGAAATAGGTAACGTTTCGGGCCGAAACCCTTCTTCAGACCCGAAACGTTACCTATTTCCTTCGCTCCATAGATGCTGCTGCACCCGCTGAGTTTCTCCAGCATTTTTGTGTACCTTCGATTTTCCAGCATCTGCAGTTCCTTCTTTAACACAACGATCTGTCTAGTGAACCTTATCTGTACTCCCTCTATGGCAAGAATGTCTTTCCTCAGATTAGGAGACCAAAACTGTACGCAATACTCCAGGTGTGGTCCCACCAAGACCCTGTGCGACTGCACAAGAACCTCCCTGCCCTTATACTCAAATCCTTTTGCTATGAATGCTAACATACCATTCGCTTTCTTCACTGCCTGCTGGACCTGCATGTCTACTTTCAATGACTGGAGTACCATGACACCCAGGTCTCGTTGCATCTCTCCTTTTCCTAATCGGCCACCATTCAGATAATAGTCGACTTTCCTGTTTTTCCCACCAAAGTGGATAACCTCACATTTATCCACATTATACTGCATCTGCCATGCATTTGCCCACTCGCACAACTTATCCAAGTCACCTTGCAGCCTCCAAGCATCCTCCTCACAGCTAACACTGCCCCCCCAGCTTCGTGTCATCCGCAAACTTGGAGATGTTGCATTCAATTCTCTCATCCAAATCATTAATATATATTGTAAATAGCTGGGGTCCCAGCATTGAGCCTTGCGGTACCCCACTAGTCACTGCCTGCCATTGTGAAAAGGACCCGTTTACTCCTACTCTTTGCTTCTGGTCTGCCAGCCCGTTCTCTATCCACATCAATACTGAACCCCCAATACCGTGTGCTTTACGTTTGCACACTAATCTCTTATGTGGGACCTTGTCGAAAGCTTTCTGAAAGTCCAGATATAACACATCCACTGGTTCTCCCTCATCCACTCTACTAGTTACATCCTCAAAAAATTCTATAAGATTCGTCAGATATGATTTATCTTTCATAAAACCATGCTGACATTGTCCAATGAATTCACCACTTTCCAAATGTGCTGCTATCCCATCTTTAATAACTGATTCTAGCATTTCCCCCACTACCGATGTTAGACTAACTGGTCTGTAATTCCCCGTTTTGTCTCTCACTCCCTTTTTAAAATGTGAGGTTACATTAGCTACACTCCAATCCTCAGGAATTACTTCAGAATCTAAAGAGTTCTGAACAATTATCACTAATACATTCACTATTTCTGGGACTACTTCCTTAAGTACTCTGGGATGCAACTTATCTGCCCCTGGGATTTATCGGCCTTTAATCTATTCAATTTACCTAACACCACCCGGCTAACCTGGATTTCACTCAGTTCCTCCATCTCATTTGACCCCCGGTCCCCTGCTATTTCCAGCAGATTTTTTATGTCTTCCTCAGTGAAGACAGAACCAAACTAGTTATTCAAATGGTCTGCCATGTCCTTGTTCCCCATGATCAATTCGCCTGTTTCTGACTGCAAGGGACCTACATTTGTTTTAATTAATCTTTTTCTCTTCACATATCTATAAAAAACGTTTGCAGTCAGTTTTTATGTTCCCTGCCAGTTTTCTTTCATAATCTATTTTCTTTTCCTAATTAAGCCCTTTGTTACCCTCTGAATTTCTCCCAGTCCCCTGGTAGGCTGCTTTTTCTGGTTCATTTGTATGCTTCATCTTTTATTTTGATACTACCCCTGATTTCCCTTGTTATCCACGGATGCACTACCTTCCCTGATTTATCCTTAGACAATGATGGCGTTTCGATTGATGGGCTCGGGGGATCATGGAAAATGAAGTAATTGATGGATAAAAATTGGGGAATGTTCTAGTGACAGATTAACTGAACTTTCACTTTGATGTTCAGCGATTTTGGCACAGGGGAGCTGGTTAATGTACGAATGATTTATTTCATTCGGTGAGGAAATGTAGTAGGTAGCGCTAGGTTTCCCGGGGCATTTGGTCAGACCGCTGTATTTCTAGCGGCAAGTGATAGATTGTAATCTGGCAGATGACAACGGTCAATGGATTGCGTCACTGAAGGTCCATCTTTCTACGTCTCACACTGTGGATTATTCAGCAATGAGCGCCTTGGAACCTTAAATATTTGTTTCCTGTGGCAACCAAGGCCATTGTTCTCACTGACCAATCAGCGCGCGTTTGGCCAATGTTAACGTTCTATCCCGGGGCGTATAAATACCGTAGCGGCGCCCCGCGTCACAGTCTCTGGAACCACGCGAGCGGAGCAACATGGTGAGCGCGCGGGAGAATGCTGGGGGGCG
This sequence comes from Malacoraja senta, assembly GCA_038087875.1. Classification (NCBI taxonomy): domain Eukaryota; kingdom Metazoa; phylum Chordata; class Chondrichthyes; order Rajiformes; family Rajidae; genus Malacoraja; species Malacoraja senta. The sequence goes on from JAXLNO010005841.1 coordinate 2,964,813, forward strand.
CGCGTGTTCCCCGAGCGAGGGTTCCACGGGGGGTGGGAGGCGATTCGTGGACTGGTGTTCGAGACTGGACACCGGGAAGGGGAGAGCGCACACGGGGAATGGGATCGTAGTGGCTAAATGGTTATGCAGAGCGGGAATGAGGCGGCGGTGGGAGGGAAGGGCGCAGGATAATAATGGGGCGGGTAAGGATGATGGGAGTTTCCCAGGAATACGAGGGTTGCAATCGGCGAATGCAGTGTGGTGTGTGTGCGAATTGTAGAGGTGGGTAGAACTGAGAAGGTGCTCACATAAAGCTTGGGTCGGTGCGAGTCTAAGTGGAGTCCATCTCACCGCCTGTTTCCCTTCGCTAACAGCGCGAGTGTATTTCAATCCACATCGGCCAGGCTGGCGTCCAGATTGGCAACGCTTGCTGGGAGTTGTATTGCCTGGAGCATGGGATCCAACCGGATGGACAGATGCCCACCGACACGACCATCGGAGGCGGCGACGATTCGTTCAACACCTTCTTTAGCGAGACGGGGGCTGGCAAGCACGTACCAAGGGCCGTGTTTATCGACCTGGAGCCCACGGTGATCGGTAAGGTGCGGGTTCCCGGGAAAGTAGGGCGTTGTTTTAAATCCCTCCCGTGCGGGGATGGAGAGTGTGTGCCGATGATTAATTCTCGCTTCCCTGCTCCACTCCCCCGCAGACGAGGTGCGGACCGGCACCTACCGGCAGCTCTTCCACCCGGAGCAGCTGATCACCGGCAAGGAGGACGCGGCCAATAACTACGCCCGAGGCCACTGCTCCATCGGCAAGGAGATCGTGGACCTGGTCCTGGATCGTATCCGGAAGCTGGTAGGTTGCTCAGCGACTGCAAATCACCGTTCGACGCTCGGCATGCTTGCAGCGGCAATGAATCCGGTTGCAGGTACGGACATCCTGGGGGAAACACGCCCTCACCCCTGCTTTAAGAGGTGGGAGACTACCCCGCTCCCCTCCCCCCCCCTCCCGGGCAGATTCAGGGCGGACGAAGCTGCTGTTGCTGGAGTTCGGAGTAGGTCACCAACCAGGTCAGCTCCCGATGTTGCCGTCTACAGGGCCCTCGGCCGAAGCCTCGCGTGTGTGCGCGTGCATGTGTGTGTGTGTGCGCGCGCATGCGTGCGCTTGGCTGCCAAGACATTGTGTCCCCTGCATGTTTTGATAGCGATTTCCGAGTACTGCGGCCATGGTTCTTCCGGATTCCCATTGTTACCTCTCACTTTACAACTGAGATACCTACCGCACTATCTCTCTCGGCGCTGGCAAAAGAGAACACCATGACCCTCTCGCGTCGCTCCTTCCCATTAAACGTTGGTACAGAATTGATGCTTTGCCCCTTCTCCGCCCTCAGGCCGATCTGTGCACCGGACTCCAGGGTTCCTTATTTTCCACAGTTTCGGGGGCGGCACCGGCTCGGGTTTCACCTCCCTACTCATGGAGAGACTCTCCGTGGACTACGGCAAGAAATCCAAGCTGGAGTTTTCCGTCTACCCGGCACCGCAGATCTCCACCCCCGTAGTCGAGCCCTACAACGCGGTGCTGGTCACGCATTGCACACTTGAGCACTCCGACTGCGCCTTCATGGTGGACAACGAGGCCATTTACGACTTGTGCCGGCGGAATCTGGACATCGAGCGCCCAACCTATACTAACCTTAACCGCCTGCTGGCGCAGATCGTGTCGTCCATCACCGCCTCGCTGCGTTTCGACGGCGCCCTCAACGTGGACCTGACTGAGTTTCAAACCAACCTGGTCCCCTACCCGCGCATCCACTTCCCGCTCGTCACCTACGCTCCTATTATTTCGGCCGAGAAGGCTTACCACGAGGAACTATCCGTTCCACAACTGACCAACGCCTGCTTCGAGCCGGCCAACCAGATGGTGAAGTGCGACCCGCGCCAGGGGAAGTACATGTCGTGCTGCATGCTGTACCGTGGGGACGTGGTACCCAAGGACGTCAACGCCTCCATCGCCACCATCAAGACCAAGCGCACCGTCCAGTTCGTGGACTGGTGTCCGACCGGTTTCAAGGTGAGTGTGACCAATTCGCGTTTTGCCGTGCACACACAGTCAGTATTTCTCGTCTACTGTTAGAACAACATAAATGCAACGACTCTGAATACATTCTTGGCACAATATGTACTCTGCAAATAGATCACATCAGTACCCGAAAGACACACCCCAACCCTTCTTCAATGGTGTGAATACTTTGCCAAGGGTGCAGTAACGTCTCACGCGGATACTATTGGGCTTGCGGCCTTGCGTTAATGGGAGGGGTTAGAGAGGCTAGGCCTTTTTTTTGAGGCGTAGATTTCTGAGGGCTGGACATATCGAGGTGTGCAAGATCATGAGGGACATGGATAAGATGTACGCTCAGTCAAAAACTGAGATATTGAAGAGGGACTTCCGGAACAATTAATCTATTCAGAGGGGCCTACATATCTGGAGCGAGTTGACAGGTAAAATTAGAAACGCACACATTTGCCACATTTCAGGCACAGAGAGTAAATTATAATACATATGGATAGGGTGGGTTAAGGCCAACTGCAGGCAAATGAGACGAGCACAACATGTCAACACTTGGGGCATGGGCAAGGTGGTTCGAAGGGCATGTTTCCCAGCTGCACAGCTCCATACCTCCATGCATCTAACACACATATCGGTACTTGCGATGACTTTGATGGCAATCCAGAGAATAATAAAAGCCAGAGATTTTTTAAGGAGTCGCAAAGCTACAACTCAACGATCCATTGTGCAATTTCAGGGCGCATACTAAACTGTTAATGGAAGATGGTTTTTGCAAGTAGAATTAATTTTAAGACATTTTTCTTCCGGCCATAGGTAGGCATCAACTATCAACCCCCGACGGTCGTGCCGGGGGGCGACCTGGCCAAGGTGCAACGCGCCCTCTGCATGCTGAGCAACACCACCGCCATCTCATTGGCCTGGTCCCGCCTGAACCTCAAGTTCGACAAGATGTACGCCAAGCGGGCATTTGTCCACTGGTACGTTGGAGAGGGGCTGGAGGAAGGGGAGTTCCAGGACGCGCGGGAGGACATGGCGTCGCTGGAGAAGGACTACCAAGAGGTGGCCGTGGATTCGGCCGACATGGAGAGAAGGGGTGAAGAGGAAGAATAACATGAATTAATTGAGAATTTAAACGTTTGAATTTATTTAAAAGACTATATTGGAAGATAAGATACTTATTACCATAAATTATTTTGATGAACAATTGGTTTGTCGATATATTGCCGGTCGGGTGAATGAATGGAAAATAACATTGTTATGGAGAAACTGGGAGGGAGTGGTAGGAGGCGGGTTGTCAAAATAGAGAGAGGGGATGCCGGGGCTACTTGATGTTAGCGAAATCAATATTCATATCACTGGGCTTTAGTGGTATCTGTAGTATATCCGCCCAAGGGAAATAAGGGAAATTGTACCTCCAATTTGCGTTTAACCCCTCTCTTACAATGTAGGAGACATAGGACAGGACACAGGTCAGTGTGGGGATGGGAAGGAGAAGTACATTGTTTAGCAACAGGGAGATAGGTAGGTTCACGCTGACTGAGCGAAGGTATTCAGCGAAATGATCGCCCAGTCTACGTTTGGTCACGCCGATATATAAGAGTTCATATCTTGAACAACGGATAAAGCTGATGTGGTTGAAGGAGGGTCAAATAAATCTCCACCAAACCTGAAGGGACTGTCGGGGTCCCTGGACAGAGTCGAGGAAGAAGATATAGGGACAGGTGTAGGATCACATGCAGTTGTTGGGGAATATACCTTGGGAGGGGTTCGGTGGGAAGTGATGGATTAATCAGGTAGTTGTGGAGGGAACGGTCTCTCAGGAAAGCGAAAAGGAGTGGACATGGGACGATGTGACTAAAGATAGGTTCCCGTTCGAGTTGGCGGAAATGTCGGAGGAGAATGCGTTGTATGTGACAGCTGTTGGGGTGAATGAAAAAAACTTGGGGGACTCTGCGTCCTGTTGCGACTCGGGGGAGGGGGGAGCATGGGCGGAATTGCAGGGTACCGAGAAGAAACGAGTGAGGGTCACATCAATGATGGGAGAGAGGTACCTCCGTTCCCCAAAGAATGTGGGCATCTTGGATGTCCTGGTATGGAACACCTTTTCTTGGGCGCAGATGCGGCGTTGACGGAGGAATTGAGAGTAGTGTATAGAATCTTTGCAGCAAGCAGTGTGGGAACAAGGGTAGTCGAGATAGTTGTGGGAGTCAGTGGCTTGAAATAAACTGGGAGGGAGTAATTTGGGAGCAGCTGTTCTTGCATAAATCCCTATCCACCCCAGTGGGAGTCGATTAAAGACCAGCTGACTGGAAATCGATACCGGCGTGTGCCACTGAACATGAAGGGCGCGACTCACAAGTCTCCTGACACGTAGATGGTAATTGCAGTCAATACGAAGAGAGGAAACTAGTTCGGCGGCGCATGGGTAGAGCTGCTGACTTACAACGCCAGAGACTCTGGTTCGATCTTGACTACTAGTGTATGTCACCAGGGTGTCTGTAAGTTCTCCCTGTAACCGTGTGGCCTTTCCCCGGGTGACCGGTTTTCCCGCACACTCCAAGGTCGTGCAGGTTTGCAGTTTAATTTGGCATCTGCAAATTGTCCCTAGGTCGTAGTATAGGTACGGGGATCGCTGGTCGGCTCAGACTAGGTTTGGCCACGGTCCTGTTTTCCTGCTGTATCTCTGATTTTTTTTTTAACAACTAAAAGAAACATAACGATTCTGAAGAATGGTCTGGACACGAAACGTCACCTGTCCCATTTCTCCAGAGATGTTGCCTGCTCGCTGGTATTCCAGCATTTTGTGTCTATTCTCGGTGTAATCAGTTCCGGCATACCTTTGCCTTGATATGTACATTTCCTAAGGTATATAGGACTCCCGCAACAACGCTGTTGTCGAATAACGGCGGCATGTTGGCGCAGCGTTAGAATTGCTGCCTTACAGCGGAGAGAACCGGGTTCCATCCTGACCACTGGTGCTGCATGGGTACCTGTCCACGCGATCTAGCACGGCTCTTCCCTCACCCGTTTGAGCCGACGGCCCGCCACGACCTGTGAGCACCCTCCGTCAACTTCCTTCCAGTCTCGCATCTCCAGACAAGATGTCGCATCCCCGCCCGATGGAACGTTCCACTCAGCCGGGTCGCGGTGTGATTGGCTGCCAGCGAACCAACCATTGGCGTCGAACGTGGAGACAAAGGCAAATAGAGCGCTGATTGGTTCTCAGCGTGAGTGACGCAACTAAGGCAGTGCGAGTGACGCAACAAGTCATTCGCGTCAGGACCCTTTTGCATCTCGTACGTCAGGAGCGCGGATCATTTCTCGTTTCAATAGTCGCGTTTGCACAGACCCTTGCGTAAAAGAGCATTGAGTACCAGAGCCTTTTTTTTGCAGTGCTGTATGACTACTTAGGCTGCATTTGGGGCATTCTGTGCTTTTGTGCTCACCCAACTACAGGAAGGATGTGCATGCTTTAGAGAGGGTGAACAGGAGATTTATCGCGATATTTCCTCCATTATAGGATATTAGCTAAAAGGGATGTTTGGAGAAAGGTGAGGCGTATTCACAGAATGTGTACGCCGTCAGAACATTAATGAACGACAGAATGGGTGGATGAATGAATGAATGAATGAATGAATGAATGAATGAATGAATGAATGAATGAATGAATGAATGAATGAATGAACGAATGAATGAATGAATGAATGAATGAATGAATGAATGAATGAATGAATGAAAATGAATGAATGAATGAAAATGAATGAATGAATGAGGCCTACTATTCGAAAATAGAAGTCACAGGCCTACTATTCGAAAATCACCTTTCCACCATCTCCCACTGCTTCCTTCCCTGACGCCAATTCTCTATCCAAATGAATAGTTCTCCCTGGATCCCATTCGATCTAAACTTCCAGAACAACCTATTATGCGGAGCGTTATTATGGGCCTTGCTGAACTCCATGTAGGCAACATCTACGGTTTTGCCTTCAGCAGCATTTTTCGTTACGTCTTCAAGCAAAACAATTCTTATGATACGACCTCCCACGTACGAAACCATGCTGACGATTGCTGACCGCCTCCAGCTGTGAAGTACACGGATATCTTAATCCTAATAATCCTATCCAGAAACCTATATACTATGCTCCACACAGAGATGACCACTTTGGTTTCTGAATGGCCTTAGTCTCCCTCCAATTACCCCCTTTCCTCATTGTATATATCTCTTTGGATTTTCCTTAATATTAACTGGCCGACATAGCACCTGCCCCCTTTAAGCCCTCCTGATTTCCTTCTAAACTATACTGCTGAACAGCCGAAAAATATGAGGGATATATTCAGCCGTCTATGCCCATCGAATGTTTTCTGTTTATTCCTGACCAGAGGCTCCATTTATCTTACTCGTGTTCCATGTTGTCTTACCGTACCTGCCGTGCTCTAACTCGTCACTCTAACAGGAACATGCATGCCCTAAACTAGCATCATCACATGAATGATACTTTATGAATTAATTAATTAATTAATTAATTAATTAATGAAAGAATGAATGAATGGATGAATGAACGAATGGATGAATGAATGAATGAATGAATGAATGAATGAATGAATGAATGAATCAATGGAGGAATGGATCATTGAACGAATGGATAATTGAACGAATGAATGAATGAATGAATGAATGAATGAATGAATGAATGAATGAATGAATGAATGAATGAAGGAAGGAATGAACGAATGAACGAATGAATGAATGATTCAATGAATGAATGATACATATTTAAAAGCATCCACTCTCAAAAGGTTACTTTGCCCGTAACCAACCCACTCCATTCAACATTATCAAATCCCGGTCCATCAACATCCAAGGGGACTTTGCCCAACTCAGAATATGAACCCAGGGAACCGTTCTGCGTTAATCCAGATCTATTTAAAGGTCGCTGGTCCTAAAAGTCTCGCACGCGGACACCTCTGTCACTTCACAATTTTCTGAGAGTAGAGCAAGCTTTCCCCCATCCTATGTAGGGTCCTCTGCATATTGCCAGATTAAACTGCCGCTGAACGCATATGACAAATTCCATCCGGTCTGAGCCCTCCGTAATCCAGCAATCTCAAGGCATATTAGTTATTCTCACTCCCATATTGTGGACTGTTTTGGAGCTATAGTCCGCTTCCACCAAAATTGTCATCCCCATTTATTTCTCAGGTCTACACAAATCGCCTCAATGGAAGAACCACCAGTATTGTCATCTCGGTGAACTTCAATGACATTCATCCTGATCAAGAAATGAACAGCCCTCCTTTACCCACTCCCTCTATCTCGCCTGTAGCACCTGTAACCTGGAATATCAATCTAACACTCCTGTCCCTCTCTTTGCCACGTTTCCCTACCGATTGATATGTCCCAGTTGTACGTACCCATTCACGCCCTGAGTTTATCGATTTTTCCCATCCAGTCTGTTGCAGTAAAGTGAATGCAATTCAACCAAATAAATATTCCTCGCTCGTTGTAGTGCGCCTTGACTGAGGTAGATGTATGATCATTAAATACGTCAGGTGCCGCAATACTGGATGGTGACGAACGTTGTGCCTCTACTTAAGAAGGGTAGCAAAGGAAAGCTTGGGGACAACATACCCGTAAGTTACCATCTGTAGTAGGCAGACAAAATGCCCGAGAAACTCAGCGGGTGAGGCAGCATCTATGGAGCGAATGGGAAGGGGAAGGGGAGTTGAAGTGCTGAGCCACCGGGAGATTGGCTTGGTTAATGCGAACTGAGCGGAGGTGTTGGGCGAAGCGGTCGCCAAGCCTGCACTTGGTCTCACCGATGTAGAGTAGTTGGCATCTAGAAGGTGCAGGTGGAAGACTGTTTGGGTCCTTGGATGGAGTCGTGGGGGAAGGTGAAGCGACAAGTGTAGCATTTCCTGCGGTTGCAAGGGAAAGTACCAGGGGTGGGGGTGGTTTGGATGGGAAGGGACGAATTGACTAGGGGGTTACGGAGGGAGCGGTCTCTGCGGAAAGCCGAAAGGGGAGGAGATGGGAAGATGTGGCCAGTGGTGGATCCCGTTGGAGGTGGCGAAAATGTCGGAGGATTATCTGTTTTTATGTGACGGCTGGTAGGATGGAATGTGAGGACAAGGGTGACTATGTCCTTGTTACGAACGGGGGATGGGGAGTGAGAGCGGAGCTACGGGACATAGAGGAGACACTTGTTCCCTAAAGAATGAGGACATTTCTAATGCCCTGTTTTGGAACACCTCATCCTGGGTGCAGATGCGGCGTAGACGGAGGAATTGGGAGTAGGGTTTACAGTCCTTACATGAAGCAGGGTGGGAAGAAGTGTAGTCAAGCAAGTGGAATTACGTTCTCTCCCCCCCCCCCTCCCCCACGCAGGTGGGCGTGAACTACCAGCCCCCGACGGTGGTACCTGGGGACGACGTGGTCAAGGAGCAATTGTATGCCCCATTCTGCATGCTGAGCAACACCATCGCCATCTTTGTGGCCTGGACCCGCCTCCACCTCAAGTTCGACAACATGTACGCCAAGCGGGCCTTTGTCCACTGGTACGTGGGAGATGGTTTGGAGGAAAGGGAGTTCCAGGACGGGCGAGAGGACATTGCGTCTCTGGAGAAGGACTACCAAGTGGTGGCCGTAGATTCTGCCGACCTCGAGAGAAGCGGGAGTGGGGGGGGGGGGGGAGAGGAAGAATATGTTTGATTAATTTATAATATCGAATTTTTGTTTTATTCATCAAATTTATCTAATATTTAGTAAAATTAAGATATTTTTGAAGGAACATTTTGTTGATTTATTGCAGAACACGAGGAAAAGGGAAATTGCAACATTTTTTGATCGTGATTGGGTAGTGTAGTTAGGGACTATGTATTGTAGGGTAATTCTACATTCTACCTTTGGACGTTGTTTAAAGACATGCCAACAAGAATTTAGACCTGCCGTGTTCTTTAGGACGGCAAGAATCGGCGCCTTTGGGCGACGAGAGAGATCATATATCGTGTCAAACATTGAAGGGCTGTAACATCTAGGGAGCTGAGCTCGGATGAGGTCCGAAAGGAATATCGGAAATCAGGAAAGAACATAAATAGTGAATCAGAAAGACAGGTTATTATACAGGTTATTGACAAGAGCGGAGCCCTGGGTGTGCAGAAGATGAGGGAAGTGGCACTACTCCAAGACAAAGGAAGGAATTTATGGCACTGCCACAAACAGCATTATTATACAGAGCGTTATCCATGTCCATAGCTCCATGAAAATAGTAACAATGGCAGACAGAGTGTTTACAGGAAAGGCGAGTGGTCTGCTTGCCGTCATGCGTCGGGATACGGAGGAAAATACCGCAGGTAGACAGAAAAAGGTGGAGTAACTTAGCGGGACAGGCAGCATTTGTGGAGCAAAGGAAAACGAAAGATATAGACGATGATATAGAGAGATATAGAACAATGAATGAAAGATATACAAAAAAGTAACGATGATAAGGCAAACAGGCCATTGTTAGCAGTTGACTGGGTGGAAATGAGAAGCTCAAGCGCCTTGGGTGGGGGAGAGGTGGAGAGAGAGGCAATGCAGGTATTACATGAATTTAGAGAAATCAATATTCATACCACTGGGCTGTAAGATGCCCATGCAAAATATGAGATGCTATTTCTTCCATTTGCGTTTAGCCTCACTTGGACAACGGAGGAGACCTAGGACAGAATGGTCAGTGTGGGAATGTGAAGGAGAATTAAAGTGTTTAGCAAGCGGGGGTTCAGGTAGGTCCAGTGGGACTGAGCAAAGGTGGCACCTGCATCCACCCAATATGAATCTGCGACTGTGATAAAAGAACATAGAACACAGAACAGCACAGGAATAGGCCCTTCGGCCCACAGACCTCTGCCTAATATGAAGTCCAGTTAAACTAATTTCCTTTGCTTCGACGCTATCCATGTCCCGCCATTATCTTCGTATCACGATGCCGAAACCAAAGGCCATCAAAATGCCACTCTCATATCTGCCTCTACCACCAGTCTAGTTAGCACCTTAGCAAAGGAAGTAGATAAAAGAGGTGGGGGAGTTGCTTTACTGACAAGTCAGAATGCCACGGCGGTGTTCAGTAAATATGTACTGGAAGGTATATCTACCTTGGCATGTGGGTTGAGGTAAGAAATAAGAAGCAGCAATAGGGCGGCACGGTGGCGCAGCGGTAGAGTTGCTGCATTACAGCTCCTGCAACGCCGGAGACGCGGGTTCGATCCCGACTACGTGAGCTGTCTCTACGGAATGTGTACGTTTTCCCCGTGACCTGCTTGGGTTCTCTCCGAGATCTTCGGTTTCTTCCCATCACCCCAAAGACGTACATGTATGTTGGTTAATTGGCTTGGTAAATGTAAAACAGGTTCCAAGTGTGTGTAGGATAGTGTAGATATGCGGGGATCGCTGGTCGGCGAGGACCAGTTGGGCGGAAGAGCCTTTTTACGCGCTGCATATCAAAAAGAAAATACATAGATACATAGATACATAGAAAATAGGTGCAGGAGTAGGCCATTCGGCCCTTCGAATAAAAGTAACATGTGAGGGATTATATTGTCGGCCACTGAATAGCCATCGGTGTGTTAATGTTCAATGATGTGGACATATGTGGTAAGACACAAGGATTATTGGGCTGTTGTCGTGAGTGACTAATGATGATAAGATATTTAAGAAAGATCGCAGATGACATTAAAGTGGTAGCATTATCTCTGGCGATAAAGCAAACGTGGCTGTAGTAACGCGTCTGGGTTAAGATGTGGTCGTCGAGTTGGAGGGAGGGGTGAATCACAGAGGGGGGGGCAGTGAGAGCGGAGGTCGCTAGACTTCAAAGTAGGCACACCTTGAGGAGATTTCGCAGTGGAGTAGACGAAATGTTTAAGAAAGAACTGCAGATGCTGGAAAAATCGAAGAGAGACAAAAATACTGGAGAAGCTCTGCGGGTGAGGCAGCATCTATGGAGTGAAGGAATAGGTGACATAACTTGTCTATTCAGCCCATCAAATAGCGTTGTTACAAAACCTACCATCAGTGGCGCTCCAGATCTGCTTGCTGCCTGTGCGTGCGGTTCCGGAGGCTTTGGGGGGGGGGGGCGGGAGGGGGGGGGCAATAAATGCAGGTTTGTATTGGTTTTCGGAGAGGAATTTGCTCGGACTGCTAGCTGATGAAGAAAATCCGCTCTGCGAACCCGCCCCCGTTTTTTTTTTAACGTTGCTGGTCGATTGCGGCGCTGGATTGAATTTAAACGCGACTAAAAACGCATTCAATGCCTTCAACATCACGGATCGCAAGTGCAGGACAAAACAAACGGTATGTCGTTTATTTAACATATTATCTTGCTTTTAGGTGTGGCTTCATTTTAATCTTATGATGCGAAAATGTTATTTAGGCCCCGATACGAAACGGCATTGTCTTGCCTGCCCATAAGGGCCTATTCATGGCAGCGGCCACATTCCAATCGATCACATCGCAGAAACATCCACTCTCAAGATAATCAAAAAAAAAATTTTGCACAATCATGTCATAAGAAAATCTAAGGCATCTATATCTTATTGTCTAACCATGATCAATATTTTCATACTAAATATCCACAGTGCAGTTTTACTCAGATGTATTGTGCAAAAAATAATGATTTTCATTATCTTGAGTGTGGATGTTTCTGGATTAATTTATTGGAAATAAACATTTGGCATATAAATTCATGACAAAGTGAGATTTTAAAATGTTACATGGTGAATTCTTGAGTGAATGGGATCAGTGTGTTATTTGTTATTTGGATAATTTAGATATTTAAAATTGTTAGACTTTTCTAAAGAAATTGATAGATGTTTAGTTCTAGTAATTGAATTTAGATGGATTTAATTGATTAGATGAATTTAATCGATTTGATGAAACTGATGAATATGAACATTGTTGGGTATTTACCATTTGTTTTAACGTTTAACTTTATAATTTCTACTTTTTTTCTAAAACTGCATATAATAACTTGTTTCTGTTATTACTGTTCAGTGTTTTTTTTCTTTACATTTTAAACAGATGTCCCCGAAGAAGAAATGCAAAATTGTCAATCCAACTGCCCAGCAAAAGAGACTGGTTTAGACAGCATTCGCAGAGATTATCCGAATTTGGACTACTCCAAATGTGATGATCTACAGGACATACTTAAAGTGAAAGTAGTGGACAGAAAGGCATGTCATGCGTGGTTTCAAGAGCAAAAACCTGTAGTTTACAATGCCAAAATTGAAAAGATGAGGAAAAACAAGGTGAACAGAGTTGCTTATTGGTTAAAATCTGAGGATTATGATGATGCCAGTGCACCAGCTAGGAGTTGATGTTCTCCATAATCACTTGGTCTTTTGCGCGAAATTTTAATTTTCTTTACCTGTCTGTTACGGACTTACAGCATATAATACAATAATATTAAAATTCTGATCCTGACAATATCACATTTTTGAATTTTTAAAGCAATTTGCATGTTTATTGCTATTTCTGCCACAGTGGTCAATTTTGTAATTAGTTACAATTAGATAACTAACTAATTATATGCTTTAATTTCAGGTCATCCAAGTAAGGAGTTAGATATTTTAGTTTCAGAATGATTCAATGTGTAATAACTGAAAGTTTCATTCAGTTATCTTAATTGTTAAGAATGTTATGGGCTTTTATGTCAATTTACTGTCCTCGATCACAGCTTTTGTGCTATGTCAATGGAAAAGCAAGAGGGAACAAGAGTCTCATTTCCGAGTATGAAAATGACCATAACTTTTTTTAATATTGAAGATATGAAAGTGAATTAGGTATCAAATTAAAGTTATTTTTATGCTTTATCTGATGGGGAAAATTACAGGCTTGATTTTTAATATCTCAACATTTTGAAACATTCCTACATCAAACCAACTCCGCCATTTAATCATGAGTGATCAATTTTTCCCTCTAACCCCATTCTCCTGCCTTCACCCATAACCTCTGACACCTGTACTAATAAATAATCTATTTATCTCTGTGTTAAATGCTGTACATCCACTGACTTGACCTCCACAAGCTTCTGAGACAAAGAATTCCACAGATTCACCAGTCTTTGACTAAATACATTCGTCGTCATCTCCTTGTTAAAAGCACGTCTTTTAATTCTGTCGCTATGATCTCTAGTTCTAAACACTTACACTAGTGGAAACATCTTCTCCACGTCCTCTCTATCCAATCCATTCACTATTTTGTACATTTCAATGAGATCCCCCCTTATTCTTCTAATCTCCAGAGAGTACTCTCCCAGTGCAGTCAAACGCTCATCATATATTAACTTACTAATTCCTGGGATCATTCTTGTGAACCTCCTTTGGACTCTCTCCAGAGTCAGCCCATCCTTCCTCAGATACGGTGCCCAATGTTATTCACAATATTCCAAATGCGGCCTGATCAGCGCCTTTTTGAGCCTCCGCAATACATCCCGGCTTTAGTATACAAACGCTCTCCAAATAAATGTAAGCAATGCGATTGCTTTCTTTACTACCGATTCGACTTGTAGATTAGCTTTTTGGGAATCGTGTAGCAGCACTCCCAAGTCCCTTTGCACCTTAGATTTATGGATTCTCTCCCCATTTAGAAACTAATCTTCTCCTTTATTTCTACGAGCAAAATGCATTACTCCACACTTTGCCACACTATATTGAATCTGACACTTCTCTGCCTCCACTCCCAAACGATCCAAATATTATGCACAATAACTGCTTTCTCTACCCTACCTGTCCCTCGAGTGCTGGCTCGAGGGGACGAATGACCTACTCTTGCACCTATTGTCTATTGTCTAATGTCTATTTTCCCTCGACCTATTTTCGTATCATCCTCAAATCCTTCAATCCACCCATCCATACCACCAGTATGCAACGTGAAGAGTAGCGGCCCCGGCACGGAACCTTGCGCACTGTATACAGTTAACAGCAAGAACCTAAACAGCCATGATGTACAGAGGGACATTGGAGACCAAATTCGTAGCTCACTGACAGTGACAGCAGAAATAGACAGGATGGTACACAAGACGGATGGCATGTTTGTGTTCATTGCTAGAGACATTGATTATCAGAGTCGGGAAGTCATGATGTAGCTGGATAGGATTTTGGTTGTATGACTGAAGCGGAGAAATGAAAGGGGATGATCACTTTGCTGCATTGTGCTACAGGCCCAGAAATAGTGCACGCAAATTAGAAGAATAAACATAGTCCGTTTTACCTTTTGACCAAAATCCACCAACACAATTGTTTCTGCCTGCTCATATCCCACGGAAATAATTCCCACGTACCTCTACTCACCCTAGCCCCCCTGGTCCAATCTCTCCCGACCTAAGTTACCTCACATACCCTTCGTCTCTTTAATGAACTTGAAACCTTGAAACCTCTGCTTCCGCTTTTCGAGTCCCCACTCCCTCATCTTTACTCTGGGTGTTTAGTCACACTACACCCCCAACCCTCACCAGGAAGTACTTAAAGCATTCCGTTCCTTCCTCGACCGCAAAACCATCGAATTTCCCTCTATTAACACTCTACTCCGCCGAGCGGAGCTGGTCCTCACCCTCAACAACTTCCCCATTGACTCCTCCCACTTCCTCCAAGGCGTAGATATGGGCGCCCGGATGGACCCCAGCTGTGCCTGCTTCTTTGTAGGGACAGTTGAACAACCCCTATTCCAGGCGTACACTGACCCTATCCTCGAACTCTGTATCCGGTAAATTGTTGACTGCATCGCTGCTACCACTTGCACCCATGCAGAACTTAGGGACTTCATCAACTTCACCACTCATTTTCATCCTGCACTCAAGTTTACTTGAACCATCTCCGACACCTCCCTCAACTTTCTTGATCTTACACTCTCCATCACAAGAAATAGGCTATTGACTGACGTCTCTTAAAAACCCACTGACTCTCACAACTATCTCGCCTACACTTATTCCCTCCCTGTTCCTGGAAAGACTCGAGCCCCTACTCCCAATTGCTCCGTCTACGCCGCACCTGCGCCCACGATGAGGTCTTTCATACTAGAACATCCGAGATGACCTCATTATTTGGGGAACGGGGGTTCCCCTCTCCATCATAAATGACGCCCTCTCTCGTGTCTCCTCGGTACCCCACTGTTCCGCCAATACTCCCCGTCCCCCTCGTCGCAACAGCAATAGAGTCCCCCTCGTCCTTTAGGTCCACTCTATCAGCCATCGCACACAATACATAATCCTCCGAAATGTCCGCACATCCAACGGAATCCGACCACCATCGTCATTTTCCCATCTCCACCCCTTTGCGCCGTCCACAGTGACCGTTTCATCCGCAACTCCCTCGTTAACTCACTCCTTCCCACCCAAACAAGCCCCTCCCCTGGTACCTTCCCCCGCAACCGCAGAAGATGTCGCTGTACATCCTCCCTCGACTCTTTCCACGGACCCCGACAGTCCTTTTTGGTTAGGCAGAGGATCACTTGCACTTCCTCCAACCTGATCCACTCTATCCGTTGTTCAAGATGTGGACTCTTACATATCGGCGCGATCAAACGCAGATTGGCGATCGTTTAGCGGAACACCTTCGGTCAGCCCTCCTGAACCAATGTGATCTCTCTGACGCTAAACACTTTAAATCTCCATGCCATTACGACACAGACCTTTCTGACCTGGGTCTCCTCCGTTGTCAGTGTGAGCCTGATTGCAAATTGGAGGAATAGCATGTCATATCTCGCCTAGGGAGCTTACAGCCCAGTGGTGTGAACATTAAATTCTCTCACTTTAGGTAGCTCCGGCATTTCCCCTCTCTCAATTTCACCCTACAGCTAATAATGGCCTGTTTCATTTATCATCGTTACTTTACTTTTTGCATATATTTTATTCATTGTTCTTTATCTCGCCACACCATTGTCTAGATCTCTCATTTCCCTTATCCCTAACCAGTCTGAAGAAGGGTCTTGACCCGTAACGTCACCCATCCCTTCTCTCCAAAGATGGTGCCTATCCCGCTGATTTACTCCAGATTTCGGTGTCTAACTTCGGTTTAGACCATAATCTGCAGTTCCCTCTTACACAAATATGACATTATGTCCTGTTGCAGAATGCCTGCTTACTCAACACAACGTGCGGTCGTCGACCGATAGTCGTTTCGTCTTCAAACTTGCCCACAAAGCCATCACGTGGCAGTAATGTCAATAACAATGGATAGAAACATAGAAATATAGAACATATGTACAGGAGTAGGCCATTCGGCCCTTCGAGCCTGCACCGCCATTCAATATGATCATGGCTGATCATCCAACTCAGTATCCTGTACCTGACTTCTCTCAATACCTCCTGATCCCTTTAGCCACAAGGGCCACATCTAACTCCCTTTTGAATATAGCCAATGAACTGGCCTTAACTACCTTCTGTGGCAGAGAATTCCACAGATTCACCACCCTCTGTGTAAAAAATGATTTTTTCATCTCGGTCCTAAAAGACTTCCCCCTTATCCTTAAACTGTGACCCCTTGTTCTGGACTTCCCCAACATCGGGAATAATCTTCCCGCATCTAGCCTGTCCAACCGCTTAAGAATTTTATAAGTTTCTATAAGATCCCCCCCTCAATCTTCTAAATTCTAGCGAGTACAAGCCGAGTCTATCCAGTCTTTCTTCATATGAAAGTCCTGCCATCCCAGGAATCAGTCTGGTGAACGTTCTCTTTACTCCCTCTATGGCAAGAATGTCTTTCTTCAGATTAGCAGACCAAAACTGTACGCAATACTCCAGGTGTGATCTCACCAAGACTCTGTACAACTGCAATAGAACGTCCCTGCTCTTATACTGAAATCCTTTTGCTATGAATGCTAACATACCATTCGCTTTCTTCACTACCTGCTGCACCTACATGTCTACTTTCAATGACAGGTGTACCATGACACCCAGGTCTCGTTGCATCTCCCCTTTTCCTAATCGACCAACATTCAGATAATAGTCTACTTTCCTGTTTTTGCCACCAAAGTGGATAACCTCACATTTATCCACATTATACTGCATCTGCCATGCATTTGCCCACTCACCCAACCTATACAAGTCACCTTGCAGCCTCCAAGCATCCTCCTCACAGCTAACACTGCCCCCCAGCTTCGTGTCATCCGCAAACTTGGAGATGTTGCATTCAATTCGCTCATTCAAATCACTAATATATATTGTAAATAACTGGGGTCCCAGCACTGAGCCTTGCGGTACCCCAGTAGTCACTGCCTGCCATTCTGAAAAGGACCCGTTTACTCCTACTCTTTGCTTCCTGTCTGCCAGCCAGTTCTCTATCCACATCAATATTGAACCACCAATACCGTGTGCTTTAAGTTTGCACACTAATCTCTTATGTGGGACCTTGTCGAAAGCCTTCTGAAAGTCCAGATATAACACATCCACTGGTTCTCTCTTATCCACTCTACTAGTTACGTGCTCGAAACATTCAATAAGATTCGTCAGACATGGTTTACCTTTCATAAAACCATGCTGACTTTGTCCAATGAATTCGCCACTTTCCAAATGTGCTGCTATCCCATCTTTAATAACTGACTCTAGCATTTCCCCCACTACCGATGTAAGACTAACTGGTCTGTAATTCCCCGTTTTCTCTCTCCCTCCCTTTTTAAAATGTGGGGTTACATTAGCTACACTCCAATCCTCAGGAATTACTCCAGAATCTAAAGAGTTGTGAAAAATTATCACTAATGCGTCCACTATTTCTGGGGCTACTTCCTAAGTACTCTGGGATGCAACTTATCTGGCCCTGGGGATTTATCGGCCTTTAATCCATTCAATTTACCTAACACCACTTACCGGCTAACCTGGATTTCACTCAATTCCTCCATCTCATTTGACCCCCGGTCCCCTGCTATTTCCAGCAGATTTTTTATATCTTCCTTAGTGAAGACAGAACCAAAGTAGTTATTCAATTGGTCTGCATGTCCTTGTTCCCCATGATCAATTCGCATGTTTCTGACTGCAAGGGACCTACATTTGTTTTAATTAATCTTTTTCTCTTCACATATCTATAAAAACGTTTGCAGTCAGTTTTTATGTTCCCTGCCGGTTTTCTTTCATAATCTATTTTCCTTTCCTAATTAAGCCCTTTGTCCTCCACTGATGGACTCTGAATTTCTCCCAGTCACCTGGTACGCTGCTTTTTCTGGCTAATTTGTATGCTTCAACTTTTGTTTTGATACTACCCCTGATGTCCCTTGTTATCCACGGATGCAATACCTTCCCTGATTTATTCTTAGACAATGATGGCGTTTCGATTGATGGGCTCGGGGATCATGGAATATGAAGTAATTGATGGATGAAAATTGAGGAATGTTTTAGTGACAGATTAACTGAACTTTCACTTTGATGTTCAACGATTTTTGCACAGGGGAGCTGGTTAACGTACGAATGATTTATTTCATTCGGTGAGGAAGTGTAGTAGGTAGCGCTAGGTTTCACGGGGGAATTTGGTCAGACCGCTGTATTTCTAGCGGCAAGTGATGGATTGTAATCTGGCAGATGACAACGGTCAATGGATTGCGTCACTGAATGTCCATCTTTCTACGTCTTACACTGTGGATTATTCAGCAATGAGCGCCTTGGAACCTTAAATATTTGTTTCCTGTGGCAACCAAGGCCATTGTTCTCACTGACCAATCAGCGCGCGTTTGGCCAATGTTAACGTTCTATCCCCGGGGCGTATAAATACCGTAGCGGAGCCGCGCGTCACAGTCTCTGGAACCACGCGAGCGGAGCAACATGGTGAGCGCGCGGGAGAATGCTGGGGGGCGCGCGTGTTCCCCCGAGCGAGGGATCCACGGGGGGAGGGAGGCGATTCGTGGACTGGTGTTCGAGACTGGACACGGGAAGGGGAGAGCGCACACGGGGAATGGGATCGTAGTGGCTAAATGGATATGCAGAGCGGGAATGAGGCGGCGGTGGGTGGGAAGGGCGCAGGGTAATAATGGGGCGGGTAAGGATGATGGGAGTTTCCCAGGAATGCGAGGGTTGCAATCGGCGAATGCAGTGTGGTGTGTGTGCGAATTGTAGAGGTGGGTAGAACTGAGAAGGTGCTCACATAAAGCTTCGGTCGGTGCGAGTCTAAGTGGAGTCCATCTCACCGCCTGTTTCCCTTCGCTAACAGCGCGAGTGTATTTCAATCCACATCGGCCAGGCTGGCGTCCAGATTGGCAACGCTTGCTGGGAGTTGTATTGCCTGGAGCATGGGATCCAACCGGATGGACAGATGCCCACCGACACGACCATCGGAGGCGGCGACGATTCGTTCAACACCTTCTTTAGCGAGACGGGGGCTGGCAAGCACGTACCAAGGGCCGTGTTTATCGACCTGGAGCCCACGGTGATCGGTAAGGTGCGGGTTCCCGGGAAAGTAGGGCGTTGTTTTAAATCCCTCCCGTGCGGGGATCGAGAGTGTGTGCCGATGATTAATTCTCGCTTCCGTGCTCCACTCCCCCGCAGACGAGGTGCGGACCGGCACCTACCGGCAGCTCTTCCACCCGGAGCAGCTGATCACCGGCAAGGAGGACGCGGCCAATAACTACGCCCGAGGCCACTGCTCCATCGGCAAGGAGATCGTGGACCTGGTCCTGGATCGTATCCGGAAGCTGGTAGGTTGCTCAGCGACTGCAAATCACCGTTCGACGCTCGGCATGCTTGCAGCGGCAATGAATCCGGTTGCAGGTACGGACATCCTAGGGGAAACACGCCCTCACCCCTGCTTTAAGAGGTGGGAGACTACCCCGCTCCCCCCCCCCTCCCGGGCAGATTCAGGGCGGACGAAGCTGCTGTTGATGGAGTTCGGAGTAGGTCACCAACCAGGTCAGCTCCCGATGTTGCCGTCCACAGGGCCCTCGGCCGAAGCCTCGCGTGTGTGCGCGTGCATGTGTGTGTGTGTGTGCGCGCGCATGCGTGCGCTTGGCTGCCAAGACATTGTGTCCCCTGCATGTTTTGATAGCGATTTCCGAGTACTGCGGCCATGGTTCTCCCGGATTCCCATTGTTACCTCTCACTTTACAACTGAGATACCTACCGCACTATCTCTGTCGGCGCTGGCAAAAGAGAACACCATGACCCTCTCGCGTCGCTCCTTCCCTTTAAACGTTGGTACAGAATTGATGCTTTGCCCCTTCTCCGCCCTCAGGCCGATCTGTGCACCGGACTCCAGGGGTTCCTTATTTTCCACAGTTTCGGGGGCGGCACCGGCTCGGGTTTCACCTCCCTCCTCATGGAGAGACTCTCCGTGGACTACGGCAAGAAATCCAAGCTGGAGTTTTCCGTCTACCCGGCACCGCAGATCTCCACCGCCGTAGTCGAGCCCTACAACGCGGTGCTGGTCACGCATTGCACACTTGAGCACTCCGACTGCGCCTTCATGGTGGACAACGAGGCCATTTACGACTTGTGCCGGCGGAATCTGGACATCGAGCGCCCAACCTATACTAACCTTAACCGCCTGCTGGCGCAGATCGTGTCGTCCATCACCGCCTCGCTGCGTTTCGACGGCGCCCTCAACGTGGACCTGACTGAGTTTCAAACCAACCTGGTCCCCTACCCGCGCATCCACTTCCCGCTCGTCACCTACGCTCCTATTATTTCGGCCGAGAAGGCTTACCACGAGGAACTATCCGTTCCACAACTGACCAACGCCTGCTTCGAGCCGGCCAACCAGATGGTGAAGTGCGACCCCCGCCAGGGGAAGTATATGTCGTGCTGCATGCTGTACCGTGGGGACGTGGTACCCAAGGACGTCAACGCCTCCATCGCCACCATCAAGACCAAGCGCACCGTCCAGTTCGTGGACTGGTGTCCGACCGGTTTCAAGGTGAGTGTGACCAATTCGCGTTTTGCCGTGCACACATAGTCAGTATTTCTCGTCCGCTGGTAGAACAACATAAATGCAACGACTCTGAATACATTCTTGGCACAATATGTACTCTGCAAATAGATCATATCAGTACCCGAAAGACACATCCCAACCCTTCTTCAATGGTGTGAATACTTTGCCAAGGGTGCAGTAACGTCTCACGCGGATACTATTGGGGTTGCGGCCTTGCGTTAATGGGAGGGGTTAGAGAGGCAAGGCCTTTTTTTTGAGGCGTAGATTTCTGAGGGCTGGACATATCGAGGTGTGCAAGATCATGAGGGACATGGATAAGATGTACGCTCAGTCAAAACGGAGATGTTGAAGAGGGACTTCCCGAACAATTAATCTATTCAGAGGGGCCTACATATCTGGAGCGAGTTGACAGGTAAAATTAGAAACGCACACATTTGCCACATTTCAGGCACAGATAGTAAATTATAAAACATATGGATAGGATGGGTTAAGGCCAACTGCAGGCAAATGAGACGAGCCCAACATGTCAACTCTTGGGGCATGGGCAAGGTGGTTCGATGGGCATGTTTCCCAGCTGCACAGCTGCATACCTTCATGCATCTAACACACATATCGGTACCTGCGATGACTTTGATGGCAATCCAGTGAATAATAAAAGCCAGAGATTTTTTAGGGAGTCGCAAAGCTACAACTAAACGATCCATTGTGCAATTTCAGGGCGCATACTAAACTGTTAATGGAACATGGTTTTTGCAAGTAGAATTAATTTTAAGACATTTTTCTTCCGGCCATAGGTAGGCATCAACTATCAACCCCCGACGGTGGTGCCGGGGGGCGACCTGGCCAAGGTGCAACGCGCCCTCTGCATGCTGAGCAACACCACCGCCATCTCATTGGCCTGGTCCCGCCTGAACCTCAAGTTCGACAAGATGTACGCCAAGCGGGCATTTGTCCACTGGTACGTTGGAGAGGGGCTGGAGGAAGGGGAGTTCCAGGACGCGCGGGAGGACATGGCGTCGCTGGAGAAGGACTACCAAGAGGTGGCCGTGGATTCGGCCGACATGGAGAGAAGGGGTGAAGAGGAAGAATAACATGAATTAATTGAGAATTTAAACGTTTGAATTTATTTAAAAGACTATATTGGAAGATAAGATACTTATTACCATAAATTATTTTGATGAACAATTGGTTTGTCGATATATTGCCGAAGTCGGGTGAATGAATGGAAAATAACATTGTTAGGGAGAAACTGGGAGGGAGTGGTAGGAGGCGGGTTGTCAAAATAGAGAGAGGGGATGCCGGGGCTACTTGATGTTAGCGAAATCAATATTCATATCACTGGGCTTTAGTGGTATCTGTAGTATATCCGCCCAAGGGAAATACGGGATATTGTACCTCCAATTTGCGTTTAACCCCTTTCTTACAATGTAGGAGACATAGGACAGGACACAGGTCAGTGTGGGGATGGGAAGGAGACGTACATTGTTTAGCAACCGGGAGATAGGTAGATTCACGCTGACTGAGCGAAGGTATTCAGCGAAATGATCGCCCAGTCTACGTTTGGTCACGCCGATATATAAGAGTTCACATCTTGAACAACGGATAAAGTAGATGAGGTTGAAGGAGGGTCAAATAAATCTCTACCAAACCTGAAGGGACTGTCGGGGTCCCTGGACAGAGTCGAGGAAGAAGATATAGGGACTGGTGTAGGATCACATGCAGTTGTTGGGGAATGTACCTAGGGAGGGGTTCGGAGGGAAGTGATGGATTAATCAGGTAGTTGTGGAGGGAACGGTCTCTCAGGAAAGCGAAAAGGAGTGGACATGGGACGATGTGACTAAAGATAGGTTCCCGTTGGAGTTGTCGAAAATGTCGGAAGAGAATGCGTTGTATGTGACGGCTGTTGGGGTGAATGAAAAACACTTGGGGGACTGTACGTCCTGTTGCGACTCGGGAGAGGGGGGGAGCATGGGCGGAATTTCAGGGTACCGAGAAGAAACGAGTGAGGGTCACATCAATGATGGGAGAGGGGTAACTCCGTTCCCCAAAGAATGTGGGCATCTTGGATGTCCTGGTATGGAACACCTTTTCTTGGGCGCAGATGCGGCGTTGACGGAGGAATTGAGAGTAGTGTATAGAATCTTTGCAGTAAGCTGTGTGGGAACAAGGGTAGTTGAGATAGTTGTGGGAGTCAGTGGCTTGAAATAAACTGGGAGGGAGTAATTTGGGAGCAGCTGTTCTTGCATAAATCCATATCCACCCCAGTGGGAGGCGATTAAAGACCAGCTGACTGGAAATCGATACCGGCGTGTGCTACTGAACATGAAGGGCGTGACTCACAAGTCTCCTGACACGTGGATGGTAATTGCAGTCAATACGAAGAGAGGAAACTACTTCGGCGGCGCAGGGGTAGAGCTGCTGACTTACAACGCCAGAGACTCTGGTTCGATCTTGACTACTAGTGTGTCACCAGGGTGTCTGTAAGTTCTCCCTGTAACCGTGTGGGCTTTCCCCGGGTGACCGGTTTTCCCGCACACTCCAAGGTCGTGCAGGTTTGCAGTTTAATTTGGCATCTGCAAATTGTCCCTAGGTCGTAGTTTAGTTTTGGGGTACGGGGATCGCTGGTCGGCTCAGACTAGGTTTGACGACGGGCCTGTTTTCGTGCTGTATCTCTGAAAAGGTTTTTTAAAAAACAACTAAAAGAAACATAACGATTCTGAAGAATGGTCTGGACACGAAACGTCACCTGTCCCATTTCTCCAGAGATGTTGCCTGCTAGCTGGTATTCCAGCATTTCTATTCTCGGTGTAAACAGTTCCGGCATACCTGTGCCTTGATATGTACATTAGAATTGCTGCCTTACAGCGGAGAGAACCGGGTTCCATCCTGACCACTGGTGCTGCATGGGTACCTGCCCACGCGATCTAGCACGGCTCACCCTCACCCGTTTGAGCCGACGGCCCGCCACGACCCGTGAGCACCCTCCGTCAACTTCCTTCCAGTCTCGCATCTCCAGACAATATGTCGCAGCCCCGCCCGATAGAACGTTCCATTCAGCCGGGTCGCGGTGTGATTGGCTGCCAGCGAACCAACCATTGGCGTGGAACGTGGAGACAAAGGCAAATAGAGCGCTGATTGGTTCTCAGCGTGAGTGACGCAACTAAGGCAGCGCGAGTGACGCAACAAATCATTCGCGTCAGGACCCTTTTGCATCTCGTACGTCAGGAGCGCGGATCATTGCTCGTTTCAATAGTCGCGTTTGCACAAACCTTTGCGTAAAAGAGCATTGAGTATCAGAGTCTTTTTTTTTGTTGCAGTGCTGCATGACTATTTAGGCTGCATTAGGGGTATTCTGTGCTTTTGTGCTCACCCAACTACAGGAAGGATGTGCATGCTTTAGAGAGGGTGAACAGGAGATTTATCGCGATATTTCCTCCATTATAGGATATTAGCTAAAAGGGATGTTTGGAGAAAGGTGAGGCGTATTCACAGAATGTGTACGCCGTCAGAACATTAATGAACGACAGAATGGGTGAATGAATGAATGAATGAATGAATGAATGAATGAATGAATGAAAATGAATGAATTAATGGATGCATGAATGAAAGAATGAATAAATGAATGAGTGAATAAATGATGAATATTGTTACATGTACCTGCGTACAGTGAAATGCTTTGTTTTGCATGCAACGTAGTGTAATCACGTTTTCGCGCCGATAAAGTTGCTGAAGTACCCATCCTATCTACTGCCTTTCTCCGCAAGGGTTGGAGGTATGTGGAACGAGCTGCCGGATGAGGTGGTTGAGGCAGTTGCTATTGCAACTTTTACCAAATATTTAGACAGATACACGGATCGGACAGGTTTAGACGGATATGGCTAAACGCTGATAGGCTGGGCTAGTGTAGATGGGACATGTTGACCATTGTGGGCACGTTGGACTGTAGGGCCTGTTTCCACGATGTAAGAATCTATGACGGTAAGGCTCTTTGAGTATACTTTAGGGTCAGATGCTATCTTTGCTGATACTTTGCATATACTCATCCAAATTGATGATAAAAACAACAAACAGCACTAGGCCCAGCACCGATCGCTGAGCCACATCTCAAGTCACAGGCCTACTGTTGGAAAATCATCTTTCCGCCATCTCCCACTGCTTCCTTCCCTGACGCCAATTCTCTATCCAAATGAATAGTTCTCCCTGGATCCCATTCGATCTAAACTTCCCGAACAGCCTATTATGCGGAGCGTTATTATGGGCCTTGCTGAACTCCATGTAGGCAACATCTACGGTTTTGCCTTCAGCAGCATTTTTGGTTACATCTTCAAACAAAACAATTCTTATGATACGACCTCCCACGTACGAAACCATGCTGACAATTGCTGACGGCCTCCAGCTGTGAAGTACACGGTTATCTTAATCCTAATAATCCTATCCAGAAACCTATATACTATGCTCCATACAGAGATGAGCACTTTGGTTTCTGAATGGCCTTAGTCTCCCTCCAATTACCCCCTTTCTTCATTGTATATATCTCTTTGGTTTTCCTTAATATTAACTGGCCGACATAGCACCTGCCCCATTTTCGCCCTCCTGGTTTCCTTCTAAACTATACTCCTGAATTGCCGAAAAATATGAGGGATATATTCAGCAGTCTATGCCCATCCAATATCTTCTGTTTATTCCTGACCAGAGGCTCGATTTATCTTACTCGTGCTCCATGTTGTCTTACCGTACCTACCGTGCTCTAACTCGTCAATCTAACAGGAATATGCATGCCCTAAACTAGCATCATCGCATGAATGATACTTTATGAATGAATGAATGAATGAATGAATGAATGAATGAATGAATGAATGAATGAACGAATGAATGAATGAATGAATGAATGAATGAATGAATGAATGAATGAGTGAATGGATGAATGGATCATTGAACCAATGGATAATTGAACGAATGAATGAATGAATGAATGAATGAATGAATGAATGAATGAATGAATGAATGAATGAACTAATGAATGAATGAATGAAGGAAGGAATGAACGAATGAACGAATGAACGAATGATCGAATGAACGAATGTTTCAATGAGTGAATGATACATATTTAAAAGCATCTCACTCTCAAAAGGTTACTTTGCCCGTAACCAACCCACTCCATTCAACATTATCAAATCCCGGTCCATCAACATCCAAGGGGACTTTGCCCAACTCAGAATATGAACCCAGGGAACCGTCCTGCGTTATTCCAGATCTATTTAAGGTCGCTGGTCCTAAACGTCTCGCACACGGACACCTCGGTCACTTCACAATTTCCTAAGAGTAGAGCAAGCTTTCCCCCATCCTATGTAGGGCCCTCTGCATATTGCCGGATTAAACTGCCGCTGAACGCATATGACAAATTCCATCGGGTCTGAGACCTCCGTAATCCAGCAACCTCCAGGCATATTTGTTATTCTCACGCCCATATTGGGGACTATTTTGGAGCTATAGTCCGCTTTCACCAAAATGGTCATCCCCATTTATTTCTCAGGTCTACACAAATCGCCTCAATGGAAGAGCCACCAGTAATATAATCTCGGTCAAATTCAATGAATGTCATCCTGATCAAGAAATGAACAGCCCTCCTCTACCCACTCCCTCTATCTCGCCTGTAGCACCTGAACCTGGAATATCAATCTAACACTCCTGTCCCTCTCTTTGCCACGTTTCCCTACCGATTGTTATGTCCCAGTTGTACGTACCCATTCAGCCCTGAGTTTATTCGTCTTTCCCATCCAGACTGTAGCAGTAAAGTGAATGCAATTCAACCAAATAGATATTCCTCGCTCCTTGTAGTGCGCCTTGACTGAGGTAGATGTATGATCATTAAATACAAGTCACGTGCCGCAAGACTGGATGGTGACGAACGTTGTGCCTCTACTTAAGAAGGGTAGCAAAGAAAAGCTTGGGGACAACATACCTGCAAGTTACCATCTGTAGTAGGCAGACAAAATGCCCGAGAAACTCAGCGGGTGAGGCAGCATCTATGGAGCGAAAGAATATGTGACGTTTCGGGTCGAGCCAAATCTTCAGACCGATGTAGGGGGACGAGGGCGGGAATAAGAAAGGAAGAGACGGACACAATGGGCTGTGGGAGAGCTCGGGAAGGGAAGGGAAGGGGAGGACGGAGAAAACAAGGACTACCTGAAATTGAAGGTCAATGTTCATACCGCTGGGGTGTAAACTACTCAAGCGAAATAAGAGGTGCTGCTCCTCCAATTTGCGGTGGCACTCACTCTGGCCATAGAGGAGGCCCAGGACAGAAAGGTCTGATTCGGAATGGGAAGGGGAGTTGAAGTGCTGAGCCACCGGGAGATTGGCTTGGTTAATGCGAACTGAGCGGAGGTGTTGGGCGAAGCGGTCGCCAAGCCTGCACTTGGTCTCACCGATGTAGAGTAGTTGGCATCTAGAAGGTGCAGGTGGAAGGCTGTTTGGGTCCTTGGATGGAGTCGAGGGGGAAGGTAAAGCGACAAGTGTAGCATTTCCTGCGGTTGCAAGGGAAAGTACCAGGAGTGGGGGTGGTTTGGATGGAAAGGGACTAATTGACTAGGGGGATACGGAGGGAGCGGTCTCTGCGGAAAGCCGAAAGGGGAGGAGATGGGAAGATGTGGCACGTGGTGGGATCCCGTTGGAGGTGGCGAAAATGTCGGAGGATTATTTGTTTTTATGTGACGGCTGGTAGGATGGAATGTGAGGGCAAGGGTGACTATGTCCTTGTTACGAACGGGGGATGGGGAGTGAGAGCGGAGCTACGGGACATAGAGGAGACCCTTGTTCCCTAAAGAATGAGGACATTTCCAATGCCCTGTTTTGGAACACCTCATCCTGGGTGCAGATGCGGCGTAGACGGAGGAATTGGGAGTAGGGTTTACAGTCCTTACATGAAGCAGGGTGGGAAGAAGTGTAGTCAAGCAAGTGGAATTACGTTATCTCCCCTCCCCCCATCCCCCACGCAGGTGGGCGTGAACTACCAGCCCCCGACGGTGGTACCTGGGGACGACGTGGTCAAGGGGCAATTGTATGCCCCATTCTGCATGCTGAGCAACACCATCGCCATCTTTGTGGCCTGGAACCGCCTCCACCTCAAGTTCGACAACATGTACGCCAAGCGGGCCTTTGTCCACTGGTACGTGGGAGATGGTTTGGAGGAAGGGGAGTTACAGGACGGGCGAGAGGACATTGCGTCGCTGGAGAAGGACTACCAAGTGGTGGCCGTAGATTCTGCCGACCTCGAGAGAAGGGTGAGTGTGGGGGGGGGGGAGAGGAAGAATATGTTTGATTAATTTATAATATCGAAATTTGTTTTATTCATCAAATTTATCTAATATTTAGTAAAATTAAGATTTTTTTGAAGGAACATTTTGTTGATTTATTGCAGAACACGAGGAAAAGGGAAATTGCAACATTTTTTGGTCGTGATTGGGTAGTGTAGTTAGGGACTAGGTATTGTAGGGTAATTCTACATTCTACCTTTGGACGTTGTTTAAAGACATGCCAACAAGAATTTAGACCTGCCGTGTTCTTTAGGACGGCAAGAATCGGCGCCTTTCGGCGACGAGAGAGATCATATATGGTGTCAAACATTGAAGGGCTGTAACATTTAGGGAGCTGAGCTCGGATGAGGTCCGAAAGGAATATCGGAAATCAGGAAAGAACATTAATAGTGAATCAGAAAGACAGGTTATTATACAGGTTATTGACAAGAGCGGAGCCCTGGGTGTGCAGAAGATGAGGGAAGTGGCACTACTCCAAGACAAAGGAAGGAATTTATGGCACTGCCACAATCAGCATTGATATACAGAGCGTTATCCATGTCCATAGCTCCATGAAAATGGTAACAATGGCAGAGAGTGTTTACAGGAAAGGCGAGTGGTCTGCTTGCCGTCATGCGTCGGGATACGGAGGAAAATACTGCAGGTAGACACAAAAAGGTGGAGTAACTTAGCGGGACAGGCAGCATTTGTGGAGCAAAGGAAAACGAAAGATTTAGACGATGATATAGAGAGATATAGAACAATGAATGAAAGATATACAAAAAAGTAACGATGATAAGGCAAACAGGCCATTGTTAGCAGTTTACTGGGTGGAAATGAGAAGCTCAAGCGCCTTGGGTGGGGGAGAGGTGGAGAGAGAGGCAATGCAGGAATTACATGAATTTAGAGAAATCAATATTCATACCACTGGGCTGCAAGATGCCCATGCAAAATATGAGATGCTATTTCTTCCATTTGCGTTTCGCCTCACTTGGACAACGGAGGAGACCAAGGACAGAATGGTCAGTGTGGGAATGTGAAGGAGAATTAAAGCGTTTAGCAAGCGGGGGTTCAGGTAGGTCCAGTGGGACTGAGCAAAGGTGGCACCTGCATCCACCCTGTATGAATCTGCGACTGTGACAAAAGAACATAGAACACAGAACAGCACAGGAATAGGCCCTTCGGCCCACAGACCTCTGCCTAATATGAAGTCCAGTTAAACTAATTTCCTTTGCTTCGACGCTATCCATGTCCCTCCATTCTCTTCGTATCACGATGCCGAAACCAAAGGCCATCGAAATGCCACTCTCATAC
This sequence comes from Malacoraja senta, assembly GCA_038087875.1. Lineage (NCBI taxonomy): Eukaryota > Metazoa > Chordata > Chondrichthyes > Rajiformes > Rajidae > Malacoraja > Malacoraja senta. The sequence continues at coordinate 2,994,344 of JAXLNO010005841.1, forward strand.
CTGCCTCTACCACCAGTCTAGTTAGCACCTTAGCAAAGGAAGTAGATAAAAGAGGTGGGGGAGTTGCTTTACTGACAAGTCAGACTGCCACGTCGGTGTTCAGTAAATATGTACTGGAAGGTATATCTACCTTGGCATGTGGGTTGAGCTAAGAAATAAGAAGCAGCAATAGGGCGGCACGGTGGCGCAGCGGTAGAGTTGCTGCATTACAGCACCTGCAACGCCGGAGACGCGGGTTCGATCCCGACTACGTGAGCTGTCTCTGCGGAATGTGTACGTTTTCCCCGTGACCTGCTTGGGTTCTCTCCGAGATCTTCGGTTTCTTCCCATCACTTCAAAGACGTACAGGTATGTTGGTTAATTGGCTTGGTAAATGTAAAAAAGGTTCCAAGTGTGTGTAGGATAGTGTAGATATGCGGGGAACGCTGGTGGGCGTGGACCAGTTGGGCGGAAGAGCCTTTTTACGCGCTGTATCTCAAAAAGAAAATACATAAAAGTAACATGTGAGGGATTATATTATCGGCCACTGAATAGCCATCGGTGTGTTCATGTTCAATTATGTGGACATATGTGGTAAGACACAAGGATTATTGGGCTGTTGTCGTGAGTGACTAATAATGATAAGATGTTTAAGAAAGATCGCAGATGACATTAAAGTGGTAGCATTGTCTCTGGCGAGAAAGCAAACGTGGCTCTGGTAACGGGACTGGGTTAAGATGTGGTCGTCGAGTTGGAGGGAAGGGTGAATCACAGAGGGGGGCAGGGAGAGCGGGGGTCGCTAGACTTCAAAGTAGGCACACCTTGAGGAGATTTCGCACTGGAGTAGACGAAATGTTTAAGAAAGAACTGCAGATGCTGGAAAAATGGAAGAGAGACAAAAATACTGGAGAAGCTCTGCGGGTGAGGCAGCATCTATGGAGTGAAGGAATAGATGACATAACTTGTCTATTCAGCCCATCAAATAGCGTTGTTACAAAATCTACCGTCAGTGGCGCTTCAGATTTGTTTGCTGCCTGTGCGTGCGGTTCCGGAGGCTTTGGGGGGGGGGGGATTAAATATCTACAGTACAGTTTTACTCAGATGTATTGTGCAAAAAATAATGATTTTGATTATCTTGAGAGTGGATGTTTCTGGATTAATTTGTTGGAAATAAACATTAAATTCCTTCCATTTGGCATATAAATTCATGACAAAGTGAGATTTAAAAATGTTACATGGTGAATTCTTGAGTGAATGGAATCAGTGTGTTATTTGTTATTTGGATACTTTAGCTATTTAAAATTGTTAGACTTTTCTTAAGAAATTGATAGATGTTTAGTTCTAGTAATTGAATTTAGATTGATTTAATTGATTAGTTGTATTTAATCGATTTGATGAAACCGATGAATATGATTTTTGTTGGGTATTTACTATTTGTTTTAACGTTTAACTTTATAATTTCAACTTCATTTCTAAAACTGCAAATAATAACTTGTTTCTGTTATTACTGTTCATTGTTTTTTTTATTTACATTTTAAACAGATGTCTCCGAAGAAGAAATGCAAAATTGTCAATCCAAATGCCCAGCAAAAGAGACTGTTTTCGACAGCATTCGCAGATATTATCCGAACTTGGACTACTCCAAATGTGATGATCTACAGGACATTCTTAAAGTGAAAGTAGTGGGCAGAAAGGCATGTCATGCGTGGTTTCAAGATCAAAAACCTGTAGTTTACAATGCCAAAATTGAAAAGATGAGGAAAAACAAGGTGAACAGAGTGGCATATTGGTTAAAATCTGAGGATTATGATTATGCCAATGCACCAGCTAGGTGTTGATCTTCTCCATAAACACTTGGTCTATTTCGAGAAATTGTAATTTTCTTTACCTGCCTGTTACGGACTTACAGCATATAATACAATAATATTAAAGTTCTTATCCTGACAATATCACATTTTTGAATTTTTTAAAGCAGTTTGCGTGTTTATTGCTATTTTCGTCACAGTGGCCAATTTTGTAATTAGTTACAATTAGATAACTAACTAATTATATGCTTTAATTTCAGGTCATCCAAGTAAGAAGTTAGATATTTTAGTTTCAGAATGATTCAATCTGTAATAACTGAAAGTTTCATTCAGTTATCTGAATTGTTAGGAATGTTATGGGCTTTTATGTAAATTGACTGTCCTCGGTCACAGCTTTTGTGTTATGTCAATGGAAAAGCAAGAAGGAACAAGAGGCTCATTTCCGAGTATGAAAATGACCATAACTTTTTTTAATATTGAAGATATGAAAGTGAATTAGGTATCAAATTCAAGTTCTTTTTATGCTTTATCTGATGGGAAAAATTACAGGCTTGATTTTTAATATCTCAACATTTTGAAACATTCCTACATCAAACCAACTCCGCCATTTAATCATGAGTGATCCATCTTTCCCTCTAATCCCATTCTCCTGCCTTCACCCATAAGCTCTGACACCTGTACTAATAAATAATCTATTTATCTCTGTATTAAGTGCTGTACATCCACTGACTTGACTTCCACAGGTTTCTGAGACAAAGAATTCCACAGATTCACCACTCTCTGGCTAAAGAAATTCGTCGTCATCTCCTTGTTAAAAGCACGTCCTTTAATTCTGTCGCTATGATCTCTAGTTCTAAACTCTCACACTAGTGGAAACATCCTCTCCACATCCTCTCTATCTAAACCATTCACTATTTTGTACATTTCAATGAGGTCCCCCCTTATTCTTCTAATCTCCAGAGATTACTCTCCCAGTGCATCATACATTAATTTACTAATTCCTGGGATCTTTCTTGTGAACCTCCTTTGGACTCTATCCAGAGCCAGCACACCCTTCCTCAGATACGGTGCCCAATGTTATTCACAATATTCCAAATGCAGCCTGATCAGCGCCTTTTTGAGCCTCCGTGATACATCCCGGCTTTAGTATACAAGCGCTCTCCAAATAAATGTAAGCAGTGCGAGAGCTTTCTTTACTAGCGATTCGACTTGCAGATTAACTTTTTGGGAATCGTGTAGCAGCACTCCCAAATCCCTTTGCACCTTGGATTTCAGGATTCTCTCCCCATTTAGAAACTAATCTACTCCTTTATTTCTACGAGCAAAATGCATTACACCGCACTTTGCCACACTATATTCAATCTGCCACTTCTCTGCCTCCACTCCCAACCTATCCAAATATTATGCACAGTAACTGCTTTCTCTACCCTACCTGCCCCTCGAGTGCTGGCTCGAGGGGCCGATTGGCCTACTCTTGCACCTATTGTCTATTGTCTGATGTCTATTGTCCCTCGACCTATTTTCGTATCATCCTCAAATCCTTCAATCCACCCATCCATACCACCAATATGCAACGTGAAGAGTAGCGTCCCGGCAAGGGGCCCTGCGCACTGTATACAGTTAATAGCAAGAACCTAAACAGCCATGATGTACAGAGGGACATTGGAGACCAAATTCGTAGCTCACTGACAGTGACAGCAGAAGTAGACAGGATGGTACACAAGACGGATGGCATGTTTGTCTTCATTGCTAGAGACATTGATTATCAGAGTCGGGAAGTCATGATGTAGCTCGATAGGATTTTGGTTGTATGACTGAAGCGGAGAAATGAAAAGGGAATTGTCATTTTACTGCATTGTGCTACAGGCCCAGAAATAGTGCACGCAAATTAGAAGAATAATCATAACCCGTTTTACCTTTTCACCAAAATCCACCAACACAATTGTTTCTGCCTGCTCATATCCCACGGAAATAATTCCCACGTTCCGCTACTCACCCTAGCCCCCCCTGGTCCAATCTCTCCCGAATAGCAGGGGGCCGGGGGTCAAATGAGATGGAGGAACTGAGTGAAATCCACGTTAGCCGGGAAGTGGTGTTAGGTAAATTGAATGGATTAAAGGCCGATAAATCCCCAGGGCCAGATAGGCTTCATCCCAGAGTATTTAAGGAAGTAGCCCCAGAAATAGTGGATGCATTAGTGATAATTTTTCAAAACTCTTTAGATTCTGGAGTAGTTCCTGAGGATTGGAGGGTAGCTAATGTAACCCCACTTTTTAAAAAGGGAGGGAGAGAGAAAACGTGAAATTACAGACCAGTTAGTCTAACGTCGGTAGTGGGGGAAATGCTAGAATCAGTTATTAAAGATGGGATAGCAACACATTTAGAAAGTGGTGAAATCATTGGACAAAGTCAGCGTGGATTAATGAAAGGTGAATCATTTCTGACGAATCTTATAGAATTTTTCGAGGGTGTAACTAGTTGAGTGGTTAAGGGAGAACCAGTGGATGTGTTATATCTGGACTTTCAGAAGGCTTTCGACAAGGTTCCACATAAGAGATTATTATACAAACTTAAAGCACATGGTATTGGAGGTTCAATATTGATGTGGATAGAGAACTGGCTGGCAGACAGGAAGCAAGGAGTAGGAGTAAACAGGTCCTTTACACAATAGGCAGTGACTAATGGGGTGCCGCAAGGCTCAGTGCTGGGACCCCAGCTATTTACGATATATATTAATGATTTGGACGAGGGAATTGAATGCAACATCTCCAAGTTTGCGGATGACACGAAGCTGGGGGGCAGTGTTAGCGGTGAGGAGGATGCTCGGAGGCTGCAAGGTGACTTGGATAGGCTGGGTGAGTGGGCAAATGCATGGCGGATGCAGTATAATGTGGATAAATGTGAGGTTATCCACTTTGGTGGAAAAAACATGAAAGTAGACTATTATCTGGATGGTGGCCGATTAGGAAAAGGGGAGATGCAACGAGACCTGGGTGTCATGGTACACCAGTGATTAAAAGTAGGCATGCAGGCGCAGCAGGCAGTGAAGAAGGCGAATGGTATGTTAGCATTCATTCCAAAGGGATTTGAGTATAGGAGCAGGGAGGTTCTACTGCAGTTGTACAGGGTCTTGGTGAGACCACACCTGGAGTATTGCGTACAGTTTTGGTCTCCTAATCTGAGGAAAGACATTCTTGCCACAGAGGGAGTATAGAGACGGTTCACCAGACTGATTCCTGGGATGTCAGGACTTTCATATGAAGAAGGACTGGATAGACTCGGTTTGTAATCGCTAGTATTTAGAAGATTGAGGGGGGATCTTATAGAAACGTTAAAAATTCTTAAGGGGTTGGACAGGCTAGATGCAGGAAGATTGTTCCCGATGTTGGGGAAGTCCAGAACAAGGGGTCACAGTTTAAGGCTAAGGGGCAAATCTTTTAGGACCGAGATGAGGAAAACATTTTTTCACACAGAGAGTGGTGAATCTCTGGAAATCTCTGCCACAGAAGGTAGTTGAGGCCAGTTCATTGGCTATATTTAAGAGGGAGTTAGATGTGGCCTTTGTGGCTAAAGGGATCAGGGGGTATGGAGAGAAAGCATGTACAGGATACTGAGTTGGATGATCAGCCATGATCATATTGAATGGCGGTGCAGGCTCGAAGGGCCGAATGGCCTACTCCTGCGCCTATTTTCTATGTGTCTATGTTTCTATGACCTACGTTACCTCACATACGTCTCTTTAATGAAGTTGAAACCTTGAAACCTCTGCTTCCGCTTTTCGAGTCCCCACTCCCTCATCTTTACTCTAGTCACTCTACACCCCCACCCCTCACCAGGATGTACTTAAAGCCTTCCGTTCCTTCCTCGACCGCAGAACCATCGAATTTCCCTCTATTGACACTCTACTCCGCCGAGCGGAGCTGGTCCCCAACCTCAACAACTTCTCCATTGACTCCTCCCATTTCCTCCAAGGCGTAGATATGGGCACCAGGATGGACCCCAGCTGTGCCTGCCTCTTTGTAGGGACAGTTGAACAACCCCTTTTCAAGGCGTACACTGGCCCTATCCCCGAACTCTATATCCGGTAAATTGAGGACTGCATCGTTGCTACCTCCTGCACCCATGCAGAACTTAGGGACTTCATCAACTTCACCACTCATTTTCATCCTGCACTCAAGTTTACTTGAACCATCTCCGACACCTCCCTCAACTTTCTTGATCTTACACTCTCCATCACAAGAAATAAACTATTGACTGACGTCTCTTACAAACCCACTGACTCTCACAATTATCTCGCCTACACTTCTTCCCTCCCTGTTTCCTGGAAAGACTCTATCCCCTACTCCAAATTCCTCCGTCTTCGCCGCACCTGCGCCCACGATGAGGTCTTTCATACTAGAACATCCGAGATGACCTCGTTATTTGGGGAACGGGGGTTCCCCTCTCCATCATAGATGAGTCCCTCTCTTGTGTCTCCTCGGTACGCCACTGTTCCGCCAATGCTCCCCGCCCCCCTCGTCGCAACAGCAATAGAGTCCCCATCGTCCTTGAGGTCCACCCTATCAGCCATCGCACACAATACATAATCCTCCGAAATGTCCGCACGTCCAACGGAATCCGACCACCATCGTCATTTTTCCCATCTCCACCCCTTTGCGCCGTCCACAGTGACCTTTCATCCGCAACTCCCTGGTTAACTCACTCCTTCCCACCCAAACCAGCCCCTCCCCTGGTACCTCCCCCCGCAACCGCAGAAGATGTCGCTATACCTCCTCCCTCGACTCTTTCCACGGACCCCGACAGTCCTTTCTGGTTAGGCATAGGATCACTTGCACTTCCTCCAACCTGATCTACTGGATCCGTTGTTCAAGATGTGGACTCTTACACATCGGCGAGATCAAACGCAGACTGGGCGATCGTTTAGCGGAACACCTTCGGTCAGCCCGCCTGAAACAATGTGATCTCTCTGACGCTAAACACTTTAAGTCTCCATGCCATTACGACACAGACCTTTCTGACCTGGGTCTCCTCCATTGCCACGGTGAGCCTGAATGCAAATTGGAGGAATAGCATGTCATATCTCGCCTAGGAAGCTTACAGCCCAGTGTTGTGAACAATAAATCCTCTCACTTTAGGAAGCCCCGGCATTACCCCTCCCTCAATTTACTTTACAATCCTTACTTTACTTTTTGCATATATTTTATTCATGGTTCTTTATCTCTCCACACCATTGTCTAGATCTCTCATTTCCCTTATCCCCAACCAGTCTGAAGAAGGGTCTTGACCCGTAACGTCACCCATCCCTTCTCTCCAGAGATGGTGCCTATCGCGCTGAGTTACTCAAGTTTTCTGTGTCTAACTTCGGTTTAGACCATAATCTGCAGTTCCTTCTTACACAAATATGACAGTGTGTCCTGTTGCAGAATGCCTGCTTCCGCAACACAACGTGCTGTCGTCGACCGATCGTCGTTTCGTCTTCAAACTTGCCCATAGAGCCATCACGTCGCAGTAATGTCAATAACAATGGATAGAAAAATAGAAACATAGAAAATATGTACAGGAGTAGGCCATTCGGCCCTTCGAGCCTGCACCGCCATTCAATATGATCATGGCTGATCATCCGACTCAGTATCGTGTACCTGACTCCTCTCCATACCCCCGATACCTTTAGCCACAAGGGCCACATCTAACTCCCTCTTAAATATAGCCAATGAACTGGCCGCAACTACCTTCTGTGGCAGAGAATTCCACAGATTCACCACTCTCTGTGTAAAAAATGATTTTCTCATCTCGGTCCTAAAAGATTCCCCCCTTATCCTTAAACTGTGAGCCCTTGTTCTGGACTTCCCCAAGATCGGAAATAATCTTCCCGCATCTAGCCTGTCCAACCCCTTATGGATTTTGTAAGTTTCTATAAAACCCCCTCAATCTTCTAAATTCTAGCGAGTACAAGCCGAGTCTATCCAGTCTATCTTCATATGAAAGTCCTGCCATCCCAGGGATCTGTCTAGTGAACCTTATCTGTACTCCCTCTATGGCAAGAATGTCTTTCCTCAGATTAGGAGACCAAAACTGTACGCAATACTCCAGGTGTGGTCCCACCAAGACCCTGTACAACTGCAGAAGAACCTCCCTGCCCTTATACTCAAATCCTTTTGCTATGAATGCTAACATACCATTCGCTTTCTTCACTGCCTGCTGAACCTGCATGTCTACTTTCAATGACTGGAGTACCATGACACCCAGGTCTCGTTGCATCTCCCCTTTTCCTAATCGGCCACCATTCAGATAATAGTCGACTTTCCTGTTTTTGCCACCAAAGTGGATAACCTCACATTTATCCACATTATACTGCATCTGCCATGCATTTGCCCACTCGCACAACTTATCCAAGTCACCTTGCAGCCTCCAAGCATCCTCCTCACAGCTAACACTGCCCCCCCAGCTTCGAGTCATCCGCAAACTTGGAGATGTTGCATTCAATTCCCTCATCCAAATCATTAATATATATTGTAAATAGCTGGGGTCCCAGCATTGAGCCTTGCGGTACCCCACTAGTCACTGCCTGCCATTGTGAAAAGGACCCGTTTACTCCTACTCTTTGCTTCTGGTCTGCCAGCCCGTTCTCTATCCACATCAATACTGAACCCCCAATACCGTGTGCTTTACGTTTGCACACTAATCTCTTATGTGGGACCTTGTCGAAAGCTTTCTGAAAGTCCAGATATAACACATCCACTGGTTCTCCCTCATCCACTCTACTAGTTACATCCTCAAAACATTCTATAAGATTCGTCAGACATGATTTATCTTTCATAAAACCATGCTGACTTTGTCCAATGAATTCACCACTTTCCAAATGTGCTGCTATCCCATCTTTAATAACTGATTCTAGCATTTCCCCCACTACCGATGTTAGACTAACTGGTCTGTAATTCCCCGTTTTGTCTCTCACTCCCTTTTTAAAATGTGAGGTTACATTAGCTACACTCCAATCCTCAGGAATTACTCCAGAATCTAAAGAGTTCTGAAAAATTATCACTAATACATCCACTATTTCTGGGGCTACTTCCTTAAGTACTCTGGGATGCAACTTATCTGGCCCTGGGGATTTATCGGCCTTTAATCTATTCAATTTACCTAACACCACCCGGCTAACCTGGATTTCACTCAGTTCCTCCATCTCATTTGACCTCCGGTCCCCTGCTATTTCCAGCAGATTTTGTATGTCTTCCTCAGTGAAGACAGAACCAAACTAGTTATTCAAATGGTCTGCCATGTCCTTGTTCCCCATGATCAATTCGCCTGTTTCTGACTGCAAGGGACCTACATTTGTTTTAATTAATCTTTTTCTCTTCACATATCTATAAAAACGTTTGCAGTCAGTTTTTATGTTCCCTGCCAGTTTTCTTTCATAATCTATTTTCTTTTCCTAATTAAGCCCTTTGTCATCCTCTGAATTTCTCCCAGTCCCCTGGTAGGCTGCTTTTTCTGGTTCATTTGTATGCTTCATCTTTTATTTTGATACTACCCCTGATTTCCCTTGTTATCCACGGATGCACTACCTTCCCTGATTTATCCTTAGACAATGATGGCGTTTCGATTGATGGGCTCGGGGATCATGGAAAATGAAGTAATTGATGGATAAAAATTGGGGAATGTTCTAGTGACAGATTAACTGAACTTTCACTTTGATGTTCAGCGATTTTGGCACAGGGGAGCTGGTTAATGTACGAATGATTTATTTCATTCGGTGAGGAAGTGTAGTAGGTAGCGCTAGGTTTCCCGGGGGCATTTGGTCAGACCGCTGTATTTCTAGCGGCAAGTGATAGATTGTAATCTGGCAGATGACAACGGTCAATGGATTGCGTCACTGAAGATCCATCTTTCTACGTCTTACACTGTGGATTATTCAGCAATGAGCGCCTTGGAACCTGAAATATTTGTTTCCTGTGGCAACCAAGGCCATTGTTCTCACTGACCAATCAGCGCGCGTTTGGCCAATGTTAACGTTCTATCCCCGGGGCGTATAAATACCGTAGCGGCGCCCCGCGTCACAGTCTCTGGAACCACGCGAGCGGAGCAACATGGTGAGCGCGCGGGAGAATGCTGGGGGGCGCGCGTGTTCCCCCGAGCGAGGGATCCACGGGGGGAGGGAGGCGATTCGTGGACTGGTGTTCGAGACTGGACACGGGAAGGGGAGAGCGCACACGGGGAATGGGATCGTAGTGGCTAAATGGATATGCAGAGCGGGAATGAGGCGGCGGTGGGAGGGAAGGGCGCAGGGTAATAATGGGGCGGGTAAGGATGATGGGAGTTTCCCAGGAATGCGAGGGTTGCAATCGGCGAATGCAGTGTGGTGTGTGTGCGAATTGTAGAGGTGGGTAGAACTGAGAAGGTGCTCACATAAAGCTTCGGTCGGTGCGAGTCTAAGTGGAGTCCATCTCACCGCCTGTTTCCCTTCGCTAACAGCGCGAGTGTATTTCAATCCACATCGGCCAGGCTGGCGTCCAGATTGGCAACGCTTGCTGGGAGTTGTATTGCCTGGAGCATGGGATCCAACCGGATGGACAGATGCCCACCGACACGACCATCGGAGGCGGCGACGATTCGTTCAACACCTTCTTTAGCGAGACGGGGGCTGGCAAGCACGTACCAAGGGCCGTGTTTATCGACCTGGAGCCCACGGTGATCGGTAAGGTGCGGGTTCCCGGGAAAGTAGGGCGTTGTTTTAAATCCCTCCCGTGCGGGGATGGAGAGTGTGTGCCGATGATTAATTCTCGCTTCCGTGCTCCACTCCCCCGCAGACGAGGTGCGGACCGGCACCTACCGGCAGCTCTTCCACCCGGAGCAGCTGATCACCGGCAAGGAGGACGCGGCCAATAACTACGCCCGAGGCCACTGCTCCATCGGCAAGGAGATCGTGGACCTGGTCCTGGATCGTATCCGGAAGCTGGTAGGTTGCTCAGCGACTGCAAATCACCGTTCGACGCTCGGCATGCTTGCAGCGGCAATGAATCCGGTTGCAGGTACGGACATCCTAGGGGAAACACGCCCTCACCCCTGCTTTAAGAGGTGGGAGACTACCCCGCTCCCCCCCCCCCCTCCCGGGCAGATTCAGGGCGGACGAAGCTGCTGTTGATGGAGTTCGGAGTAGGTCACCAACCAGGTCAGCTCCCGATGTTGCCGTCCACAGGGCCCTCGGCCGAAGCCTCGCGTGTGTGCGCGTGCATGTGTGTGTGTGTGTGCGCGCGCATGCGTGCGCTTGGCTGCCAAGACATTGTGTCCCCTGCATGTTTTGATAGCGATTTCCGAGTACTGCGGCCATGGTTCTCCCGGATTCCCATTGTTACCTCTCACTTTACAACTGAGATACCTACCGCACTATCTCTGTCGGCGCTGGCAAAAGAGAACACCATGACCCTCTCGCGTCGCTCCTTCCCTTTAAACGTTGGTACAGAATTGATGCTTTGCCCCTTCTCCGCCCTCAGGCCGATCTGTGCACCGGACTCCAGGGGTTCCTTATTTTCCACAGTTTCGGGGGCGGCACCGGCTCGGGTTTCACCTCCCTCCTCATGGAGAGACTCTCCGTGGACTACGGCAAGAAATCCAAGCTGGAGTTTTCCGTCTACCCGGCACCGCAGATCTCCACCGCCGTAGTCGAGCCCTACAACGCGGTGCTGGTCACGCATTGCACACTTGAGCACTCCGACTGCGCCTTCATGGTGGACAACGAGGCCATTTACGACTTGTGCCGGCGGAATCTGGACATCGAGCGCCCAACCTATACTAACCTTAACCGCCTGCTGGCGCAGATCGTGTCGTCCATCACCGCCTCGCTGCGTTTCGACGGCGCCCTCAACGTGGACCTGACTGAGTTTCAAACCAACCTGGTCCCCTACCCGCGCATCCACTTCCCGCTCGTCACCTACGCTCCTATTATTTCGGCCGAGAAGGCTTACCACGAGGAACTATCCGTTCCACAACTGACCAACGCCTGCTTCGAGCCGGCCAACCAGATGGTGAAGTGCGACCCCCGCCAGGGGAAGTATATGTCGTGCTGCATGCTGTACCGTGGGGACGTGGTACCCAAGGACGTCAACGCCTCCATCGCCACCATCAAGACCAAGCGCACCGTCCAGTTCGTGGACTGGTGTCCGACCGGTTTCAAGGTGAGTGTGACCAATTCGCGTTTTGCCGTGCACACATAGTCAGTATTTCTCGTCCGCTGGTAGAACAACATAAATGCAACGACTCTGAATACATTCTTGGCACAATATGTACTCTGCAAATAGATCATATCAGTACCCGAAAGACACATCCCAACCCTTCTTCAATGGTGTGAATACTTTGCCAAGGGTGCAGTAACGTCTCACGCGGATACTATTGGGGTTGCGGCCTTGCGTTAATGGGAGGGGTTAGAGAGGCAAGGCCTTTTTTTTGAGGCGTAGATTTCTGAGGGCTGGACATATCGAGGTGTGCAAGATCATGAGGGACATGGATAAGATGTACGCTCAGTCAAAACGGAGATGTTGAAGAGGGACTTCCCGAACAATTAATCTATTCAGAGGGGCCTACATATCTGGAGCGAGTTGACAGGTAAAATTAGAAACGCACACATTTGCCACATTTCAGGCACAGATAGTAAATTATAAAACATATGGATAGGATGGGTTAAGGCCAACTGCAGGCAAATGAGACGAGCCCAACATGTCAACTCTTGGGGCATGGGCAAGGTGGTTCGATGGGCATGTTTCCCAGCTGCACAGCTGCATACCTTCATGCATCTAACACACATATCGGTACCTGCGATGACTTTGATGGCAATCCAGTGAATAATAAAAGCCAGAGATTTTTTAGGGAGTCGCAAAGCTACAACTAAACGATCCATTGTGCAATTTCAGGGCGCATACTAAACTGTTAATGGAACATGGTTTTTGCAAGTAGAATTAATTTTAAGACATTTTTCTTCCGGCCATAGGTAGGCATCAACTATCAACCCCCGACGGTGGTGCCGGGGGGCGACCTGGCCAAGGTGCAACGCGCCCTCTGCATGCTGAGCAACACCACCGCCATCTCATTGGCCTGGTCCCGCCTGAACCTCAAGTTCGACAAGATGTACGCCAAGCGGGCATTTGTCCACTGGTACGTTGGAGAGGGGCTGGAGGAAGGGGAGTTCCAGGACGCGCGGGAGGACATGGCGTCGCTGGAGAAGGACTACCAAGAGGTGGCCGTGGATTCGGCCGACATGGAGAGAAGGGGTGAAGAGGAAGAATAACATGAATTAATTGAGAATTTAAACGTTTGAATTTATTTAAAAGACTATATTGGAAGATAAGATACTTATTACCATAAATTATTTTGATGAACAATTGTTTTGTCGATATATTGCCGAAGTCGGGTGAATGAATGGAAAATAACATTGTTAGGGAGAAACTGGGAGGGAGTGGTAGGAGGCGGGTTGTCAAAATAGAGAGAGGGGATGCCGGGGCTACTTGATGTTAGCGAAATCAATATTCATATCACTGGGCTTTAGTGGTATCTGTAGTATATCCGCCCAAGGGAAATACGGGATATTGTACCTCCAATTTGCGTTTAACCCCTTTCTTACAATGTAGGAGACATAGGACAGGACACAGGTCAGTGTGGGGATGGGAAGGAGACGTACATTGTTTAGCAACCGGGAGATAGGTAGATTCACGCTGACTGAGCGAAGGTATTCAGCGAAATGATCGCCCAGTCTACGTTTGGTCACGCCGATATATAAGAGTTCACATCTTGAACAACGGATAAAGTAGATGAGGTTGAAGGAGGGTCAAATAAATCTCTACCAAACCTGAAGGGACTGTCGGGGTCCCTGGACAGAGTCGAGGAAGAAGATATAGGGACTGGTGTAGGATCACATGCAGTTGTTGGGGAATGTACCTAGGGAGGGGTTCGGAGGGAAGTGATGGATTAATCAGGTAGTTGTGGAGGGAACGGTCTCTCAGGAAAGCGAAAAGGAGTGGACATGGGACGATGTGACTAAAGATAGGTTCCCGTTGGAGTTGTCGAAAATGTCGGAAGAGAATGCGTTGTATGTGACGGCTGTTGGGGTGAATGAAAAACACTTGGGGGACTGTACGTCCTGTTGCGACTCGGGAGAGGGGGGGAGCATGGGCGGAATTTCAGGGTACCGAGAAGAAACGAGTGAGGGTCACATCAATGATGGGAGAGGGGTAACTCCGTTCCCCAAAGAATGTGGGCATCTTGGATGTCCTGGTATGGAACACCTTTTCTTGGGCGCAGATGCGGCGTTGACGGAGGAATTGAGAGTAGTGTATAGAATCTTTGCAGTAAGCTGTGTGGGAACAAGGGTAGTCGAGATAGTTGTGGGAGTCAGTGGCTTGAAATAAACTGGGAGGGAGTAATTTGGGAGCAGCTGTTCTTGCATAAATCCATATCCACCCCAGTGGGAGGCGATTAAAGACCAGCTGACTGGAAATCGATACCGGCGTGTGCCACTGAACATGAAGGGCGTGACTCACAAGTCTCCTGACACGTGGATGGTAATTGCAGTCAATACGAAGAGAGGAAACTACTTCGGCGGCGCAGGGGTAGAGCTGCTGACTTACAACGCCAGAGACTCTGGTTCGATCTTGACTACTAGTGTGTCACCAGGGTGTCTGTAAGTTCTCCCTGTAACCGTGTGGGCTTTCCCCGGGTGACCGGTTTTCCCGCACACTCCAAGGTCGTGCAGGTTTGCAGTTTAATTTGGCATCTGCAAATTGTCCCTAGGTCGTAGTTTAGTTTTGGGGTACGGGGATCGCTGGTCGGCTCAGACTAGGTTTGACGACGGGCCTGTTTTCGTGCTGTATCTCTGAAAAGGTTTTTTTTAAAACAACTAAAAGAAACATAACGATTCTGAAGAATGGTCTGGACACGAAACGTCACCTGTCCCATTTCTCCAGAGATGTTGCCTGCTAGCTGGTATTCCAGCATTTCTATTCTCGGTGTAAACAGTTCCGGCATACCTGTGCCTTGATATGTACATTAGAATTGCTGCCTTACAGCGGAGAGAACCGGGTTCCATCCTGACCACTGGTGCTGCATGGGTACCTGCCCACGCGATCTAGCACGGCTCACCCTCACCCGTTTGAGCCGACGGCCCGCCACGATCCGTGAGCACCCTCCGTCAACTTCCTTCCAGTCTCGCATCTCCAGACAATATGTCGCAGCCCCGCCCGATAGAACGTTCCATTCAGCCGGGTCGCGGTGTGATTGGCTGCCAGCGAACCAACCATTGGCGTGGAACGTGGAGACAAAGGCAAATAGAGCGCTGATTGGTTCTCAGCGTGAGTGACGCAACTAAGGCAGCGCGAGTGACGCAACAAATCATTCGCGTCAGGACCCTTTTGCATCTCGTCCGTCAGGAGCGCGGATCATTGCTCGTTTCAATAGTCGCGTTTGCACAAACCTTTGCGTAAAAGAGCATTGAGTATCAGAGTCTTTTTTTTTGTTGCAGTGCTGCATGACTATTTAGGCTGCATTAGGGGTATTCTGTGCTTTTGTGCTCACCCAACTACAGGAAGGATGTGCATGCTTTAGAGAGGGTGAACAGGAGATTTATCGCGATATTTCCTCCATTATAGGATATTAGCTAAAAGGGATGTTTGGAGAAAGGTGAGGCGTATTCACAGAATGTGTACGCCGTCAGAACATTAATGAACGACAGAATGGGTGAATGAATGAATGAATGAATGAATGAATGAATGAATGAATGAAAATGAATGAATTAATGGATGCATGAATGAAAGAATGAATAAATGAATGAGTGAATAAATGATGAATATTGTTACATGTACCTGCGTACAGTGAAATGCTTTGTTTTGCATGCAACGTAGTGTAATCACGTTTTCGCGCCGATAAAGTTGCTGAAGTACCCATCCTATCTACTGCCTTTCTCCGCAAGGGTTGGAGGTATGTGGAACGAGCTGCCGGAGGAGGTGGTTGAGGCAGTTGCTATTGCAACTTTTACCAAATATTTAGACAGATACACGGATCGGACAGGTTTAGACGGATATGGCTAAACGCTGATAGGCTGGGCTAGTGTAGATGGGACATGTTGACCATTGTGGGCACGTTGGACTGTAGGGCCTGTTTCCACGATGTAAGAATCTATGACGGTAAGGCTCTTTGAGTATACTTTAGGGTCAGATGCAATCTTTGCTGATACTTTGCATATACTCATCCAAATTGATGATAAAAACAACAAACAGCACTAGGCCCAGCACCGATCGCTGAGCCACATCTCAAGTCACAGGCCTACTGTTGGAAAATCATCTTTCCGCCATCTCCCACTGCTTCCTTCCCTGACGCCAATTCTCTATCCAAATGAATAGTTCTCCCTGGATCCCATTCGATCTAAACTTCCCGAACAGCCTATTATGCGGAGCGTTATTATGGGCCTTGCTGAACTCCATGTAGGCAACATCTACGGTTTTGCCTTCAGCAGCATTTTTGGTTACATCTTCAAACAAAACAATTCTTATGATACGACCTCCCACGTACGAAACCATGCTGACAATTGCTGACGGCCTCCAGCTGTGAAGTCCACGGTTATCTTAATCCTAAGAATCCTATCCAGAAACCTATATACTATGCTCCATACAGAGATGAGCACTTTGGTTTCTGAATGGCCTTAGTCTCCCTCCAATTACCCCCTTTCTTCATTGTATATATCTCTTTGGTTTTCCTTAATATTAACTGGCCGACATAGCACCTGCCCCATTTTCGCCCTCCTGGTTTCCTTCTAAACTATACTCCTGAATTGCCGAAAAATATGAGGGATGTATTCAGCAGTCTATGCCCATCCAATATCTTCTGTTTATTCCTGACCAGAGGCTCGATTTATCTTACTCGTGCTCCATGTTGTCTTACCGTACCTACCGTGCTCTAACTCGTCAATCTAACAGGAATATGCATGCCCTAAACTAGCATCATCGCATGAATGATACTTTATGAATGAATGAATGAATGAATGAATGAATGAATGAACGAATGAATGAATGAATGAATGAATGAATGAATGAATGAATGAATGAATGAATGAATGAGTGAATGGATGAATGGATCATTGAACCAATGGATAATTGAACGAATGAATGAATGAATGAATGAATGAATGAATGAATGAATGAATGAATGAATGAACTAATGAATGAATGAATGAAGGAAGGAATGAACGAATGAACGAATGAACGAATGATCGAATGAACGAATGTTTCAATGAGTGAATGATACATATTTAAAAGCATCTCACTCTCAAAAGGTTACTTTGCCCGTAACCAACCCACTCCATTCAACATTATCAAATCCCGGTCCATCAACATCCAAGGGGACTTTGCCCAACTCAGAATATGAACCCAGGGAACCGTCCTGCGTTATTCCAGATCTATTTAAGGTCGCTGGTCCTAAACGTCTCGCACACGGACACCTCGGTCACTTCACAATTTCCTAAGAGTAGAGCAAGCTTTCCCCCATCCTATGTAGGGCCCTCTGCATATTGCCGGATTAAACTGCCGCTGAACGCATATGACAAATTCCATCGGGTCTGAGACCTCCGTAATCCAGCAACCTCCAGGCATATTTGTTATTCTCACGCCCATATTGGGGACTATTTTGGAGCTATAGTCCGCTTTCACCAAAATGGTCATCCCCATTTATTTCTCAGGTCTACACAAATCGCCTCAATGGAAGAGCCACCAGTAATATAATCTCGGTCAAATTCAATGAATGTCATCCTGATCAAGAAATGAACAGCCCTCCTCTACCCACTCCCTCTATCTCGCCTGTAGCACCTGAACCTGGAATATCAATCTAACACTCCTGTCCCTCTCTTTGCCACGTTTCCCTACCGATTGTTATGTCCCAGTTGTACGTACCCATTCAGCCCTGAGTTTATTCGTCTTTCCCATCCAGACTGTAGCAGTAAAGTGAATGCAATTCAACCAAATAGATATTCCTCGCTCCTTGTAGTGCGCCTTGACTGAGGTAGATGTATGATCATTAAATACAAGTCACGTGCCGCAAGACTGGATGGTGACGAACGTTGTGCCTCTACTTAAGAAGGGTAGCAAAGAAAAGCTTGGGGACAACATACCTGCAAGTTACCATCTGTAGTAGGCAGACAAAATGCCCGAGAAACTCAGCGGGTGAGGCAGCATCTATGGAGCGAAAGAATATGTGACGTTTCGGGTCGAGCCAAATCTTCAGACCGATGTAGGGGGACGAGGGCGGGAATAAGAAAGGAAGAGACGGACACAATGGGCTGTGGGAGAGCTCGGGAAGGGAAGGGAAGGGGAGGACGGAGAAAACAAGGACTACCTGAAATTGAAGGTCAATGTTCATACCGCTGGGGTGTAAACTACTCAAGCGAAATAAGAGGTGCTGCTCCTCCAATTTGCGGTGGCACTCACTCTGGCCATAGAGGAGGCCCAGGACAGAAAGGTCTGATTCGGAATGGGAAGGGGAGTTGAAGTGCTGAGCCACCGGGAGATTGGCTTGGTTAATGCGAACTGAGCGGAGGTGTTGGGCGAAGCGGTCGCCAAGCCTGCACTTGGTCTCACCGATGTAGAGTAGTTGGCATCTAGAAGGTGCAGGTGGAAGGCTGTTTGGGTCCTTGGATGGAGTCGAGGGGGAAGGTAAAGCGACAAGTGTAGCATTTCCTGCGGTTGCAAGGGAAAGTACCAGGAGTGGGGGTGGTTTGGATGGAAAGGGACTAATTGACTAGGGGGTTACGGAGGGAGCGGTCTCTGCGGAAAGCCGAAAGGGGAGGAGATGGGAAGATGTGGCACGTGGTGGGATCCCGTTGGAGGTGGCGAAAATGTCGGAGGATTATTTGTTTTTATGTGACGGCTGGTAGGATGGAATGTGAGGGCAAGGGTGACTATGTCCTTGTTACGAACGGGGGATGGGGAGTGAGAGCGGAGCTACGGGACATAGAGGAGACCCTTGTTCCCTAAAGAATGAGGACATTTCCAATGCCCTGTTTTGGAACACCTCATCCTGGGTGCAGATGCGGCGTAGACGGAGGAATTGGGAGTAGGGTTTACAGTCCTTACATGAAGCAGGGTGGGAAGAAGTGTAGTCAAGCAAGTGGAATTACGTTATCTCCCCTCCCCCCATCCCCCACGCAGGTGGGCGTGAACTACCAGCCCCCGACGGTGGTACCTGGGGACGACGTGGTCAAGGGGCAATTGTATGCCCCATTCTGCATGCTGAGCAACACCATCGCCATCTTTGTGGCCTGGAACCGCCTCCACCTCAAGTTCGACAACATGTACGCCAAGCGGGCCTTTGTCCACTGGTACGTGGGAGATGGTTTGGAGGAAGGGGAGTTACAGGACGGGCGAGAGGACATTGCGTCGCTGGAGAAGGACTACCAAGTGGTGGCCGTAGATTTTGCCGACCTCGAGAGAAGGGTGAGTGTGGGGGGGGGGAGAGGAAGAATATGTTTGATTAATTTATAATATCGAAATTTGTTTTATTCATCAAATTTATCTAATATTTAGTAAAATTAAGATTTTTTTGAAGGAACATTTTGTTGATTTATTGCAGAACACGAGGAAAAGGGAAATTGCAACATTCTTTGGTCGTGATTGGGTAGTGTAGTTAGGGACTAGGTATTGTAGGGTAATTCCACCTTCCAACTTTGGACGTTGTTTAAAGACATGCCAACAAGAATTTAGACCTGCCGTGTTCTTTAGGACGGCAAGAATCGGCGCCTTTGGGCGACGACAGATATCATATATGGTGTCAAACATTGACGGGCTGTAACATTTAGAGAGCTGAGCTCGGATGAGGTCCGAAAGGAATATCGGAAATCAGGAAAGAACATTAATAGTGAATCAGAAAGACAGGTTATTATACAGGTTATTGACAAGAGCGGAGCCCTGTGTGTGCAGAAGATGAGGGAAGTGGCACTACTCCAAGACAAAGGAAGGAATTTATGGCACTGCCACAAACAGCATTGATATACAGAGCGTTATCCATGTCCATAGCTCCATGAAAATAGTAACAATGGCAGACAGAGTGTTTACAGGAAAGGCGAGTGGTCTGCTTGCCGTCATGCGTCGGGATACGGAGGAAAATACTGCAGGTAGACATAAAAAGGTGGAGTAACTTAGCGGCACAGGCAGCATTTGTGGAGCAAAGGAAAACGAAAGATATAGACGATGATATAGAGAGATATAGAACAATGAATGAAAGATATACAAAAAAGTAACGATGATGAGGCAAACAGGCCATTGTTAGCAGTTTACTGGGTGGAAATGAGAAGCTCAAGCGCCTTGTGTGGGGAGAGATGGAGAGAGAGGCAATGCAGGGATTACATGAATTTAGAGAAATCAATATTCATACCACTGGGCTGTAAGATGCCCATGCAAAATATGAGGTGCTATTTCTTCCATTTGCGTTTAGCCTCACTTGGACAACGGAGGAGACCTAGGACAGAATGGTCAGTGTGGGAATGTGAAGGAGAATTAAAGTGTTTAGCAAGCGGGGGTTCAGGTAGGTCCAGTGGGACTGAGCAAAGGTGGCACCTGCATCCACCCAGTATGAATCTGCGACTGTGACAAAAGAACATAGAACACAGAACAGCACAGGAATAGGCCCTTCGGCCCACAGACCTCTGCCTAATATGAAGTCCAGTTAAACTAATTTCCTTTGCTTCGACGCTATCCATGTCCCTCTATTATCTTCGTATCACGATTCCGAAATCATAGGCCATCAAAATGCCACTCTCATATCTGCCTCTACCACCAGTATAGTTAGCACCTTAGCAAAGGAAGTAGATATAAGAGGTGGGGGAGTTGCTTTACTGACAAGTCAGAATGCCACGGCGGTGTTCAGTAAATATGTACTGGAAGGTATATCTACCTTGGCATGTGGGTTGAGGTAAGAAATAAGAAGCAGCAATAGGGCGGCACGGTGGCGCAGCGGTCGAGATGCTGCATTACAGCGCCTGCAACGCCGGAGACGCGGGTTCGATCCCGACTACGTGAGCTGTCTCTACGGAATGTGTACGTTTTCCCCGTGACCTGCTTGGGTTCTCTCCGAGATCTTCGGTTTCTACCCATCACCCCAAAGACGTACAGGTATGTTGGTTAATTGGCTTGGTAAATGTAAAACAGGTTCCAAGTGTGTGTAGGATAGTGTAGATATGCGGGGATCGCTGGTGGGCGTGGACCAGTTGGGCGGAAGATCCTTTTTACGCGCTGTATCTCAAAAAGAAAATACATAAAAGTAACATGTGAGGGATTATATTATCGGCCACTGAATAGCCATCGGTGTGTTAATCTTCAATGATGTGGACATATGTGGTAAGACACAAGGATTATTGGGCTGTTGTCGTGAGTGACTAATAATGATAAGATGTTTAAGAAAGATCGCAGATGACATTAAAGTGGTAGCATTGTCTCTGGCGACAAAGCAAACGTGGCTGTGGTAACGGGACTGGGTTAAGATGTGGTCGTCGAGTTGGAGGGAAGGGTGAATCACAGAGGGGGGCAGGGAGAGCGGGGGTCGCTAGACTTCAAAGTAGGCACACCTTGAGGAGATTTCGCACTGGAGTAGACGAAATGTTTAAGAAAGAACTGCAGATGCTGGAAAAATGGAAGAGAGACAAAAATACTGGAGAAGCTCTGCGGGTGAGGCAGCATCTATGGAGTGAAGGAATAGATGACATAACTTGTCTATTCAGCCCATCAAATAGCGTTGTTACAAAATCTACCATCAGTGGCGCTTCAGATCTGTTTGCTGCCTGTGCGTGCGGTTCCGGAGGCTTTGGGGGGGGGGGGGATTAAAATGCAGGTTTGTATTGGTTGTCGGAGAAGAATTTGCTCGGACTGCTAGCTGATGAAGAAAATCCGCTCTGCGATCCCGCCCCCGTTTTTTTTTTAAAGATGATGGTCGATTGCGTGGCTGGGTTGAATTTAAACGCGTCTAAAAACGCATTCAATGCCTTCAACATCAAGGATCGCAAGTGCAGGACAAAACAAACGGTATGTCGTTTATTTAACGTATTATCTTGCTTTTAGGTGTGGCTTCATTTTAATCTTATTATGAGAAAAATGTTATTTAGGCCCCGATACGAAACGGCCTTGTCTTGCCTGCCCATAAGGGCCTATTCATGGCAGCGGAAACATTCCTATCGATCACATCGCAGAAACATCCACTCTCAAGATAATCAAATTCGTGTGGGTTTTTTTGCACAATCATGTCATAAGTAAATCTAAATCATCTATATTTTGTCTTATTGTCTATCCATGATGAATATTTTCATGCTAAATATCTACAGTACAGTTTTACTCAGATGTATTGTGCAAAAAATAATGATTTTGATTATCTTGAGAGTGGATGTTTCTGGATTAATTTGTTGGAAATAAACATTAAATTCCTTCCATTTGGCATATAAATTCATGACAAAGTGAGATTTAAAAATGTTACATGGTGAATTCTTGAGTGAATGGAATCAGTGTGTTATTTGTTATTTGGATACTTTAGCTATTTAAAATTGTTAGACTTTTCTTAAGAAATTGATAGATGTTTAGTTCTAGTAATTGAATTTAGATTGATTTAATTGATTAGTTGTATTTAATCGATTTGATGAAACCGATGAATATGATTTTTGTTGGGTATTTACTATTTGTTTAAACTTTTAACTTTATAATTTCAACTTTTTTTCTAAAACTGCAAATAATAACTTGTTTCTATTATTACTGTTCATTGTTTTTTTTATTTACATTTTAAACAGATGTCTCCGAAGAAGAAATGCAAAATTGTCAATCCAAATGCCCAGCAAAAGAGACTGTTTTCGACAGCATTCGCAGATATTATCCGAATTTGGACTACTCCAAATGTGATGATCTACAGGACATTCTTAAAGTGAAAGTAGTGGGCAGAAAGGCATGTCATGCGTGGTTTCAAGATCAAAAACCTGTAGTTTACAATGCCAAAATTGAAAAGATGAGGAAAAACAAGGTGAACAGAGTGGCTTATTGGTTAAAATCTGAGGAGTATGATTATGCCAATGCACCAGCTAGGTGTTGATCTTCTCCATAAACACTTGGTCTTTTGCGAGAAATTGTAATTTTCTTTACCTGCCTGTTACGGACTTACAGCATATAATAAAATAATATTAAAGTTCTGATCCTGACAATATCACATTTTTGAATTTTTAAAGCAGTTTGCGTGTTTATTGCTATTTTCGTCACAGTGGCCAATTTTGTAATTAGTTACAATTAGATAACTAACTAATTATATGCTTTAATTTCAGGTCGTCCAAGTAAGAAGTTAGATATTTTAGTTTCAGAATGATTCAATGTGTAATAACTGAAAGTTTCATTCAGTTATCTTAATTGTTAAGAATGTTATGGGCTTTTATGTAAATTGACTGCCCTCGATCACAGCTTTTGTGTTATGTCAATGGAAAAGCAAGAAGGAACAAGAGGCTCATTTCCGAGTATGAAAATGACCATAACTTTTTTTAATATTGAAGATATGAAAGTGAATTAGTTATCAAATTCAAGTTCTTTTTATGCTTTATCTGATGGGAAAAATTACAGGCTTGATTTGTAATATCTCAACATTTTGAGACATTCCTACATCAAACCAACTCCGCCATTTAATCATGAGTGATCCATCTTTCCCTCTAACCCCATTGTCCTGCCTTCACCCATAAGTTCTGACACCTGTACTAATAAATAATCTATTTATCTCTGTATTAAGTGCTGTACATCCACTGACTTGACTTCCACAGGTTTTTGAGACAAAGAATTCCACAGATTCACCACTCTCTGGCTAAAGAAATTCGTCATCATCTCCTTGTTAAAAGCACGTCCTTTAATTCTGTCGCTATGATCTCTAGTTCTAAACTCTCACACTAGTGGAAACATCCTCTCCACATCCTCTCTATCTAAACCATTCACTATTTTGTACATTTCAATAAGGTCCCCCCTTATTCTTCTAATCTCCAGAGATTACTCTCCCAGTGCAGTTAAACGCTCATCATACATTAATTTACTAATTCCTGGGATCTTTCTTGTGAACCTCCTTTGGACTCTATCCAGAGCCAGCACACCCTTCCTCAGATACGGTGCCCAATGTTATTCACAATATTCCAAATGTAGCCTGATCAGCACCTTTTTGAGCCTCCGCGATACATCCCGGCTTTAGTATACAAGCGCTCTCCAAATAAATGTAAGCAATGCGATTGCTTTCTTTACTACCGATTCGACTTGCAGATTAACTTTTTGGGAATCGTGTAGCAGCACTCCCAATTCCCTTTGCACCTTGGATTTCTGGATTCTCTCCCCATTTAGAAACTAATCTAGTCCTTTATTTCTACGAGCAAAATGCATTACTCCACACTTTGCCACACTATATTCAATCTGCCACTTCTCTGCCTCCACTCCCAAACTATCCAAATATTATGCACAGTAACTGCTTTCTCTACCCTACCTGTCCCTCGAGTGCTGACTCGAGGGGCCTATTGGCCTACTCTTGCACCTATTGTCTATTGTCTGATGTCTATTGTCCCTCGACCTATTTTCGTATCATCCTCAAATCCTTCAATCCACCCATCCATACCACCAATATGCAACGTGAAGCGTAGCGTCCCGGCACGGGGCCCTGCGCACTGTATACAGTTAATAGCAAGAACCTAAACAGCCATGATGTACAGAGGGTCATTGGAGACCAAATTCGTAGCTCACTGACAGTGACAGCAGAAGTAGACAGGATGGTACACAAGACGGATGGCATGTTTGTGTTCATTGCTAGAGACATTGATTATCAGAGTCGGGAAGTCATGATGTAGCTCGATAGGATTTTGGTTGTATGACTGAAGCGGAGAAATGAAAAGGGAATTGTCACTTTCCTGCATTGTGCTACAGGCCCAGAAATAGTGCACGCAAATTAGAAGAATAATCATAGCCCGTTTTACCTTTTCACCAAAATCCACCAACACAATTATTTCTGCCTGCTCATATCCCACGGAAATAATTCCCACGTTCCGCTACTCACCCTAGCCCCCCTGGTCCAATCTCTCCCGAATAGCAGGGGGCCGGGGGTCAAATGAGATGGAGGAACTGAGTGAAATCCACGTTAGCCGGGAAGTGGTGTTAGGTAAATTGAATGGATTAAAGGCCGATAAATCCCCAGGGCCAGATAGGCTGCATCCCAGAGTATTTAAGGAAGTAGCCCCAGAAATAGTGGATGCATTAGTGATAATTTTTCAAAACTCTTTAGATTCTGGAGTAGTTCCTGAGGATTGGAGGGTAGCTAATGTAACCCCACTTTTTAAAAAGTGAGGGAGAGAGAAAACGTGAAATTACAGACCAGTTAGTCCAACGTCAGTAGTGGGGGAAATGCTAGAATCAGTTATTAAAGATGGGATAGCAACACATTTGGAAAGTGGTGAAATCATTGGACAAAGTCAGCATGGATTAATGAAAGGTAAATCATTTCTGACGAATCTTATAGAATTTTTCGAGGGTGTAACTAGTAGAGTAGTTAAGGGAGAACCAGTGGGTGTGTTATATCTGGACTTTCAGAAGGCTTTCGACAAGGTCCCACATAAGAGATTATTATACAAACTTAACGCACATGGTATTGGAGGTTCAATATTGATGTGGATAGAGAACTGGCTGGCAGACAGGAAGCAAGGAGTAGGAGTAAACGGGTCCTTTACACAATAGAAGGCAGTGACTAATGGGGTGCCGCAAGGCTCAGTGCTGGGACCCCAGCTATTTACGATATATATTAATGATTTGGACGAGGGAATTGAATGCAACATCTCCAAGTTTACGGATGACACGAAGCTGGGGGGCAGTGTTAGCTGTGAGGAGGATGCTCGGAGGCTGCAAGGTGACTTGGATAGGCTGGGTGAGTGGGCAAATGCATGGCAGATGCAGTATAATGTGGATAAATGTGAGGTTATCCACTTTGGTGGAAAAAAACATGAAAGCAGACTATTATCTGGATGGTGGCCAATTAGGAAAAGGGGAAATGCAACGAGACCTGGGTGTCATGGTACACCAGTGATTAAAAGTAGGCATGCAGGCGCAGCAGGCAGTGAAGAAGGCGAATGGTATGTTAGCATTCATTCCAAAGGGATTTGAGTATAGGAGCAGGGAGGTTCTACTGCAGTTGTACAGGGTCTTGGTGAGACCACACCTGGAGTATTGCGTACAGTTTTGGTCTCCTAATCTGAGGAAAGACATTCTTGCCACAGAGGGAGTACAGAGACGGTTCACCAGACTTATTCCTGGGATGTCAGGACTTTCATATGAAGAAGGACTGGATAGACTCGGTTTGTACTCGCTAGAATTTAGAAGATTGAGGGGGGATCTTATACAAACGTACAAAATTCTTAAGGGGTTGGACAGGCTAGATGCAGGAAGATTGTTCCCGATGTTGGGGAAGTCCAGAACAAGGGGTCACAGTTTAAGGCTAAGGGGCAAATCTTTTAGGACCGAGATGAGGAAAACATTTTTCACACAGAGAGTGGTGAATCTCTGGAAATCTCTGCCACAGAAGGTAGTTGAGGCCAGTTCATTGGCTATATTTAAGAGGGAGTTTGATGTGGCCCTTGTGGCTAAAGGGATCAGGGGGTATGGAGAGAAAGCAGGTACAGGATACTGAGTTGGATGATCAGCCATGATCATATTGAATGGCGGTGCAGGCTCGAAGGGCCGAATGGCCTACTCCTGCGCCTATGTTCTATGTGTCTATGTTTCTATGACCTACGTTACCTCACATACGTCTCTTTAATGACGTTGAAACCTTGAAACCTCTGCTTCCGCTTTTCGAGTCCCCACTCCCTCATCTTTACTCTAGTCACTCTACACCCCCACCCCTCACCAGGATGTACTTAAAGCCTTCCGTTCCTTCCTCGACCGCAGAACCATCGAATTTCCCTCTATTGACACTCTACTCCGCCGAGCGGAGCTGGTCCCCAACCTCAACAACTTCTCCATTGACTCCTCCCACTTCCTCCAAGGCGTAGATATGGGCACCAGGATGGACCCCAGCTGTGCCTGCCTCTTTGTAGGGACAGTTGAACAACCCATTTTCAAGGCGTACACTGGCCATATCCCCGAACTCTATATCCGGTAAATTGAGGACTGCATCGTTGCTACCTCCTGCACCCATGCAGAACTTAGGGACTTCATCAACTTCACCACTCATTTTCATCCTGCACTCAAGTTTACTTGAACCATCTCCGACACCTCCCTCAACTTTCTTGATCTTACACTCTCCATCACAAGAAATAGGCTATTGACTGACGTCTCTTACAAACCCACTGACTCTCACAACTATCTCGCCTACACTTCTTCCCTCCCTGTTTCCTGGAAAGACTCTAACCCCTACTCCCAATTCCTCCGTCTACGCCGCACCTGCGCCCACGATGAGGTCTTTCATACTAGAACATCCGAGATGACCTCGTTATTTGGGGAACGGGGGTTCCCCTCTCCATCATAGATGAGGCCCTCTCTTGTGTCTCCTCGGTACGCCACTGTTCCGCCAATGCTCCCCGCCCCCCTCGTCGCAACAGCAATAGAGTCCCCCTCGTCCTTTAGGTCCACCCTATCAGCCATCGCACACAATACATAATCCTCCGAAATGTCCGCATGTCCAACGGAATCCGACCACCATCGTCATTTTCCCATCTCCACCCCTTTGCGCCGTCCACAGTGACCTTTCATCCGCAACTCCCTGGTTAACTCACTCCTTCCCACCCAAACCAGCCCCTCCCCTGGTACCTCCCCCCGCAACCGCAGAAGGTGTCGCTATACCTCCTCCCTCGACTCTTTCCACGGACCCCGACAGTCCTTTCTGGTTAGGCATAGGATCACTTGCACTTCCTCCAACCTGATCTACTGGAACCGTTGTTCAAGATGTGGACTCTTACACATCGGCGAGATCAAACGCAGACTGGGCGATCGTTTAGCGGAACACCTTCGGTCAGCCCGCCTGAAACAATGTGATCTCTCTGACGCTAAACACTTTAAATCTCCATGCCATTACGACACAGACCTTTCTGACCTGGGTCTCCTCCATTGTCACGGTGAGCCTGAATGCAAATTGGAGGAATAGCATGTCATATCTCGCCTAGGGAGCTTACAGCCCAGTGGTGTGAACAATAAATCCTCTCACTTTAGGCAGCCCCGGCATTACCCCTCCCTCAATTTACTTTACAATCGTTACTTTACTTTTTGCATATATTTTATTCATGGTTCTTTATCTCTCCACACCATTGTCTAGATCTCTCATTTCCCTTATCCCCAACCAGTCTGAAGAAGGGTCTTGACCCGTAACGTCACCCATCCCTTCTCTCCAGAGATGGTGCCTATCGCGCTGAGTTACTCAAGTTTTCTGTGTCTAACCTCGGTTTGGACCATAATCTGCAGTTCCTTCTTACACAAATATGACACTATGTCCTGTTGCAGAATGCCTGCTTCCTCAACACAACGTGCTGTCGTCGACCGATCGTCGTTTCGTCTTCAAACTTGCCCATAGAGCCATCACGTGGCAGTAATGTCAATAACAATGGATAGAAAAATAGAAACATAGAAAATATGTACAGGAGTAGGCCATTCGGCCCTTCGAGCCTGCACCGCCATTCAATATGATCATGGCTGATCATCCGACTCAGTATCGTGTACCTGACTTCTCTCCATACCCCCTGATACCTTTAGCCACAAGGGCCACATCTAACTCCCTCTTAAATATAGCCAATGAACTGGCCGCAACTACCTTCTGTGGCAGAGAATTCCACAGATTCACCACTCTCTGTGTAAAAAATGATTTTCTCATCTCGGTCCTAAAAGACTCCCCCCTTATCCTTAAACTGTGAGCCCTTGTTCTGGACTTCCCCAAGATCGGAAATAATCTTCCCGCATCTAGCCTGTCCAACCCCTTATGGATTTTGTAAGTTTCTATAAAACCCCCTCAATCTTCTAAATTCTAGCGAGTACAAGCCGAGTCTATCCAGTCTATCTTCATATGAAAGTCCTGCCATCCCAGGGATCTGTCTAGTGAAGGTACACAAAAATGCTGGAGAAACTCAGCTGGTGCAGCAGCATCTATGGAGCGAAGGAAATAGGTAACGTTTCGGGCCGAAACCCTTCTTCAGACCCGAAACGTTACCTATTTCCTTCGCTCCATAGATGCTGCTGCACCCGCTGAGTTTCTCCAGCATTTTTGTGTACCTTCGATTTTCCAGCATCTGCAGTTCCTTCTTTAACACAACGATCTGTCTAGTGAACCTTATCTGTACTCCCTCTATGGCAAGAATGTCTTTCCTCAGATTAGGAGACCAAAACTGTACGCAATACTCCAGGTGTGGTCCCACCAAGACCCTGTGCGACTGCACAAGAACCTCCCTGCCCTTATACTCAAATCCTTTTGCTATGAATGCTAACATACCATTCGCTTTCTTCACTGCCTGCTGGACCTGCATGTCTACTTTCAATGACTGGAGTACCATGACACCCAGGTCTCGTTGCATCTCCCCTTTTCCTAATCGGCCACCATTCAGATAATAGTCGACTTTCCTGTTTTTCCCACCAAAGTGGATAACCTCACATTTATCCACATTATACTGCATCTGCCATGCATTTGCCCACTCGCACAACTTATCCAAGTCACCTTGCAGCCTCCAAGCATCCTCCTCACAGCTAACACTGCCCCCCCAGCTTCGTGTCATCCGCAAACTTGGAGATGTTGCATTCAATTCTCTCATCCAAATCATTAATATATATTGTAAATAGCTGGGGTCCCAGCATTGAGCCTTGCGGTACCCCACTAGTCACTGCCTGCCATTGTGAAAAGGACCCGTTTACTCCTACTCTTTGCTTCTGGTCTGCCAGCCCGTTCTCTATCCACATCAATACTGAACCCCCAATACCGTGTGCTTTACGTTTGCACACTAATCTCTTATGTGGGACCTTGTCGAAAGCTTTCTGAAAGTCCAGATATAACACATCCACTGGTTCTCCCTCATCCACTCTACTAGTTACATCCTCAAAAAATTCTATAAGATTCGTCAGATATGATTTATCTTTCATAAAACCATGCTGACATTGTCCAATGAATTCACCACTTTCCAAATGTGCTGCTATCCCATCTTTAATAACTGATTCTAGCATTTCCCCCACTACCGATGTTAGACTAACTGGTCTGTAATTCCCCGTTTTGTCTCTCACTCCCTTTTTAAAATGTGAGGTTACATTAGCTACACTCCAATCCTCAGGAATTACTTCAGAATCTAAAGAGTTCTGAACAATTATCACTAATACATTCACTATTTCTGGGACTACTTCCTTAAGTACTCTGGGATGCAACTTATCTGGCCCTGGGGATTTATCGGCCTTTAATCTATTCAATTTACCTAACACCACCCGGCTAACCTGGATTTCACTCAGTTCCTCCATCTCATTTGACCCCCGGTCCCCTGCTATTTCCAGCAGATTTTTTATGTCTTCCTCAGTGAAGACAGAACCAAACTAGTTATTCAAATGGTCTGCCATGTCCTTGTTCCCCATGATCAATTCGCCTGTTTCTGACTGCAAGGGACCTACATTTGTTTTAATTAATCTTTTTCTCTTCACATATCTATAAAAACGTTTGCAGTCAGTTTTTATGTTCCCTGCCAGTTTTCTTTCATAATCTATTTTCTTTTCCTAATTAAGCCCTTTGTTACCCTCTGAATTTCTCCCAGTCCCCTGGTAGGCTGCTTTTTCTGGTTCATTTGTATGCTTCATCTTTTATTTTGATACTACCCCTGATTTCCCTTGTTATCCACGGATGCACTACCTTCCCTGATTTATCCTTAGACAATGATGGCGTTTCGATTGATGGGCTCGGGGATCATGGAAAATGAAGTAATTGATGGATAAAAATTGGGGAATGTTCTAGTGACAGATTAACTGAACTTTCACTTTGATGTTCAGCGATTTTGGCACAGGGGAGCTGGTTAATGTACGAATGATTTATTTCATTCGGTGAGGAAATGTAGTAGGTAGCGCTAGGTTTCCCGGGGGCATTTGGTCAGACCGCTGTATTTCTAGCGGCAAGTGATAGATTGTAATCTGGCAGATGACAACGGTCAATGGATTGCGTCACTGAATGTCCATCTTTCTACGTCTTACACTGTGGATTATTCAGCAATGAGCGCCTTGGAACCTTAAATATTTGTTTCCTGTGGCAACCAAGGCCATTGTTCTCACTGACCAATCAGCGCGCGTTTGGCCAATGTTAACGTTCTATCCCCGGGGCGTATAAATACCGTAGCGGCGCCCCGCGTCACAGTCTCTGGAACCACGCGAGCGGAGCAACATGGTGAGCGCGCGGGAGAATGCTGGGGGGCGCGCGTGTTCCCCCGAGCGAGGGATCCACGGGGGGTGGGAGGCGATTCGTGGACTGGTGTTCGAGACTGGACACGGGAAGGGGAGAGCGCACACGGGGAATGGGATCGTAGTGGCTAAATGGTTATGCAGAGCGGGAATGAGGCGGCGGTGGGAGGGAAGGGCCGCAGGATAATAATGGGGCGGGTAAGGATGATGGGAGTTTCCCAGGAATACGAGGGTTGCAATCGGCGAATGCAGTGTGGTGTGTGTGCGAATTGTAGAGGTGGGTAGAACTGAGAAGGTGCTCACATAAAGCTTGGGTCGGTGCGAGTCTAAGTGGAGTCCATCTCACCGCCTGTTTCCCTTCGCTAACAGCGCGAGTGTATTTCAATCCACATCGGCCAGGCTGGCGTCCAGATTGGCAACGCTTGCTGGGAGTTGTATTGCCTGGAGCATGGGATCCAACCGGATGGACAGATGCCCACCGACACGACCATCGGAGGCGGCGACGATTCGTTCAACACCTTCTTTAGCGAGACGGGGGCTGGCAAGCACGTACCAAGGGCCGTGTTTATCGACCTGGAGCCCACGGTGATCGGTAAGGTGCGGGTTCCCGGGAAAGTAGGGCGTTGTTTTAAATCCCTCCCGTGCGGGGATGGAGAGTGTGTGCCGATGATTAATTCTCGCTTCCCTGCTCCACTCCCCCGCAGACGAGGTGCGGACCGGCACCTACCGGCAGCTCTTCCACCCGGAGCAGCTGATCACCGGCAAGGAGGACGCGGCCAATAACTACGCCCGAGGCCACTGCTCCATCGGCAAGGAGATCGTGGACCTGGTCCTGGATCGTATCCGGAAGCTGGTAGGTTGCTCAGCGACTGCAAATCACCGTTCGACGCTCGGCATGCTTGCAGCGGCAATGAATCCGGTTGCAGGTACGGACATCCTGGGGGAAACACGCCCTCACCCCTGCTTTAAGAGGTGGGAGACTACCCCGCTCCCCTCCCCCCCCCTCCCGGGCAGATTCAGGGCGGACGAAGCTGCTGTTGCTGGAGTTCGGAGTAGGTCACCAACCAGGTCAGCTCCCGATGTTGCCGTCCACAGGGCCCTCGGCCGAAGCCTCGCGTGTGTGCGCGTGCATGTGTGTGTGTGTGCGCGCGCATGCGTGCGCTTGGCTGCCAAGACATTGTGTCCCCTGCATGTTTTGATAGCGATTTCCGAGTACTGCGGCCATGGTTCTTCCGGATTCCCATTGTTACCTCTCACTTTACAACTGAGATACCTACCGCACTATCTCTCTCGGCGCTGGCAAAAGAGAACACCATGACCCTCTCGCGTCGCTCCTTCCCATTAAACGTTGGTACAGAATTGATGCTTTGCCCCTTCTCCGCCCTCAGGCCGATCTGTGCACCGGACTCCAGGGGTTCCTTATTTTCCACAGTTTCGGGGGCGGCACCGGCTCGGGTTTCACCTCCCTACTCATGGAGAGACTCTCCGTGGACTACGGCAAGAAATCCAAGCTGGAGTTTTCCGTCTACCCGGCACCGCAGATCTCCACCGCCGTAGTCGAGCCCTACAACGCGGTGCTGGTCACGCATTGCACACTTGAGCACTCCGACTGCGCCTTCATGGTGGACAACGAGGCCATTTACGACTTGTGCCGGCGGAATCTGGACATCGAGCGCCCAACCTATACTAACCTTAACCGCCTGCTGGCGCAGATCGTGTCGTCCATCACCGCCTCGCTGCGTTTCGACGGCGCCCTCAACGTGGACCTGACTGAGTTTCAAACCAACCTGGTCCCCTACCCGCGCATCCACTTCCCGCTCGTCACCTACGCTCCTATTATTTCGGCCGAGAAGGCTTACCACGAGGAACTATCCGTTCCACAACTGACCAACGCCTGCTTCGAGCCGGCCAACCAGATGGTGAAGTGCGACCCGCGCCAGGGGAAGTACATGTCGTGCTGCATGCTGTACCGTGGGGACGTGGTACCCAAGGACGTCAACGCCTCCATCGCCACCATCAAGACCAAGCGCACCGTCCAGTTCGTGGACTGGTGTCCGACCGGTTTCAAGGTGAGTGTGACCAATTCGCGTTTTGCCGTGCACACACAGTCAGTATTTCTCGTCTACTGTTAGAACAACATAAATGCAACGACTCTGAATACATTCTTGGCACAATATGTACTCTGCAAATAGATCACATCAGTACCCGAAAGACACACCCCAACCCTTCTTCAATGGTGTGAATACTTTGCCAAGGGTGCAGTAACGTCTCACGCGGATACTATTGGGCTTGCGGCCTTGCGTTA
Source organism: Malacoraja senta (assembly GCA_038087875.1). NCBI lineage: Eukaryota > Metazoa > Chordata > Chondrichthyes > Rajiformes > Rajidae > Malacoraja > Malacoraja senta. The sequence goes on from JAXLNO010005841.1 coordinate 3,027,832, forward strand.
ATGGGAGGGGTTAGAGAGGCTAGGCCTTTTTTTTGAGGCGTAGATTTCTGAGGGCTGGACATATCGAGGTGTGCAAGATCATGAGGGACATGGATAAGATGTACGCTCAGTCAAAAACTGAGATATTGAAGAGGGACTTCCGGAACAATTAATCTATTCAGAGGGGCCTACATACCTGGAGCGAGTTGACAGGTAAAATTAGAAACGCACACATTTGCCACATTTCAGGCACAGAGAGTAAATTATAATACATATGGATAGGGTGGGTTAAGGCCAACTGCAGGCAAATGAGACGAGCACAACATGTCAACACTTGGGGCATGGGCAAGGTGGTTCGAAGGGCATGTTTCCCAGCTGCACAGCTCCATACCTCCATGCATCTAACACACATATCGGTACTTGCGATGACTTTGATGGCAATCCAGAGAATAATAAAAGCCAGAGATTTTTTAAGGAGTCGCAAAGCTACAACTCAACGATCCATTGTGCAATTTCAGGGCGCATACTAAACTGTTAATGGAAGATGGTTTTTGCAAGTAGAATTAATTTTAAGACATTTTTCTTCCGGCCATAGGTAGGCATCAACTATCAACCCCCGACGGTCGTGCCGGGGGGCGACCTGGCCAAGGTGCAACGCGCCCTCTGCATGCTGAGCAACACCACCGCCATCTCATTGGCCTGGTCCCGCCTGAACCTCAAGTTCGACAAGATGTACGCCAAGCGGGCATTTGTCCACTGGTACGTTGGAGAGGGGCTGGAGGAAGGGGAGTTCCAGGACGCGCGGGAGGACATGGCGTCGCTGGAGAAGGACTACCAAGTGGTGGCCGTGGATTCGGCCGACATGGAGAGAAGGGGTGAAGAGGAAGAATAACATGAATTAATTGAGAATTTAAACGTTTGAATTTATTTAAAAGACTATATTGGAAGATAAGATACTTATTACCATAAATTATTTTGATGAACAATTGGTTTGTCGATATATTGCCGAAGTCGGGTGAATGAATGGAAAATAACATTGTTATGGAGAAACTGGGAGGGAGTGGTAGGAGGCGGGTTGTCAAAATAGAGAGAGGGGATGCCGGGGCTACTTGATGTTAGCGAAATCAATATTCATATCACTGGGCTTTAGTGGTATCTGTAGTATATCCGCCCAAGGGAAATAAGGGAAATTGTACCTCCAATTTGCGTTTAACCCCTCTCTTACAATGTAGGAGACATAGGACAGGACACAGGTCAGTGTGGGGATGGGAAGGAGAAGTACATTGTTTAGCAACAGGGAGATAGGTAGGTTCACGCTGACTGAGCGAAGGTATTCAGCGAAATGATCGCCCAGTCTACGTTTGGTCACGCCGATATATAAGAGTTCATATCTTGAACAACGGATAAAGCTGATGTGGTTGAAGGAGGGTCAAATAAATCTCCACCAAACCTGAAGGGACTGTCGGGGTCCCTGGACAGAGTCGAGGAAGAAGATATAGGGACAGGTGTAGGATCACATGCAGTTGTTGGGGAATATACCTTGGGAGGGGTTCGGTGGGAAGTGATGGATTAATCAGGTAGTTGTGGAGGGAACGGTCTCTCAGGAAAGCGAAAAGGAGTGGACATGGGACGATGTGACTAAAGATAGGTTCCCGTTCGAGTTGGCGGAAATGTCGTAGGAGAATGCGTTGTATGTGACAGCTGTTGGGGTGAATGAAAAAAACTTGGGGGACTCTGCGTCCTGTTGCGACTCGGGGGAGGGGGGAGCATGGGCGGAATTGCAGGGTACCGAGAAGAAACGAGTGAGGGTCACATCAATGATGGGAGAGAGGTACCTCCGTTCCCCAAAGAATGTGGGCATCTTGGATGTCCTGGTATGGAACACCTTTTCTTGGGCGCAGATGCGGCGTTGACGGAGGAATTGAGAGTAGTGTATAGAATCTTTGCAGCAAGCAGTGTGGGAACAAGGGTAGTCGAGATAGTTGTGGGAGTCAGTGGCTTGAAATAAACTGGGAGGGAGTAATTTGGGAGCAGCTGTTCTTGCATAAATCCCTATCCACCCCAGTGGGAGTCGATTAAAGACCAGCTGACTGGAAATCGATACCGGCGTGTGCCACTGAACATGAAGGGCGCGACTCACAAGTCTCCTGACACGTAGATGGTAATTGCAGTCAATACGAAGAGAGGAAACTACTTCGGCGGCGCATGGGTAGAGCTGCTGACTTACAACGCCAGAGACTCTGGTTCGATCTTGACTACTAGTGTATGTCACCAGGGTGTCTGTAAGTTCTCCCTGTAACCGTGTGGCCTTTCCCCGGGTGACCGGTTTTCCCGCACACTCCAAGGTCGTGCAGGTTTGCAGTTTAATTTGGCATCTGCAAATTGTCCCTAGGTCGTAGTATAGGTACGGGGATCGCTGGTCGGCTCAGACTAGGTTTGGCCACGGTCCTGTTTTCCTGCTGTATCTCTGATTTTTTTTTAACAACTAAAAGAAACATAACGATTCTGAAGAATGGTCTGGACACGAAACGTCACCTGTCCCATTTCTCCAGAGATGTTGCCTGCTCGCTGGTATTCCAGCATTTTGTGTCTATTCTCGGTGTAATCAGTTCCGGCATACCTTTGCCTTGATATGTACATTTCCTAAGGTATATAGGACTCCCGCAACAACGCTGTTGTCGAATAACGGCGGCATGTTGGCGCAGCGTTAGAATTGCTGCCTTACAGCGGAGAGAACCGGGTTCCATCCTGACCACTGGTGCTGCATGGGTACCTGTCCACGCGATCTAGCACGGCTCTTCCCTCACCCGTTTGAGCCGACGGCCCGCCACGACCTGTGAGCACCCTCCGTCAACTTCCTTCCAGTCTCGCATCTCCAGACAAGATGTCGCATCCCCGCCCGATGGAACGTTCCACTCAGCCGGGTCGCGGTGTGATTGGCTGCCAGCGAACCAACCATTGGCGTGGAACGTGGAGACAAAGGCAAATAGAGCGCTGATTGGTTCTCAGCGTGAGTGACGCAACTAAGGCAGTGCGAGTGACGCAACAAGTCATTCGCGTCAGGACACTTTTGCATCTCGTACGTCAGGAGCGCGGATCATTTCTCTTTTCAATAGTCGCGTTTGCACAGACCCTTGCGTAAAAGAGCATTGAGTACCAGAGCCTTTTTTTGCAGTGCTGTATGACTACTTAGGCTGCATTTGGGGCATTCTGTGCTTTTGTGCTCACCCAACTACAGGAAGGATGTGCATGCTTTAGAGAGGGTGAACAGGAGATTTATCGCGATATTTCCTCCATTATAGGATATTAGCTAAAAGGGATGTTTGGAGAAAGGTGAGGCGTATTCACAGAATGTGTACGCCGTCAGAACATTAATGAACGACAGAATGGGTGGATGAATGAATGAATGAATGAATGAATGAATGAATGAATGAATGAATGAATGAATGAACGAATGAATGAATGAATGAATGAATGAATGAATGAATGAATGAATGAATGAATGAAAATGAATGAATGAATGAAAATGAATGAATGAATGAGGCCTACTATTCGAAAATAGAAGTCACAGGCCTACTATTCGAAAATCACCTTTCCACCATCTCCCACTGCTTCCTTCCCTGACGCCAATTCTCTATCCAAATGAATAGTTCTCCCTGGATCCCATTCGATCTAAACTTCCAGAACAACCTATTATGCGGAGCGTTATTATGGGCCTTGCTGAACTCCATGTAGGCAACATCTACGGTTTTGCCTTCAGCAGCATTTTTCGTTACGTCTTCAAGCAAAACAATTCTTATGATACGACCTCCCACGTACGAAACCATGCTGACGATTGCTGACCGCCTCCAGCTGTGAAGTACACGGATATCTTAATCCTAATAATCCTATCCAGAAACCTATATACTATGCTCCACACAGAGATGACCACTTTGGTTTCTGAATGGCCTTAGTCTCCCTCCAATTACCCCCTTTCCTCATTGTATATATCTCTTTGGATTTTCCTTAATATTAACTGGCCGACATAGCACCTGCCCCCTTTAAGCCCTCCTGATTTCCTTCTAAACTATACTGCTGAACAGCCGAAAAATATGAGGGATATATTCAGCCGTCTATGCCCATCGAATGTTTTCTGTTTATTCCTGACCAGAGGCTCCATTTATCTTACTCGTGTTCCATGTTGTCTTACCGTACCTGCCGTGCTCTAACTCGTCACTCTAACAGGAACATGCATGCCCTAAACTAGCATCATCACATGAATGATACTTTATGAATGAATTAATTAATTAATTAATTAATTAATGAAAGAATGAATGAATGGATGAATGAACGAATGGATGAATGAATGAATGAATGAATGAATGAATGAATGAATGAATGAATGAATGAATCAATGGAGGAATGGATCATTGAACGAATGGATAATTGAACGAATGAATGAATGAAGGAATGAATGAATGAATGAATGAATGAATGAATGAATGAATGAATGAATGAAGGAAGGAATGAACGAATGAACAAATGAATGAATGATTCAATGAATGAATGATACATATTTAAAAGCATCCACTCTCAAAAGGTTACTTTGCCCGTAACCAACCCACTCCATTCAACATTATCAAATCCCGGTCCATCAACATCCAAGGGGACTTTGCCCAACTCAGAATATGAACCCAGGGAACCGTTCTGCGTTAATCCAGATCTATTTAAAGGTCGCTGGTCCTAAAAGTCTCGCACGCGGACACCTCGGTCACTTCACAATTTTCTGAGAGTAGAGCAAGCTTTCCCCCATCCTATGTAGGGCCCTCTGCATATTGCCAGATTAAACTGCCGCTGAACGCATATGACAAATTCCATCCGGTCTGAGCCCTCCGTAATCCAGCAATCTCAAGGCATATTAGTTATTCTCACTCCCATATTGTGGACTGTTTTGGAGCTATAGTCCGCTTCCACCAAAATTGTCATCCCCATTTATTTCTCAGGTCTACACAAATCGCCTCAATGGAAGAACCACCAGTATTGTCATCTCGGTGAACTTCAATGACATTCATCCTGATCAAGAAATGAACAGCCCTCCTTTACCCACTCCCTCTATCTCGCCTGTAGCACCTGTAACCTGGAATATCAATCTAACACTCCTGTCCCTCTCTTTGCCACGTTTCCCTACCGATTGATATGTCCCAGTTGTACGTACCCATTCACGCCCTGAGTTTATCGATTTTTCCCATCCAGTCTGTTGCAGTAAAGTGAATGCAATTCAACCAAATAAATATTCCTCGCTCGTTGTAGTGCGCCTTGACTGAGGTAGATGTATGATCATTAAATACGTCAGGTGCCGCAATACTGGATGGTGACGAACGTTGTGCCTCTACTTAAGAAGGGTAGCAAAGGAAAGCTTGGGGACAACATACCCGTAAGTTACCATCTGTAGTAGGCAGACAAAATGCCCGAGAAACTCAGCGGGTGAGGCAGCATCTATGGAGCGAATGGGAAGGGGAAGGGGAGTTGAAGTGCTGAGCCACCGGGAGATTGGCTTGGTTAATGCGAACTGAGCGGAGGTGTTGGGCGAAGCGGTCGCCAAGCCTGCACTTGGTCTCACCGATGTAGAGTAGTTGGCATCTAGAAGGTGCAGGTGGAAGACTGTTTGGGTCCTTGGATGGAGTCGTGGGGGAAGGTGAAGCGACAAGTGTAGCATTTCCTGCGGTTGCAAGGGAAAGTACCAGGGGTGGGGGTGGTTTGGATGGGAAGGGACGAATTGACTAGGGGGTTACGGAGGGAGCGGTCTCTGCGGAAAGCCGAAAGGGGAGGAGATGGGAAGATGTGGCCAGTGGTGGATCCCGTTGGAGGTGGCGAAAATGTCGGAGGATTATCTGTTTTTATGTGACGGCTGGTAGGATGGAATGTGAGGACAAGGGTGACTATGTCCTTGTTACGAACGGGGGATGGGGAGTGAGAGCGGAGCTACGGGACATAGAGGAGACACTTGTTCCCTAAAGAATGAGGACATTTCTAATGCCCTGTTTTGGAACACCTCATCCTGGGTGCAGATGCGGCGTAGACGGAGGAATTGGGAGTAGGGTTTACAGTCCTTACATGAAGCAGGGTGGGAAGAAGTGTAGTCAAGCAAGTGGAATTACGTTCTCTCCCCCCCCCTCCCCCACGCAGGTGGGCGTGAACTACCAGCCCCCGACGGTGGTACCTGGGGACGACGTGGTCAAGGAGCAATTGTATGCCCCATTCTGCATGCTGAGCAACACCATCGCCATCTTTGTGGCCTGGACCCGCCTCCACCTCAAGTTCGACAACATGTACGCCAAGCGGGCCTTTGTCCACTGGTACGTGGGAGATGGTTTGGAGGAAAGGGAGTTCCAGGACGGGCGAGAGGACATTGCGTCTCTGGAGAAGGACTACCAAGTGGTGGCCGTAGATTCTGCCGACCTCGAGAGAAGCGGGAGTGGGGGGGGGGGGGGGGGAGAGGAAGAATATGTTTGATTAATTTATAATATCGAATTTTTGTTTTATTCATCAAATTTATCTAATATTTAGTAAAATTAAGATATTTTTGAAGGAACATTTTGTTGATTTATTGCAGAACACGAGGAAAAGGGAAATTGCAACATTTTTTGATCGTGATTGGGTAGTGTAGTTAGGGACTATGTATTGTAGGGTAATTCTACATTCTACCTTTGGACGTTGTTTAAAGACATGCCAACAAGAATTTAGACCTGCCGTGTTCTTTAGGACGGCAAGAATCGGCGCCTTTGGGCGACGAGAGAGATCATATATCGTGTCAAACATTGAAGGGCTGTAACATCTAGGGAGCTGAGCTCGGATGAGGTCCGAAAGGAATATCGGAAATCAGGAAAGAACATAAATAGTGAATCAGAAAGACAGGTTATTATACAGGTTATTGACAAGAGCGGAGCCCTGGGTGTGCAGAAGATGAGGGAAGTGGCACTACTCCAAGACAAAGGAAGGAATTTATGGCACTGCCACAAACAGCATTATTATACAGAGCGTTATCCATGTCCATAGCTCCATGAAAATAGTAACAATGGCAGACAGAGTGTTTACAGGAAAGGCGAGTGGTCTGCTTGCCGTCATGCGTCGGGATACGGAGGAAAATACCGCAGGTAGACAGAAAAAGGTGGAGTAACTTAGCGGGACAGGCAGCATTTGTGGAGCAAAGGAAAACGAAAGATATAGACGATGATATAGAGAGATATAGAACAATGAATGAAAGATATACAAAAAAGTAACGATGATAAGGCAAACAGGCCATTGTTAGCAGTTGACTGGGTGGAAATGAGAAGCTCAAGCGCCTTGGGTGGGGGAGAGGTGGAGAGAGAGGCAATGCAGGTATTACATGAATTTAGAGAAATCAATATTCATACCACTGGGCTGTAAGATGCCCATGCAAAATATGAGATGCTATTTCTTCCATTTGCGTTTAGCCTCACTTGGACAACGGAGGAGACCTAGGACAGAATGGTCAGTGTGGGAATGTGAAGGAGAATTAAAGTGTTTAGCAAGCGGGGGTTCAGGTAGGTCCAGTGGACTGAGCAAAGGTGGCACCTGCATCCACCCAATATGAATCTGCGACTGTGATAAAAGAACATAGAACACAGAACAGCACAGGAATAGGCCCTTCGGCCCACAGACCTCTGCCTAATATGAAGTCCAGTTAAACTAATTTCCTTTGCTTCGACGCTATCCATGTCCCGCCATTATCTTCGTATCACGATGCCGAAACCAAAGGCCATCAAAATGCCACTCTCATATCTGCCTCTACCACCAGTCTAGTTAGCACCTTAGCAAAGGAAGTAGATAAAAGAGGTGGGGGAGTTGCTTTACTGACAAGTCAGAATGCCACGGCGGTGTTCAGTAAATATGTACTGGAAGGTATATCTACCTTGGCATGTGGGTTGAGGTAAGAAATAAGAAGCAGCAATAGGGCGGCACGGTGGCGCAGCGGTAGAGTTGCTGCATTACAGCTCCTGCAACGCCGGAGACGCGGGTTCGATCCCGACTACGTGAGCTGTCTCTACGGAATGTGTACGTTTTCCCCGTGACCTGCTTGGGTTCTCTCCGAGATCTTCGGTTTCTTCCCATCACCCCAAAGACGTACATGTATGTTGGTTAATTGGCTTGGTAAATGTAAAACAGGTTCCAAGTGTGTGTAGGATAGTGTAGATATGCGGGGAACGCTGGTCGGCGAGGACCAGTTGGGCGGAAGAGCCTTTTTACGCGCTGTATATCAAAAAGAAAATACATAGATACATAGATACATAGAAAATAGGTGCAGGAGCAGGCCATTCGGCACTTCGAATAAAAGTAACATGTGAGGGATTATATTGTCGGCCACTGAATAGCCATCGGTGTGTTAATGTTCAATGATGTGGACAATGTGGTAAGACACAAGGATTATTGGGCTGTTGTCGTGAGTGACTAATGATGATAAGATATTTAAGAAAGATCGCAGATGACATTAAAGTGGTAGCATTATCTCTGGCGATAAAGCAAACGTGGCTGTAGTAACGCGTCTGGGTTAAGATGTGGTCGTCGAGTTGGAGGGAGGGGTGAATCACAGAGGGGGGGGCAGTGAGAGCGGAGGTCGCTAGACTTCAAAGTAGGCACACCTTGAGGAGATTTCGCAGTGGAGTAGACGAAATGTTTAAGAAAGAACTGCAGATGCTGGAAAAATCGAAGAGAGACAAAAATACTGGAGAAGCTCTGCGGGTGAGGCAGCATCTATGGAGTGAAGGAATAGGTGACATAACTTGTCTATTCAGCCCATCAAATAGCGTTGTTACAAAACCTACCATCAGTGGCGCTCCAGATCTGCTTGCTGCCTGTGCGTGCGGTTCCGGAGGCTTTGGAGGGGGGGGGGGGCGGGAGGGGGGGGGGGGATAAATGCAGGTTTGTATTGGTTTTCGGAGAGGAATTTGCTCGGACTGCTAGCTGATGAAGAAAATCCGCTCTGCGAACCCGCCCCCGTTTTTTTTTTTTACGTTGCTGGTCGATTGCGGCGCTGGATTGAATTTAAACGCGACTAAAAACGCATTCAATGCCTTCAACATCACGGATCGCAAGTGCAGGACAAAACAAACGGTATGTCGTTTATTTAACATATTATCTTGCTTTTAGGTGTGGCTTCATTTTAATCTTATGATGCGAAAATGTTATTTAGGCCCCGATACGAAACGGCATTGTCTTGCCTGCCCATAAGGGCCTATTCATGGCAGCGGCCACATTCCAATCGATCACATCGCAGAAACATCCACTCTCAAGATAATCAAAAAAAAAATTTTGCACAAACATGTCATAAGAAAATCTAAGGCATCTATATCTTATTGTCTAACCATGATCAATATTTTCATACTAAATATCCACAGTGCAGTTTTACTCAGATGTATTGTGCAAAAAATAATGATTTTCATTATCTTGAGTGTGGATGTTTCTGGATTAATTTATTGGAAATAAACATTTGGCATATAAATTCATGACAAAGTGAGATTTTAAAATGTTACATGGTGAATTCTTGAGTGAATGGGATCAGTGTGTTATTTGTTATTTGGATAATTTAGATATTTAAAATTGTTAGACTTTTCTAAAGAAATTGATAGATGTTTAGTTCTAGTAATTGAATTTAGATGGATTTAATTGATTAGATGAATTTAATCGATTTGATGAAACTGATGAATATGAACATTGTTGGGTATTTACCATTTGTTTTAACGTTTAACTTTATAATTTCTACTTTTTTTCTAAAACTGCATATAATAACTTGTTTCTGTTATTACTGTTCAGTGTTTTTTTTCTTTACATTTTAAACAGATGTCCCCGAAGAAGAAATGCAAAATTGTCAATCCAACTGCCCAGCAAAAGAGACTGGTTTAGACAGCATTCGCAGAGATTATCCGAATTTGGACTACTCCAAATGTGATGATCTACAGGACATTCTTAAAGTGAAAGTAGTGGACAGAAAGGCATGTCATGCGTGGTTTCAAGAGCAAAAACCTGTAGTTTACATTGCCAAAATTGAAAAGATGAGGAAAAACAAGGTGAACAGAGTTGCTTATTGGTTAAAATCTGAGGATTATGATGATGCCAGTGCACCAGCTAGGAGTTGATGTTCTCCATAATCACTTGGTCTTTTGCGCGAAATTTTAATTTTCTTTACCTGTCTGTTACGGACACAGCATATAATACAATAATATTAAAATTCTGATCCTGACAATATCACATTTTTGAATTTTTAAAGCAATTTGCATGTTTATTGCTATTTCTGCCACAGTGGTCAATTTTGTAATTAGTTACAATTAGATAACTAACTAATTATATGCTTTAATTTCAGGTCATCCAAGTAAGGAGTTAGATATTTTAGTTTCAGAATGATTCAATGTGTAATAACTGAAAGTTTCATTCAGTTATCTTAATTGTTAAGAATGTTATGGGCTTTTATGTCAATTTACTGTCCTCGATCACAGCTTTTGTGCTATGTCAATGGAAAAGCAAGAGGGAACAAGAGTCTCATTTCCGAGTATGAAAATGACCATAACCTTTTTTAATATTGAAGATATGAAAGTGAATTAGGTATCAAATTAAAGTTATTTTTATGCTTTATCTGATGGGGAAAATTACAGGCTTGATTTTTAATATCTCAACATTTTGAAACATTCCTACATCAAACCAACTCCGCCATTTAATCATGAGTGATCAATTTTTCCCTCTAACCCCATTCTCCTGCCTTCACCCATAACCTCTGACACCTGTACTAATAAATAATCTATTTATCTCTGTGTTAAATGCTGTACATCCACTGACTTGACCTCCACAAGCTTCTGAGACAAAGAATTCCACAGATTCACCAGTCTTTGACTAAATACATTCGTCGTCATCTCCTTGTTAAAAGCACGTCTTTAATTCTGTCGCTATGATCTCTAGTTCTAAACACTTACACTAGTGGAAACATCTTCTCCACGTCCTCTCTATCCAAACCATTCACTATTTTGTACATTTCAATGAGATCCCCCCTTATTCTTCTAATCTCCAGAGAGTACTCTCCCAGTGCAGTCAAACGCTCATCATATATTAACTTACTAATTCCTGGGATCATTCTTGTGAACCTCCTTTGGACTCTCTCCAGAGTCAGCCCATCCTTCCTCAGATACGGTGCCCAATGTTATTCACAATATTCCAAATGCGGCCTGATCAGCGCCTTTTTGAGCCTCCGCAATACATCCCGGCTTTAGTATACAAACGCTCTCCAAATAAATGTAAGCAATGCGATTGCTTTCTTTACTACCGATTCGACTTGTAGATTAGCTTTTTGGGAATCGTGTAGCAGCACTCCCAAGTCCCTTTGCACCTTAGATTTATGGATTCTCTCCCCATTTAGAAACTAATCTTCTCCTTTATTTCTACGAGCAAAATGCATTACTCCACACTTTGCCACACTATATTGAATCTGACACTTCTCTGCCTCCACTCCCAACCGATCCAAATATTATGCACAATAACTGCTTTCTCTACCCTACCTGTCCCTCGAGTGCTGGCTCGAGGGGACGAATGACCTACTCTTGCACCTATTGTCTATTGTCTAATGTCTATTTTCCCTCGACATATTTTCGTATCATCCTCAAATCCTTCAATCCACCCATCCATACCACCAGTATGCAACGTGAAGAGTAGCGGCCCCGGCACGGAACCTTGCGCACTGTATACAGTTAACAGCAAGAACCTAAACAGCCATGATGTACAGAGGGAAATTGGAGACCAAATTCGTAGCTCACTGACAGTGACAGCAGAAATAGACAGGATGGTACACAAGACGGATGGCATGTTTGTGTTTCATTGCTAGAGACATTGATTATCAGAGTCGGGAAGTCATGATGTAGCTGGATAGGATTTTTGGTTGTATGACTGAAGCGGAGAAATGAAAGGGGATGATCACTTTGCTGCATTGTGCTACAGGCCCAGAAATAGTGCACGCAAATTAGAAGAATAAACATAGTACCGTTTTACCTTTTGACCAAAATCCACCAACACAATTGTTTTCTGCCTGCTCATATCCCACGGAAATAATTCCCACGTACTCTACTCACCCTAGCCACCCCTGGTCCAATCTCTCCTGACCTAAGTTAACCTCACAACCCTTCGTCTCTTTAATGAACTTGAACCTTGAAACCTCTGCTTCCGCTTTTCGAGTCCCCACTCCCTCATCTTTACTCTGGGTGTTTAGTCACAACTACACCCCAACCCTCACCAGGAAGTACTTAAAGCATTCCGTTCCTTCCTCGACCGCAAAACCATCGAATTTCCCCTCTATTAACACTCTACTCCGCCGAGCGGAGCTGGTCCTCACCCTCAACAACTTCCCATTGACTCCTCCCACTTCCTCCAAGGCGTAGATATGGGCGCCCGGATGGACCCCAGCTGTGCCTGCTTCTTTGTAGGGACAGTTTGAACAACCCCTATTCCAGGCGTACACTGACCCTATCCTCGAACTCTGTATCCGGTAAATTGTTGACTGCATCGCTGCTACCACTTGCAACCCATGCAGAACTTAGGGACTTCATCAACTTCACCACTCATTTTCATCCTGCACTCAAGTTTACTTGAACCATCTCCGACACCTCCCTCAACTTTCTTGATCTTACACTCTCCATCACAAGAAATAGGCTATTGACTGACGTCTCTTAAAAACCCACTGACTCTCACAACTACTCGCCTACACTTATTCCCTCCCTGTTTCCTGGAAAGACTCGAGCCCCTACTCCCAATTGCTCCGTCTACGCCGCACCTGCGGCCCACGATGAGGTCTTTCATACTAGAACACTCCGAGATGACCTTCATTATTGGGGGAACGGGGGTTCCCCTCTCCATCATAAATGACGCCCTCTCTCGTGTCTCCTCGGTACCCCACTGTTCCGCAATTACTCCCCGTCCCCACTCGTCGCAACAGCAATAGAGTCCCCCTCGTCCTTTAGGTCCACTCTATCAGCCATCGCACACAATACATAATCCTCCGAAATGTCCGCACCATCCAACGGAATCCGACCACCATCGTCATTTCCATCTCCACCCCTTTTGCCGCCGTCCACAGTGACCGTTTCATCCGCAACTCCCTCGTTAACTCACTCCTTCCCACCCAAACAAGCCCCTCCCCTGGTACTTCCCCCGCAACCGCAGAAGATGTCGCTATACATCCTCCCTCGACTCTTTCCACGGACCCCGACAGTCCTTTCAGGTTAGGCAGAGGATCATTTGCACTTCCTCCAACCTGATCCACTCTATCCGTTGTTCAAGATGTGGACTCTTACTATACGGCGTGATCAAACGCAGATTGGCGATCGTTTAGCGGAACACCTTCGGTCAAGCCCTCTGACCAATGTGATCTCTCTGGACGCTAAACACTTTAAATCTCCATGCCATTACGACACAGACCTTTCTGACCTGGGTCTCCTCCGTTGTCAGTGTGAGCCTGATTGCAAATTGGAGGAATAGCATGTCATATCTCGCCTAGGGAGCTTACAGCCCAGTGGTGTGAACATTAAATTCTCTCACTTTAGGTAGCTCCGGCATTTCCCCTCTCTCAATTTCACCCTACAGCTAATAATGGCCTGTTTCATTTATCATCGTTTACTTTACTTTTTGCATATATTTTATTCATTGTTCTTTATCTCGCCACACCATTGGTCTAGATCTCTCATTTCCCTTATCCCTAACCAGTCTGAAGAAGGGTCTTGACCCGTAACGTCACCATCCCTTCTCTCCAAAGATGGTGCCTATCCCGCTGATTTACTCCAGATTTCGGTGTCTAACTTCGGTTTAGACCATAATCTGCAGTTCCCTCTTACACAAATATGACATTATGTCCTGTTGCAGAATGCCTGCTTACTCAACACAACGTGCGGTCGTCGACCGATAGTCGTTTCGTCTTCAAAACTTGCCCACAAAGCCATCACGTGGCAGTAATGTCAATAACAATGGATAGAAACATAGAAATATAGAACATATGTACAGGAGTAGGCCATTCGGCCCTTCGAGCACTGCACCGCCATTCAATATGATCATGGCTGATCATCCAACTCAGTATCCTGTACCTGACTTCTCTCAATACCTCCTGATCCCTTTAGCCACAAGGGCCACATCTAACTCCCTTTTGAATATAGCCAATGAACTGGCCTTAACTACCTTCTGTGGCAGAGAATTCCACAGATTCACCACCCTCTGTGTAAAAATGATTTTCTCATCTCGGTCCTAAAAGACTTCCCCCTTATCCTTAAACTGTGACCCTTGTTCTGGACTTCCCCAACATCGGGAATAATCTTCCCGCATCTAGCCTGTCCAACCGCTTAAGAATTTTATAAGTTTCTATAAGATCCCCCCCTCAATCTTCTAAATTCTAGCGAGTACAAGCCGAGTCTATCCAGTCTTTCTTCATATGAAAGTCCTGCCATCCCAGGAAATCAGTCTGGTGAAACGTTCTCTTTACTCCCTCTATGCAAGAATGTCTTTCTTCAGATTAGCAGACCAAAACTGTACGCAATACTCCAGGTGTGATCTCACCAGACTCTGTACAACTGCAGTAGAACGTCCCAGCTCTTATACTGAAATCCTTTTGCTATGAATGCTAACATACCATTCGCTTTCTTCACTACCTGCTGCACCTACATGTCTACTTTCAATGACAGGTGTACCATGACACCCAGGTCTCGTTGCATCTCCCCTTTTCCTAATCGACCAACATTCAGATAATAGTCTACTTTCCTGTTTTTGCCACCAAAGTGGATAACCTCACATTTATCCACATTATACTGCATCTGCCATGCATTTGCCCACTCACCCAACCTATACAAGTCACCTTGCAGCCTCCAAGCATCCTCTCACAGCTAACACTGCCCCCAGCTTCGTGTCATCCGCAAACTTGGAGATGTTGCATTCAATTCGCTCATTCAAATCACTAATATATATTGTAAATAACTGGGGTCCCAGCACTGAGCCTTGCGGTACCCCAGCAGTAGTCACTGCCTGCCATTCTGAAAAGGGACCCGTTTACTCCTACTCTTTGCTTCCTGTCTGCCAGCCAGTTCTCTATCCACATCAATATTGAACCACCAATACCGTGTGCTTTAAGTTTGCACACTAATCTCTTATGTGGGACCTTGTCGAAAGCCTTCCTGAAAGTCCAGATATAACACATCCACTGGTTCTCTCTTATCCACTCTACTAGTTACGTGCTCGAAACAGTTCAATAAGATTCGTCAGACATGGTTTACCTTTCATAAAACCATGCTGACTTTGTCCAATGAATTCGCCACTTTCCAAATGTAATGTGCTGCTATCCCATATTTAATAACTGACTCTAGCATTTCCCCCACTACCGATGTAAGACTAACTGGTCTGTAATTCCCCGTTTTCTCTCTCCCTCCCTTTTTAAAATGTGGGGTTACATTAGCTACACTCCAATCCTCAGGAATTACTCCAGAATCTAAAGAGTTGTGAAAAATTATCACTAATGCGTCCACTATTTCTGGGGCTACTTCCTAAGTACTCTGGGATGCAACTTATCTGGCCCTGGGGATTTATCGGCCTTTAATCCATTCAATTTACCTAACACCACTTACCGGCTAACCTGGATTTCACTCAGTTCCTCCATCTCATTTGACCCCCGGTCCCCTGCTATTTCCAGCAGATTTTTTATATCTTCCTTAGTGAAGACAGAACCAAAGTAGTTATTCAATTGGTCTGCATGTCCTTGTTCCCCATGATCAATTCGCCTGTTTCTGACTGCAAGGGACCTACATTTGTTTTAATTAATCTTTTTCTCTTCACATATCTATAAAAACGTTTGCAGTCAGTTTTTATGTTCCCTGCCGGTTTTCTTTCATAATCTATTTTCCTTTCCTAATTAAGCCCTTTGTCCTCCACTGATGGACTCTGAATTTCTCCCAGTCACCTGGTACGCTGCTTTTTCTGGCTAATTTGTATGCTTCAACTTTTGTTTTGATACTACCCCTGATGTCCCTTGTTATCCACGGATGCAATACCTTCCCTGATTTATTCTTAGACAATGATGGCGTTTCGATTGATGGGCTCGGGGATCATGGAATATGAAGTAATTGATGGATGAAAATTGAGGAATGTTTTAGTGACAGATTAACTGAACTTTCACTTTGATGTTCAACGATTTTTGCACAGGGGAGCTGGTTAACGTACGAATGATTTATTTCATTCGGTGAGGAAGTGTAGTAGGTAGCGCTAGGTTTCACGGGGGAATTTGGTCAGACCGCTGTATTTCTAGCGGCAAGTGGTGGATTGTAATCTGGCAGATGACAACGGTCAATGGATTGCGTCACTGAAGGTCCATCTTTCTACGTCTCACACTGTGGATTATTCAGCAATGAGCGCATTGGAACCTGAAATATTTGTTTCCTGTGGCAACCAAGGCCATTGTTCTGACTGACCAATCAGCGCTCGTTTGGCCAATGTTAACGTTCTATCCCCGGGGCGTATAAATACCGTAGCGGCGCCCCGCGTCACAGTCTCTGGAACCACGCGAGCGGAGCAACATGGTGAGCGCGCGGGAGAATGCTGGGGGGCGCGCGTGTTCCCCCGAGCGAGGGATCCACGGGAGGGAAGGAGGAGATTCGTGGACTGGTCGAGAATGGACACGGGAAGGGGAGAGCGCACCCGGGGAATGGGATCGTAGTGGCTAAATGGATATGCAGAGCGGGAATGAGGCGGCGGTGGGAGGGAAGGGCGGGGGGTAATAATGGGGCTGGTAAGGGTGATGGGAGTTTCCCAGGAACACGAGCGTTGCAATCGGCGAATGCAGCGTGGTGTGTGTGCGATTTGTAGAGGTGGGTAGAACTGAGACGGTGCTCACATAAAGCGTGGATCGGTGCGAGTCTAAGTGAAGTCCATCTCACCGCTTGTTTCCCTTCGCTAACAGCGCGAGTGTATTTCAATCCACATCGGCCAGGCTGGCGTCCAGATTGGCAACGCTTGCTGGGAGTTGTATTGCCTGGAGCACGGGATCCAGCCGGATGGACAGATGCCCACCGACACGACCATCGGAGGCGGCGACGATTCGTTCAACACCTTCTTTAGCGAGACCGGGGCGGGGAAGCACGTACCAAGGGCCGTGTTTATCGACCTGGAGCCCACGGTGATCGGTAAGGTGCGGGTTTCCGGGAATGTAGGGCGTTGTTTTAAATCCCTCCCGTGCGGGGATGGAGAGTGTGTGCCGATGATTAATTCACGCTTCCGTGCTCCACTCCACGCAGACGAGGTGCGGACCGGCACCTACCGGCAGCTCTTCCACCCGGAGCAGCTGATCACCGGCAAGGAGGACGCGGCCAATAACTACGCCCGAGGCCACTGCTCCATCGGCAAGGAGATCGTGGACCTGGTCCTGGATCGTATCCGGAAGCTGGTAGGTTGCTCAGCGACCGCAAATCACCGTCCGACGCTCGGCATGCTTGCAGCGGCAATGTATCCGGTTGCAGGTACGGAAATCCTGGGGGGAACATGCCCCCACCCCTGCTTTAAGAGGTAGGGGACTACCCCCCCCCCTCCCGGGCAGATTCAAGCCCCACGATTCGGAGCGGACGTAGCTGCTGTTGCTGGAGTCAGGAGTAGGTCACCAACCAGGTCAGCTCCCGATGTTGCAGTCCACAGGGGCCATCGGCCGAAGCCTCGCGTGTGTGCGCGTGCACGTGTGTGTGTGTGTGTGTGTGTGTGTGTGTGTGTGTGTGTGTGTGTGTGTGTGTGTGTGTGTGTGTGTGTGTGTGTGTGTGTGTGTGTGTGTGTGTGTGTGTGTGTGTGTGTGTGTGTGTGTGTGTGTGTGTGTGTGTGTGTGTGTGTGTGTGTGTGTGTGTGTGTGTGTGTGTGTGTGTGTGTGTGTGTGTGGGCGCGCAGGAGTGTGCGTGGCCCCCAAAACATTGTGTCCCCCGCATGTTTTGATATCGATTCCCGAGTACTGCGGCCATGGTTCTCCCGGATTCCCATTGTTACCTCTCACTTTACAACTGAGATACCTACCGCACTGTCTCTCTCGGCGCTGGCAAAAGAGAACACCATGACCCTATCGCGTCGCTACTTCCCTTTAAACGTTGGTACAGAATTGATGCTTTGCCCCTTCTCCGCCCTCAGGCCGATCTGTGCACCGGACTCCAGGGGTTCCTTATTTTCCACAGTTTCGGGGGCGGCACCGGCTCGGGTTTCACCTCCCTCCTCATGGAGAGACTCTCCGTGGACTACGGCAAGAAATCCAAGCTGGAGTTTTCCGTCTACCCGGCACCGCAGATCTCCACCGCCGTAGTCGAGCCCTACAACGCCGTGCTGGTCACGCATTGCACACTTGAACACTCCGATTGCGCCTTCATGGTGGACAACGAGGCCATTTACGACTTGTGCCGGCGGAATCTGGACATCGAGCGCCCAACCTATACTAACCTTAACCGCCTGCTGGCGCAGATCGTGTCGTCCATCACCGCCTCGCTGCGTTTCGACGGCGCCCTCAACGTGGACCTGACTGAGTTTCAAACCAACCTGGTCCCCTACCCGCGCATCCACTTCCCGCTCGTCACCTACGCCCCTATTATTTCGGCCGAGAAGGCTTACCACGAGGAACTATCCGTTCCACAACTGACCAACGCCTGCTTCGAGCCGGCCAACCAGATGGTGAAGTGCGACCCCCGCCAGGGGAAGTACATGTCGTGTTGCATGCTGTACCGTGGGGACGTGGTACCCAAGGACGTCAACGCCTCCATCGCCACCATCAAGACCAAGCGCACCATCCAGTTCGTGGACTGGTGTCCGACCGGTTTCAAGGTGAGTGTGACCAATTCGCGTTTTGCCGTGCACACACAGTCAGTATTTCTCGTCTACTGTTAGAACAACATAAATGCAACGACTCTGAATACATCCTTGGCACAATATGTACTCTGCAAATAGATCATATCTGTACCCGAAAGACACACCCCAACCCTTCTTCAATGGTTGAATACTTTGCCAAGGGTGCAGGAACGTCTCACGCGGATGCTATTTGGCTTGCGGCCTTGCGTTAATGGGAGGGGTTAGAGAGGCTACGCCTTTTTTTTGAGGCGTAGATTTCTGAGGGCTGGACATATCGAGGTGTGCAAGATCATGAGGGACATGTATAAAATGTACGCTCAGTCAAAAACCGAGATATTGAAGAGGGACTTCCCGAACAATTAATCTATTCAGAGGGGCCTACATATCTGGAGCGAGTTGACAGGTAAAATTAGAAACGCACACATTTGCCACATTTCAGGCACAGATAGTAAATTATAAAACATATGGATAGGATGGGTTAATGCCAACTGCAGGCAAATGAGACGAGCCCAACATGTCGACTCTTGGGGCATGGGCAAGGTGGTTCGAAGGGCATGTTTCCCAGCTGCAATGCTCCATATCATGCATCTAACACACATATCGGTACCTGCGATGACTTTGATGGCAATCCAGAGAATAATAAAAGCCAGAGATTTTTTAGGGAGTCGCAAAGCTACAACTCAACGATCCATTGTGCAATTTCAGGGCGCATACTAAACTGTTAATGGGACATGGTTTTTGCAAGTAGAATTAATTTTAAAACATTTTTCTTCCGGCCATAGGTAGGCATCAACTATCAACCCCCGACGGTGGTGCCGGGGGGCGACCTGGCCAAGGTGCAACGCGCCCTCTGCATGCTGAGCAACACCACCGCCATCTCATTGGCCTGGTCCCGCCTGAACCTCAAGTTCGACAAGATGTACGCCAAGCGGGCCTTTGTCCACTGGTACGTTGGAGAGGGGCTCGAGGAAGGGGAGTTCCAGGACGCGCGGGAGGACATGGCATCGCTGGAGAAGGACTACCAAGAGGTGGCCGTGGATTCGGCCGACATGGAGAGAAGGGGTGAAGAGGAAGAATAACATTAATTAATTGAGAATTTAAACGTTTGAATTTATTTAATAGACTATATTGGAAGATAAGATACTTATTACAATAAATTATTTTGAGGAACAATTGGTTTGTCGATATATTGCAGAAGTCGGGTGAATGAATGGAAAATAACATTGTTAGGGAGAAACTGGGATGGGGTGGTGGGGGGCTGGTTGTCAAAATAGAGAGAGGGAATGCCGGGGTTACTTGATGTTAGCGAAATCAATATTCATATCACTGGGCTTTAGTGGTATCTGTAGTATATCCGCCCAACGGAAATACGGGATGTTGTTCTTCCAATTTGCGTTTAACCACTCTCTTACAATGGAGGAGACATAGGACAGGACACAGGTCAGTGTGGGGATGGGAAGGAGAAGTACATTGTTTAGCAACCGGGAGATAGGTAGGTTCACGCTGACTGAGCGAAGGTATTCAGCGAAATGATCGCCCAGTCGACGTTTGGTCACGCCGATATATAAGAGTTCATATCTTGAACAACGGATAAAGTTGATGAGGTTGAACGAGGGTCAAATAAATATCTACCAAACCTGAAGGGACTGTCGGGGTCCCTGGACAGAGTCGAGGAAGAATATATAGGGACATGTGTAGGATCACACGCAGTTGTTGGGGTAGGTACATAGGGAGGGGTTCGGTGAGAAGGGATAGATTAATCAGGTAGTTGTGGAGGGAACGGTCTCTCAGGAAAGCGAAAAGGAGTGGACATGGGACGATGTGACTAAAGATAGGTTCCCGTTGAACTTGGCGAAAATGTCGAAGGAGAATGCGTTGTATGTGACGGCTGTTGGGGTGAATGAAGAAAGCTTGGGGGACTCTGCGTCCTGTTGCGACTCTGGGGAGGGGGGGAGCATGGGCGGAACTGCAGGGTGCCGAGAAGAAACGACTGAGGGTCACATCAATGATGGGAGAGGGGTACCTCCGTTCCCTAAAGAATGTGAAGATCTTGGATGTACTGGTATGGAACACCTTTTCTCGGACGCAGATGCGGCGTAGACGGTGGAATTGAGAGTAGTGGATACAATCTTTGCAGCAAGCAGTGTGGGAACAAGGGTAGTCGAGATAGTTGTGGGAGTCAGTGGCTCGTAATACACTGGGAGGGAATAATTTGGGAGCAGCTGTTCTTGCATAAATCCCTATCCACCCCAATGGGAGTCGATTAAAGACCAGCTGACTGGAAATCGATACCGGCGTGTGCTACTGAACATGAAGAGCGCGACTCACAAGTCTCCTGACACGTGGATGGTAATTGCAGTCAATACGAAGAGAGGAAACTACTTCGGCGGCGCAGGGGTGGAGCTGCTGACTTACAACGCCAGAGACTCTGGTTCGATCCTGACTACTAGTGTATGTCACCA
Source organism: Malacoraja senta (assembly GCA_038087875.1). Lineage (NCBI taxonomy): Eukaryota > Metazoa > Chordata > Chondrichthyes > Rajiformes > Rajidae > Malacoraja > Malacoraja senta. Next base: position 3,049,140 of record JAXLNO010005841.1, read on the forward strand.
GGGTGTCTGTAAGTTATCCCTGTAACCTTGTGGGCTTTCCCCGGGTGACCGGTTTCCCCGCACACTCCAACGTCGTACATGTTTGCAGTTTAATTTGGCTTCTGCAAATTGTCGCTAGTTCGTAGTTTAGTTTTGGGGTACGGGGATCGCTGGTCGGCTCAGACTTGGTTTGCCGACGGGCCAGTTTTCGCGCTGTATCTCTGAAAAGTTTTTCTTTTAAACAACTGAAAGAAAACTAACGATTCGGAAGAATGGTCTGTACACGAAACGTCCCCTCTTCCATTTCTCCAGAGATGTTCCCTGCTAGCTGGTATTCCAGCATTTTGTGTCCATTCGCGGTGTAAACATTTCCGGCATACCTGTGCCTTGATATGTACATTTCCTAAGGTATATAGTACTCCCGCAACAACGCTCTTGTCGAATAACGGCGGCATGTTGGCGCAGCGTTAGAATTGCTGCCTTACTGCGGAGAGAACCGGGTTCTATCCTGACCACTGGTGCTGCATGGGTACCTGTCCACTCGAACTAGCACGGCTCTTCCCTCACCCGTTTGAGCCGACGGCCCGCCACGACCCGTGAGCTCCCTCCCTCAACTTCCTTCCCGTCTCGCATCTCCAGACAAGATGTCGCATCCCCGCCCGATAGAACGTTCCATTCAGCCGGGTCGCGGTGTGATTGGCTGTCAGCGAACCAACCATTGGCGTGGAACGTGGAGACAAAGGCAAATAGAGCGCTGATTGGTTCTCAGCGTGAGTGACGCAACAAAGTCAGCGCGAGTGACGCAACAAATCATTCGCGTCAGGACACTTTTGCATCTCGGCCGCCAGGAGCGCGGATCATTGCTCGTTTCAATAGTCGCATTTGCACAGACCCTTGCGTAAAAGAGCATTCAGTATCAGTGCCATTTCTTTTGCAGTGCTGCATGACTATTTAGGCTGCATTAGCGGCATTCTGCGCATTTGTGCTCACCCTACTGCAGTAAGGATGTGGATGCTTCAGAGAGGGTGAACAGGAGATTTATCGCGATATTTCCTCCATTATAGGATATTAGCTAAAATGAATGTTTAGAGAAAGGTGGGGCGTATTCACAGAATGTGTACGCCGTCAGAACATTAATGAACGACAGAATGGGTGAATGAATGAATGAATGAATGAATGAATGAATGAATGAATGAATGAATGAATGAAAATGAATGAATGAATGAATGAATGGATGGATGAATGAATGAATGAATGAGTGAATAAATGATGAATATTGTTACATGTACCTGCGCACAGTGAAATGCTTTCTTTTGCATGCAACGTAGTGTCGTCACGTTTTCGCGCCGATAAAGTTGCTGAAGTACCCAATCCTATCTGCTGCCTGTCGCCGCAAGGGTAGGACGTATGTGGAACGAGCTGCCGGAGGAGGTGGTTGAGGCAGTTGCTATCGCAACTTTTAACAACTATTTAGACAGATATATTGATCGGACAGGTTTAGACGGATATAGACAGGTTTAAACGCTGATAGGCTGGGCTAGTGTAGATGGGACATGTTGACCATTGTGGGCACGTTGGACCGTTGGGACTGTTTCCACGATGTAAGAATCTATGACGTTAAGGCTCCGTGAGCATACTTTAGGGTAATCTGCAACCTTTGCTGATACTTTGCATATTCTCATCCAAATTGAAGATAAAAACATCAAACAGCAATGGGACCAGCACCTATCGCTGAGCCACACCTCGTCACAGGCCTACTATTCGAAAATCTACTTTCCACCATCTCCCACTGCTTCCTTCCCTGACGCCAATTCTCTATCTAAATGAATAGTTCTCCCTGGATCCCATTCGATCTAAACATCCAGAACAACCTACTATGCGGAGCGTTATTCTGGGCCTTGCTGAACTGCATGGAGGCAACATCTACGGCTTTGCCTTCAGCAGCGTTTTTGGTTACATCTTCAAACAAAACAATTCTTATGATATGACCTCCTACTACGAAACCATGCTGACAAAAGCTTAACAGCCCAGCTGTGAAGTACACGGATAACTTAATCCTAAGAATCCTACCCAGGAACCTATATACTATGCTCCACACAGAGGTATCTGAGGGGCCTTATGCGTTAATCCAGATCTACTTATAGGTCGCTGGTCCTAAAAGTCTCACACACGGACACCTCGGTCACTTCACAATTTCCTGAGAGTAGAGCAAGCTTTCCCCCATCCTATGTAGGGCCCTCTGCATATTGCCTGAGTAAACTGCCGCTGAACACATTTGACAAATTCCATCCGGTCTGAGCCCTCCGTAATCCTGCAATCTCCAGGTATATTTGTTATTCTCACTCCCATATTGGGGACTATTTAGGAGCTATAGTCCGCCCCCACCAAAATGATCATCCCCATTTATTTCTCAGGTCTACACAAATCGCCTCAATGGAAGAATCACCAGTAATGTCACCTCGGTCAACTTCATTGACATTCATTCTGATCAAGAAATTAACAGCCCTCCTCTACCCACTCCCTCTATCTCGCCTGTAGCACCTGTAACATGGAATATCAATCTAACACTCCTGTCCCTCTCTCTGCCACGTTTCCCTACCGATTGCTATGCCCCAGTTGTACGTACCTATTCACGCCCTGAGATTATCCGTCTTCCCCGTCCAGTCTGTAGCAGTAAAGTGAATGCAATTCAACCAAATAGATATTCCTCGCTCCTTGTAGTGCGCCTTGGCTGAGGTAGATGTATCATCATTAAATACAAGTCAGGTGCCGCAAGGCTGGAGGGTGACGAACGTTGTGCCTCTACTTAAGAAGGGTAGCAAAGAAAAGCTTGGGACAACTTACCCGTAAGTTAACATCTGTAAAAATGCTCGAGAAACTCAGCAGGTGAGGCAGCATCTATGGAGCGAAAGAATATGTGACGTTTCGGGTCGAGCCACTTCTTCAGACTGACGTAGGGGGGGCAAGGGCGGGAATAAGAATGGAAGAGATGGAGACAATGGGCTGTGGAAGAGCTCGGGAAGGGAAGGGAAGGAGGGAGAAAGCAAGGACTACCTGAAATTGAAGGTCAATATTCATACCGCTGGGGTGTGAACTACCCAAGCGAAATAAGAGGTGCTGCTCCTCCAATTTGCGGTCGGTCGCAGTTGGAGGCCGCACTCACTCTGTCCATAGAGGAGGCCCGGGACAGAAAGGTTGGATTCGGAATGGGAGGGGGAGTTGAACTGCTGAGCCACCGGGAGATTTGGTTGGTTAATGCGAACTGAGCGGAGGTGTTGGGCGAAGCGGTCGACAAGCCTGCGCTTGGTCTCACCGATGTAGAGTGAATGGGTACGTACAACTGGGACAAAACCATCGTGGGGCTGGCCGTCCTAGGAGCGCGGGGAGCGGTGGTGACTCGTTGCTGCTCACTCCGGAGCTCCAGCTGCAGCTGCAGACCCGTCGACTGGGATATCGGGAGCTCGCGGGTCCGGGTGAGAGACCGCTTTCCGGAGCTTCCGCAACGCAACTTCTCCAGCTCGAGTCGTGGGGTTGGAACGACCCGGAGCGGGGCCGTAAATCGACCGGCGCGGTTTAATGTTAAAGCCGCGGGACATTCGAGCGCCCGCCGGGGCTCCAACTTTGTGACTTTTGGGCCCGGAGCGAGGCTGTACACCGCCCGGCGCGGCCTCAACGGCCGTGGGACTTATCATTGCCCGCCTGGGGCTTCAACATCGGGAGAAAAATGGTGCAGGGGAGAGAAATGACTTTGCCTTCCATCACAGTGAGGAGGAGATTCACTGTGATGGATGTTTTTCTGTAAATTGAATTGTTTGTGTGTCGTGTAAGAATTGTTTTATTTGTATGGCTGTGGAAACGGAGTTTCGTTTGAGCCTCTTTGAGGATCAAATGACAAGAAATTAAAAAAAAAAAAAAATCAGTAGTTGCATCTAGAACAGGGGATACAATAGATGAGGTTGAGGAAGGTGCAGGTGGAAGACTGCTTGGGTCCTTGGATGGAATCGAGGGGGAATTTAAAGCGACAAGTGTAACATTTCCTGCGGTTGCAAGGGAAAGTACCAGGGGAGGGGGTGGTTTGGATGGGAAGGGACGAATTGACCAGGGGGCTACGGAGGGAGCGGTGTCTGCGGAAAGCCGAAAGGGGATGAGATGGGAAGATGTGGCCAGTGGTGGGATCCCGTTGGAGGTTGCGAAAATGTCGGAGGATTATCTGTTGTATGTGACGGCTGGTAGGGTGGAATGTGAGGACAAGGGTGACTATGTATTTGTTACGAACGGGGGATGTGGAGTGAGCGCGGAGCTACGGGACATAGAGGAGACCCTGGTGAGAGCCTCATCTATAGTCGAAGTGGGGAACCCTTGTTCACTAAAGAATGAGGACATCTCCAATGCCCTGGTTTGGAACACCTCATCCTGCGTTCAGATGCGGCGTAGACGGGGGAATTGGGAGTAGGGGTTACAGTCCTTACAGGAAGCAGGGTGGGAAGAAGTGCAGTGAAGCAAGTGGAATTACTTTCTCTCCCCTGCGCCCCCCCCCCCCCCCCCCCACGCAGGTGGGCGTGAACTACCAGCCCCGACGGTGGTACCTGGGGACGATGTGGTCAAGGTGCAATTGTATGCCCCATTCTGTATGCTGAGCAACACCATCGCCATCTCTGTGGCCTGGACCCGCCTCAACCTCAAGTTCGACAACATGCACGCCAAGCTGGAATCTATCCACTGGTACGTGGGAGAGGGTTTGGAGGAAGGGGAGTTCCAGGACGGGCGAGAGGACATGGCGTCGCTGGAGAAGGACTACCAAGTGGTGGCCGTAGATTCTGCCGACCTCGAGAGAAGGGGGAGTGGGGGGGGGAGGGGAGAGGAAGAATATGTTTGATTAATTTATAATATCGAGATTTGTTTTATTCATCAAATTGATATATTTATCTAATATTTAGTAAAATTAAGATATTTTAAGGAACGTATTGTTCATTTATTGCAGAACACGAGGAAAAGGGAAATTGCAACCGTTTTTTGTCGTGATTGGGTAGTGTAGTTAGGGACTAGGTATTCTAGGGTCATTCTACATTCTACCTTTGCACATTGTTTAAAGACAAGACAACAAGAATTTAGACCAGCCGTGTTCTTTAGGACGGCAAGAATCGGCGCCTTTGGGCGACGCGAGAGATCATATATCGTGTCAAACATTAAAGGGCTGTATCGTTTAGGGAGCTGAGCTCGGATGAGGTCCGAAAGAAATATCGGAAATCAGGAAAGAACATAAATAGTGAATCAGAAAGACAGGTTGTTATACAGGTTATTGACAAGAGCGGAGCCCTGGGTGTGCAGAAGATGAGGGACGTGGCACTACTCCAAGACAAAGGAAGGAATTTATGGCACTACCACAAACAGCATTAATATACAGAGCGTTATCCATGTCCATAGATCCCTGAAAATAGTAACAGTGGCAGACAGAGTGTTTACAGGAAAGGCGAGTGGTCTGCTGGCCGTCATGCGTCGGGGTACTGAGGAAAAGTCTGCAGGTAGACACAAAAAGACACAAACTTAGCGGGACTGGCAGCATCTCTGGAGCAAAGGAAAACGAGAGATACATACGATGATATAGAGAGATATAGAACAATGAATGAAAGATATGCAAAAAAGTAACGATGGTAAGGCAAACAGGCCATTGTTAACAGTTTAGAGATTAGAGATTAGAGATTCCTTTATTTGTCATTCAGACCTTTCGGTCTGAACGAAATTGCGTTGCCTGCAGTCATCCCTATAATAATAAATAACAAAACACACAATAAACTCAAATTAACATCCACCACAGTGAGTTCACCAGGCACCTCCTCACTGTGATGGAGGCAAAAGTCTTAAAGTCTCTGTCTCTTCCTCCTTTGTTCTTCCTCTGCGCTGAGGCGATCCAGGCTTCTGATGTTGTGACCCCGCCGGGTGATGGTACGTCAGTCCCGCGGCTGAATCCGAGCTCCGCTCCGCGACGGGCCCGTTCAAACTCCGCGGCCCGGGGTGGTCGAAGCTGCCGAAGCTGCCGCCCGCCAGTCCAGCGGACGCAGCTGTAGTTGCGGGAGCTCCAGACAATCAGGTCACCCACCTGTGACCTGCGAGCTCCCGACGATGTCGTTCACCAGGCCCGCGGCCGGGCCTCCGGATTCAGGTCGCCACCGCCGGAACGCCACCGCAGCCCCGAAGCCGGCCAGCCCCGCGCTGGTAAGTCCTGGCTCTGCCTCCGGAGCCTCGAGGTCGGTCGGTCGCAGTTGGAGGCCGCCAGCTCCGCCATTAGGCCTCAGCGCAGACGGAGGCAGAGAAGGGGGATACGACAAGCAAAAGTCGCATTCCCCCGAAGGAAGAGACAAAATCATGTTTCATCCCCCCCCACCCCACACATACACAACCCAATAAACTAAAAATTAACTAAAACAGGACAAAAGAATACAACAACAAAAAATAAAAAAGACGGACTGCAGGCGAGCCGCTGCTGTTCAACAGCGCCGCCACTCCGGAATAGTGAGTGAAAATGATTTTTTACTGAGTGAAAATGAAAAGCTGGAGCGACGTGGGTGGGGGGAGAAATGGAGAGAGAGGCAATGCAGGGATTACATGAATTTAGAGAAATCAATATTCATACCACTGGGCTGTTGAGTTGGTTGAGCTAAAAAGAATAGATTCAGCAATAGGGAGGCACGGTGGCGCAGCGGTAGAGATGCTGCATTACAGCGCCTGCTGCGCCGGAAACGCGGGCTCGATCCCGACAACGTGTGCTGTCTCTACGGAATGTGTACCTTGTCCCCGTGATCTGCGTGGGTCTCTCCGAGATCTTCGATTTCTTCCATCACTCCAAAGACGTACAGGTATGTTTGTTAATTGGCTTAGTAAATGTAAAACAGTTTCCAAGTGTGTGTAGGATAGTGTAGATATGCGGGGATCGCTGGTCGGCGAAGACCAGGTGGGCGGAAGGGCCTTTTTACAAGCTGAATCTCAAAAAGAAAATAAATAAAGTAACATGTATTGGATTATATTATAGTCCACTGAATAGCCAAATGTTATATTATAGGCCACTGAATAGCCAAATGTTAATGTTCAATTAGGTGGACATATGTGATAAGACACAAGGACTATTGGGCTGTTGTCGTGAGTGACTAATAATCATAAGATGTTTAAGAAATATCGCAGATGACATTAAAGTGGTAGCATTATCTCTGGCGAGAAAACAAACTTGGCTGTGGTAACGGGTTTAGGTTAAGATGTGGTCGTAGAGTTGGAGGGAAGGGTGAATCACAGAGGGGGCAGCGAGAGCGGAGTTCGCTAAACTTCAAAGTAGGCACACCTTGAGGAGATTTCGCAGTGGAGTAGACGAAATATTTAAGAAAGAATTGCAGATGCTGGAAAAACCGAAGGTAGACAAAGATACTGGAGAAGCTCTGCGGGTGAGGCAGCATCTATGGAGTGAAGGAATAGGTGACATAACTTGTCTATTCAGCCATCAAATAGCGTTATTACAAATCCTACCATCAGTTGCGCTCCAGATCGGCTTGCTGCCTGTGCGTGCGATTCCGGAGGTTTTGGGAGGGGGGGGGTTACAATGCACGTTTTTATTGGTGGTCGGAGAGTAATTTGCTCGGACTGCTAGCTGATGAAGAAAATCCGCTCTGCGACGTCCCCCGGTTTTTTTTAAAGTTGCTTGGTCGATTGAATTTAACGCGACTTAAAACGCATTCAATGCCTTCAACATCACGGATCGCAAGTGCAGGACAAACAAACGGTATGTCGTTATTTAACATATGATCTTGCTTTTTGTTGTGGCTTTATTTTAATCTTATGATGTGAAAATGTTATTTAGGCCCCTATACGAATCGGCCTAGTCTTGCCTGCCGATAGGGGCTTAAATCATGGCAGCGACTACATTCCAATCGATCACATCGCAGAAACATCCACTCTCAAGATAATCAAATTCATTATTTTTTTGCACAATCATGTCATAAGAAAATCTAAATCATCTATATTTTGTGTTATTGTCTATCCATGATGAATATTTTCACACTAAATATCCACAGTACAGTTTTAGTCAGATGTATTGTGCAACAAATAAGGATTTTTGATTATCTTGAGAGTGGATGTTTCTGGATTAATTTATTGGAAATAAACATTAAATTCCTTCCATTTGGCATATAAATTCATGAAAAAGTGAGATTTAAAGATCATGTTACATTGTGAATTCTTGTGTGAATGGGATCTGTGTTATTTGTTATTTGATATTTTAGCTATTTAAAATTGTTAGCCTTTACTTAAGAAATTGATAGATGTTTAGATCTAGTAATTGAATTTAGAAGGATTTAATTGATTAGATTTATTTAATCGATTTGATGAACAGAAACATAGAAAATAGGTGCAGGAGTAGGCCATTCAGCCCTTTGAGCCTGCACCGGCATTCAATATGATCATGGCTGATCGTCCAACTCAGTATCCTGTACCTGCCTACTCTCCATACCCCCTGATCCCTTAAGCCACAAGCGCCACATCTAACTCCCTCTTAAATATAGCCAATGACTGGCCTCAACTACCTTCTGTGGCAGAGAATTCCAGAGATTCACACTCTCCGTGTGAAAAATTTTTCTCATCTCGGTCCTAAAAGATGTCCCCTTTATCCTTCAACTGTGACCCCTTGTCCTGGACTTCCCCAACATCTGGAACAATCTCCTGCATCCAGCCTGTCCAACCCCTTAAGAATTTTGTTAAATTTCTATAAGATCCCCCCTCAATCTTCTAAATTCTAGCGAGTATAAGCGAGTATCCAGTCTTCCTTCATATGAAATTCCTGACATCCCAGGAATCAGTCTGGCGAATCTTCTCTGGCAAAAATGTCTTTCCTCAGATTTGGAGACAAAAACTGTACGCAATACTCCAGGTGTAGTCTCACCAAGACCATGTACAACTGCAGTAGACTCTCCATGCTCCTATACTCAAATCCTTTTGCTATGAATGCTAACATACCATTCGCTTTCTTCACTGCCTGCTGCACCTGCATGCCTGCTTTCAATGACTGGTGTACCATGACACCAGGCCTCGTTGCATCTCCCCTTTTCCTAATCGGCCACAATTCAGATAATAGTCTACTTTCCTGTTTTGTCACCAAAATGGATAACCTCACATTTATCCACATTATACTGCATCTGCCATGCATTTGCCCACTCACCCAGCCTATCCAAGTCACCTTGCAGCCTCCTAGTATCCTCCTCACAGCTTAGAGTCATCCGCAAACTTGGAGATGTTGCATTCAATTCCTCGTCCAAATCATTAATATATATTGTTAATAGCTGGGGTCCCAGCACTGAGCCTTGCGGGTACCCCACTGGTCACTGCCTGCCATTCTGAAAAGGACCCGTTTACTCTTACTCTTTGCTTCTGTTTTGCCAGCCAGTTCTCTATCCACATCAATACTGAACCCCCAATACCGTGTGCTTTAACTTTGTATACTAATCTCTTATGTGGGACCTTGCCGAAAGCCTTCTGAAAGTCCAGATATAACACACACACTGGTGCTCCCTTATCCACTCTACTAGTTACATCCTCGAACAATGCTATAAGATTCGTCAGACATGATTTACCTTTCGTTTAATCCATGCTGACTTTGTCCAATGATTTCACCGCTTTCCAAATGTGCTGCTAACCATCTTTAATAACAGACTCTAGCAGTTTCCCCACTACCGATGTTATACTAACTGGTCCGTAATTCCCCGTTTTCTATCTCCCTCCCTTTTTAAAAAAGTGGGGTTACATTAGCTCCCTTCCAATCCTCAGGAACTACTCCAGAATCTAAGTAGCTTTGAAAAATTATCACTAATGCATCCACTATTTCCGGGGCTACTTCCTTAAGTACTCTGGGATGGCCTATCTGGCCCTGGGGATTTATCGGTCTTTAATCCATTCAATTTACCTAACACCACTTCCCGGCTAACCTGGATTTCACTCAGTTCCTCCATCTCATTTGACCCCCGGCCCCCTGCCTATTTGCGGCAGATTATTATGTCTTCTTTAGTGAAGACAGAACCAAAGAAGTTATTTAATTGGTATGCCATGTCCTTGTTCCCATGATCAATTCACCTGTTTCTGAATGCAAGGGACCTACATTTGTTTTAACTAATCTTTTTCTCTTCACATATCTATAAAACTGTTGCAGTCAGTTTTTAATGTTCCCTGCCAGTTTTCTTTCATAATCTATTTTCCCTTTCCTATTTAAGCCCTTTGTCCTCCTCTGATGTACTCTGAATTTTCTCCAGTCCTCTGGTAGGCTATTTTTTCTGGCTAATTTGTACGCTCCATCTTTTGTTTTGATACTATCCCTGATTTCTTGTTCGCCACGGATGCACTACCTTCCCTGATTTATTATTTTGCCAAACTGGAAATTAACAAGCGTTGTAGTTCATCCATGCAGTCTTTAAATGCTTCCATTGCATATCCACCGTCAACCCTTTAAGAATCAAATGCCAGTCATCTTGGCCAATTCACGTCTCATACCCTCAAAGTTACATTTCTTTAAGTTCAGAACCCTTGTTTCTGGATTAATGATGTCACCTCCATCCCAATGAAAGAACTCACCATATTATGGTCACTCTTGCCCAAGGAGCCACGCACAACAAGACTGCTAACTAACCCTTCCTCATTACTCAATACCCAGTCTAGAATTGCCTGCTCTCTCGTTGGTTCTCTACAAGTGTTGGTTTAGAAACTATCCGCAAACATTCCAAGAAATCCTCTTCCTCAGCACCCCTACCAATTGATTCACCCAATCTAATATGTAGATGGAAGTCACCCATTATAACTGTTTTACCTTTGTTGCTCGCATTTCTAATTTCCTGTTTGATGCCATCCCCAACTCCACTACTACTGTTAGGTGGCCTGTACACAACACACCCACTAGTGTGTTCTGCCCCTTAGTGTTTCGCAACTCTAATCATATCGATTCCACAACCTCCAAGCTAAGGTCCTTCCTTTCTATTGCGTTAATCTCCTCTCTAACCAGCAACGCTACCCCGCCTCCTTTTCTTTCTGTCTATCGCTCCTGAATATTGAATATCCCTGGATGTTCAGCTCCCAGCCTTGGTCACCCTGGAGCCATGTCTCCGGTGATCCCAACTATATCATAATCAGTTAATAGCTATCTGCACATTCAACTCATCCACCCATATTACGAATGCTCCTTGCATTGAGACACAACGCCTTCAGGCTTGTTTCACAACCTCATACCCCCTTATACAATTATGTTGAAAAGTGTCCCTTTTTGATTTTTGCCCTGGATTTGTCTGCCTGCCACTTTTACTTTTCACCTTGCTACCTATTGCTTCTACCCTCGTTTTACACCCGTCTGTCTCTTTGCTCACACATTTTAGAAACCACCACCTCTTATTGTCTGCTTATTATTTGTTTCTTCTTTATCCCTGCATGTTGGGTCTGAGTGCTTCCCTTCTTTGCTTCCTGCCTCACACACTGTCTACTAGCTTTCTCTATTTGAGTCCCTCCCCCCAAATGTTCTAGTTTAAAGTTTCCGCAGTAGCCTTTGCAAATCTCCCCGCCAGGATAATGGTCCCCTCGGTTCAAGTGCAACCCGTCCTTTTTGTACAGGTCACACCTTCCACAAAAGAGGTCCCAATGATCCAGTAACTCGAATCCCCTGCCCTCTGCACCAGTCTTTCAGCCACGCATTTATCCTCCACCTCGCTTCTTCCTACTCCACTGTCGCATGGCACAGGCAGTAATCCCGAGATTGTTACCTTTGCGGTCCTTCTCCTTAACTGTCCTCCTAACACCCTAAATTCTCCATTCAGGACCTTTACTTCTTTTTCTACCTATGTCATTGTTACCTATATGTACCACGACCTCGGCTCCTCCTCCCTCCCATTTCAAGATATCTTGGACACGTTTCAGACACATCCCAGACCCTGGCACCAGGAGGCAAATTACAATCCGGTACCATCTCACTATCATGAAACTGATGAATATGATTTTGTTGGGTATTTACTATTTGTTTTAACGTTTAACTTAATCATTTCTACTTTTTTTCTAAAACTGAAATAATAACTTGTTTCTGTTATTACTGTTCAGTGTTTTTTATTCTTTACCATTTTAAACAGATGTCCCCGAAGAAGAAATGCAAAATTGTCAATCCAAATGCCCAGCAAAAGACTGGATTTAGACAGGCATTTGCAGAGATTATCCGAATTTGGACTACTCCAAATGTGATGATCCACAGGATATTTTTTCTGGGATAGTAGTGGGCAGAAAGGCATCTCATGCGTGGTTTCAAGAGCAAAAACTTGTAGTTTACAATGCCAAAATTGGAAAGTTGAGGAAAACAAGGTGAAGAGTTGCTTATTGGTTAAAATATGAGGATTATGATGATGCTACTGTTTATGATATGCTAATGTAACAGCTATGAGATGATCTTCTCCATAAAAACATGGTCTTTAGCGAGAAATTGTAATTGTTTTTTACCTGTCTGTTACGGTTTTACAGCATATAATACAATAATATTACAGTTCTGATCCTGAGAATAACACATTTTTGAATTTTTAAAGCAGTCTGCGTGTTTATTGCTATTTCCGTCACAGTGGTCAATTTTGTAATTAGCTACAATTAGGTACTAACTAATTATATGCTTTAATTTCAGGTCATCCAAGTAAGAAGTTAGATATTTTAGTTTCAGAATGATTCAATGTGTAATAACTGAAAGTTTCATTCAGTTATCTTAATTGTTAAGAAAGTTATAGGCTTTTATGTCAATTGACTGTCCTCGATCACAGCTTTTGTGTTATGTCAATGGAAAAAGCAATAGGGAACAAGATGCCCATTTCCGAGTATGAAAATGACCATAACTGTTTTTAATACTGAAGATATGAAAGTGAATTAGGTATCAAATTAAAGTTATTTTTATGCTTTATCTGATGGGATAAATTACAGGCTTGATTTTTAATATCTCAACATTTTGAAACATTCCTACATCAAACCAACTCCGCCATTTAATCATGAGTGATCCATCTTTCCCTCTAACCCATTCTCCTGCCTTCACCCATAATCTCTGACACCTGTACTAATAAATAATCTATTTATCTCTGTAATAAATACTGTATATCCACTGACTTGACCTCACGGGCTGCTGAGACAAAGAATTCCACAAATTCACCCCTCTCTGATTAAAGAAATCTTCAGCATCTCCTTGTTTAAAGCACGTCCTTAAATTCTGACGCTATGATCTCTAGTTCTAAACTCTCCCACTGGTGGAAACATCCTCTCCACATTCCCTCTATCCAAACCATTTACTATTCTGCACATTTCAATGAGGTCCACCCTTATTCTTCTAATCTCCAGCGAATACACTCCCAGTGCAGTCCAGCACTCATAATTTTTTTAACTTACTAATTCGTGGATAATTCTTGTGAACCTCCTTTAGACTCTCTCCGGAGCCAGCACATCCTTCCTCAGATACGGTGCACAGTGTTATTCAAAATATACCAAATGCGGCCTGATCAGCGCCTTTTGAGCCTCCGCAAAACATCCGGGCTTTAGTATACAAGCCCTCCCCAAATAAATGCAAGCAATGCGATTGCTTTCTTTACTACCGATTCGACTTGCAGATTAACTTTTGGGAATCCTGCAGCAGCACTCCCAAGTCCCTTTGCACCTTCGATTTCTGGATCTCTCCCCATTTAGAACTGATCTACTCCTTTATTACATACGAGCAAAATGCATTACTCCACACTTATACAATCTGCCACTTCTCTGCCTCCACTCCCAACCTATCTAAATATGCTGCAGAGTAAACTGCTTTCTCTACCCTACCTGTCACTCGAGTGCTGGCACGAGGGGGCCAAATATGGCCTACTCTTGCACCTATTTTTCTATTGTCTATTGTCCCTGACCTGATTT
>JAXLNO010005841.1:3063241-3151902 GCA_038087875.1 Malacoraja senta
AACAATAAACATAAAAAAACATCCCCCCACAATGGTTCCCATTATGAGGGAAGGCACAGAGTCCAGTCCCCATCCCCTTGTCCACCCATAGTCGGGCCTATTGAGGCCTCCGCAGTGGCCGCTACGGGGCCCGATGTTTCAGGCCCTTCTTCGCCGGGTGATGGTGCTCCGGCGTCGGGAGAATCCTCTCAGCGGCTTGGGACACCTAGAGCGGCCGCTTCCTAACTGGAGACCGCGGCTTCCGAAGCCGACAGGCCGCGCTTGATGGAGCTTCACCACTGGCGATCTCGTCGCGAGATCCCAGGCTCCCAATGATAAGTTCAGCGCCGCCGCCCGCAGCTGGACGCTCCACAGTCCCGCAGCTCCACGATGTTCACCTGCGGTCTCAGCATTCCGGAGCTCCAGCGCGGCAACCCGGGCAAGGCATCACCCGCTCCGCGATAGCGCTCCAGCGCTGTGCCGCCGCCGAAGCCGAGGTTCTGGGCGGTCCCCGACAGGAAACGCCGCTCCAGGCCCGCTGGTAGGCCGCGAGGACGGGTCGACGGTGCAGCCCGGAGAGAAGCTGCCTCTCCGACCGGGTAGGGACCCTAGAAAACAGTTTCCCCCTTCCCCCCCCCTCCCCCCCCACATAAAAAAGGCTAGAACTCCGAAAACAAAAATACTCAACTAACTAAAAATAAAAAAAAGAGAGAAAAAACAGACAGCTGCAGGCTGGGCAGCCATACCCATACAGGACGGCGCCCCCTCTACAGTATCTATCAGAGATAGATACTGTAGATTCTTGATTAGTACAGGTGTCAGAGATTATGGAGAGAAAGCAGGTGAATGGGGTTGGCAGGAAGAGATAGATCAGCTATGATTGAACGGCAGAGAAGACTTGATGGGCCGATGGGTTTGTAGGTTAATGGGCTTCGGCAAAATTGTAAATTGTCCCCAGTGTGTAGGATTGTGCTAGTGTATGGGGTGATCTCTGGTCGGCACAGACTCGCTGGGCCGAAGGGCCTGTTTCCACTCAATGTCTCTAAAGTCTAAAGTCTAAAGCACATCACATTCCACTTGGGCAGCTTACAACCCAGCAGTGTGAACATTGAATTAACTAATTTTAGGTAACTTATACAAACACTCCCCTCCCCCCTACATCCATTACATGTTGTATAACCACTGCTACCTTTCACAAGGACGTATCCCTCTTGGGATCATAATCCATTGCCAACAATTGTGTTTTTTTTTAGTTTATTACTTTTAGTTTTTGAGAGACAGAGCAGAAACAGGCCCTTCGGCCACTGATTCCGCACCGACCAGCGATCCCCGCACACTAACACTATCCCACACACACTAGGGACAAGTCAACATTTATACCAAGCCAATTAACCTACAAACCTGTGTTGGAAAGAACTGCAGATACTGGTTTAAATCGAAGGTAGACGCAAAATGCTGGAGTAACTCAGCGGGACAGGCAGCATCACCGGAGAGAAGGAACGGGTGACGTTTCTGGTCGAGACCCTTCTTCAGACTTACAAACCTGTACTTCTTTGGAGTGTGGGAGGAAAGCGGTGCACCTGGAGAAAACCCACGTGGTCACGGGGAGAAGGTACACACTCCGTACAGACCTCACCCATAGTCGGGATCGAACCCGGGTCTCTGGGGCTGTAAGACAGCAACACGACCGCTGCACCACCGTGTCTCCTAAGGTCGAGTTGCAGAAGGAAGGAACTGCAGATAGACACAAAAATCTGGAGTAACTCAGTAGGACAGGCAGCATCTCTGGAGAGAAGGAATGGGTGATCTTTTGGGTCGAGACCCTTCTTCAGACTGTAGATACTGGTTCACACAAAAGGCTGGAGTAATTCAGCAGGTCAATTTCAGATGACTCTGCAATTGTAAGCTGCATCAGCGAGGGGAGGGAAGCTGAATACAGAGGTGTAGTCAACAAGTTTGTTGAGTGGTGTGGGCTGTATCACCTACAGCTCAACACCGACAAGACTACGGAGTTGGTGGAGGACTTTCGGTGGAGAGAAACACCCCTGTCTCCATCAGATGTGTGGACGTGCAGTTTACCAGGGAGTACAAATACCTTATAGTGTACCTGGACAGGAAACTGGACTGGTCCAGGAACACTGAGGCCCTGTACAAGAAGGGACAGAGTCGGCTATATTTTTTGAGAAGGCTCCGCTCCTTCAAGGTCCACAGTGAGATGCTGCAGATGTTCTACCACTCGGTGGTGGCCAGTGCCATCTTCTTCGCTGCCGTGTGCTGGTGCAGCAGGGCGAAGGCCGTGGACGCCAATAGGATCAACAAACTCATCATGAAGGCTGGCTCCATCCTGGGGGTGGAATTGGATTCATGGCAGGTGGTCTTGGAGGATGCTACATAAACTGCAGAGCATCCTGGACAATACATCTCACCCCCTCCATGACACACTGGTCAACCTGAGGAGTACCGTCAGCAGCAGACTAGTTCCACCAAGATGCAGGACAGAACGCCACAGGGGATACCTGTGGTTATCAAACTGTACAGCTCCTCCCTCTTCGGTCGTGGGGCAGACTGACTGACCCCCTCCCCCCCCCCTGCACAATCTTTGCACATCCCCAATCATTTCCACTCGACACTTTAATTTCATGTTGCATGAAGGCTGATAAATCCCCAGGGCCTGATGGTCTGCATCACTGGGTACTTAAGGAAATGGCTCTGGAAATTGTGGACGCATTGGTGATCATTTTCCAATGTTCTATAGATTCAGGATCAGTTCCTCTGGATTGGAGGGTAGCTAATGTTATCCCGCTTTTTAAGAAAGGAGGGAGAGAGAAAACAGGGAATTATAGGCCAGTTAGCCTGACATCGGTGGTGGGGAAGATGCTGGAGTCAATTATAAAAGATGAAATAGCGGCATATTTGGAAAGTAGAAACAGGATCGGTCCGAGTCAGCATGGATTTACGATTGGGAAACCATGCTTGACTAATCTTCTGGAAGTTTTTGAGGATGTAAGTAGATGGGAGGGGGAGTACTGGGAGGTGGGGGGGGGGGAGGGAGGATAGGGACGTGAGGTGCTGGAGGGGAGGAGAAGGAGGGGAGGTGAGGGAGTTAGGGAGAGGGGGGAAGTGCAGAAGATAGGGAGGTGAGGGTGAGTGAGGGAGGGGAAGTGAGGGAGGGGAGGTGAGGGGGAGGGGAGGGCAGGGGAAGTGAGGTGAGAGGAGGGGGGAGGGTAGGGAGGTCAGGGAGGGGAGGTGAGGGGAGGGAGGTGAGGGGAGGGAGGTGAGTGGGAGGGTGTATGTCCAGTTGGGGAGCTGTGGGTGCAGTGTGTGTGAGATGGGGTGTTGGAACTCTGTCGCCAGCAATTGTTCCCAGTCAGATTCACCAGCAACCATGCAGTCACTGCGAGACAGGCAACAATGCATACATGTCCCCACCCCTCCCCTCCACTCCCCTCCATTCCCCTCCCCTCCACCCCTCCCCTCCACTGCCCTCCTCTCCCCTCCCCTCCCCACCTCGACTTCCCTCCCCTGCACCCCTCCACTGCCCTCCTTCCCCTTCAATCCCCCTCCACATCCTCCCCTCCACCTCCCTACTGCAATCCCTTCCCCTCATCCCCTCCACATCCTCCTCCTCCCCTCCCCCCATACCTCCCTCCTCCCCTCCACCACCACCCCTCCACCCCTCCCCTCCACTGCCCTCCCCTCCCCTCAACTCCCCTCAACCCTCACCCCTCCCTCCACCCTCTCCCCCCTCCCCTCCACTCCCCTCCCCTCTACCCCCATACCCTCCACCCCTCCCTCCACTGCCCTCCCCTCCCCTCAACTCCCCTCAACCCTGTCCCCCCTCCCCTCCACTTCCCTCCCCTCCACCCCTCCCCTCCACCCCTCCCCTCCACCCCTCCCCTCCCCCCTCCCCTCCACTGCCCTCCCCTCCCCTCAACCCTCACCCCTCCCCTCCACCCTGTCCCCCTCCCCTCCACTTCCCCCCTCTACCCCCATACCCTCCAACCCCTTCCCTCCACTCCCCTCCCCTCCACCCCCTCCCCTCCACTCCTTTCCCCTCCACCCCCCTCCCCCTCCCCCCCACTGGAATTTTAGAAGGATGACTGGCGATTTTATAGAAACATTTAAAATTCTTAAGGGACTGGACAGGCTTGATGCAGGAAAATGTTTCCCATGTTTGGGGAGTCCAGAACCAGGGGCCACACAGCTTAAGAATAAGGGGTCGGCTATTTAGAACTGAGATGAGGAAAAACCTTTACACCCAGAGAGTTGTGAATCTTTGGGATTTTCTGCCATAGAAGACAGTGGAGGCCAATTCACTGGATGTTTTCAAGAGAGAGTTAGTTTTAGCTCTTGGGGCTTACAAGGGATATGGAGAGAAAGCAGGAATGATATAGCAGACAGCATACTCTGAAGCCTTTACCACCATAGCCAGGGACTTCAAGAAAGCCAATCTGAAAACATCACTCCCAAACTGCCACCAACATGGCTCCTGCAGCATCAGGGTATTAATCACCCTTGACCATTGCTCTACGACCATCAAAGATGCCTATCGCTCTACTCCTCACCTTCACTCCAGGAAATCTGACCATTCAGCGATGCTGCTTCTTCTTGCACACAGGCAGCAACTGAAGAGCTCACCCTCAGAGGTGATCACTAAGAAGTCCAGATACGACCTTGTCAAGGCCATCAAAAAGGCAAAAGGGACTTCCGCTCAAAGCTGGAGGATGGGGCGGATGTTCGGCAACTGTGGCAGGGCTTGAATGCCATCATCTCCTACAAGGCAAAACCAGGAGGCAGCTCAAGCTACAGCGAAGCATCACTCCCTGACGAGCTCACTGTGTTCTCCGCATGCTTTGATAGAGAGAACACTGATGTGCCTTCACGAGCCCCCGTATGCCCTGATGGTATTACAGTCACAGACACAGAGGCTGACGTCACAAGATCCTTCAGGGCGGTGAACCCTCGGAAAGCGTCTGGACCTGATGGTATACACGGTCAAGTTCTCAAAACCTGTGCAGACCAACTGGCTGGAGTTTTTGCGAACATTTTCAACCTCTCATTATTGAGGTCTGAGGTCCCCACCAGCATTAAGAGGGCATCAATAATGTCCAAGAAGAGTAAGGTGACGTGCCTCAACGATTATAGAGCAGTGGCACTAACGTCTGTGGTGATGAAGTGCTTTGAGAGGTTGGTGTTATGGTGCATATCAACTCCTACCTCAACAAGAACCTCGACCCACTAGAGTTTTCCTACCATCAGAACAGGTCGACGGAGGATGCGATCTCACTGGCTCTCCACCCCGCACTGGATCACTTGGACAATAAAAACACTTACGTCAGGCTGTTGTTTATGGAATTCAGCTTTGCATTCAATACCATCATCCCCTCAAAGCTGGTTATGGCACTAAGTGGCGGTCGGTGTTGCCTTCCGGTCACAAAGGGGCCCCCCGTGGGGTCCCTCTACGCAGGGATTCTCCCCCTCTACATCGGGGAACTGAGGTGGAGGGTATTGCACAGAGGAGTCCCTGTAACCTATTTCTCTCATGGTTCACAGACTCGCAAGCCGCCTGGCACTATTGCGGGCTGGAAGAGTCTGTGTTCCACGTGTATATGGAGTGTGTGAGGCTGCAGCCCGTTCCAAATTCCAAAGGGGCTGCTCCTTGCCTTCTGGCTGCACTTCTCCCCCACCATCCTCATCTTTGGACACCCTGTGCATTGGGGAGAGGGTAGGGGCCGAAGATGTCCTGGTTGGGTTACTCCTGGGCCTGGCCAAGCTGGCCATCTGCGAGTCACGGCCCTACCCGAGCCGGCTGCTGGCCCCTTTTCCGGGGTTACGTCCGCTCCCGGGTGGTTCGTGAGTGGGACCATGCGCTGTCCACGGGTGCCCTGGGGATTTCCGGGACGGTTGGGCCCTGCGTGGGGGTGGATGTCATCCTCAATAAGGTTTGTAATAGAAATATAATAGTTTATTTAGTATTTAAGAAGGAACTGCAGATGCTGGAAAATCCCAGGTACACAGACATGCTGGAGAAACTCAGCGGGTGCAGCAGCATCTATGGAGCGAAGGAAATAGGCAACGTTTCGGGTCGAAACTCTTCTTCAGACCGACTTAGTATATTTGTTTGTCCTGTATTATGGTGGTGGATTTTGTTTTGTTAATTTTGTACTCTAAATATTATTAGTAAATAATTGATTAAATCATTTTTGGTTAAAAAAAAAGCTGGTTACCAAGCTCACGGAACTGGGTCTCTGCGCATCCCTCTGCAATTGGATCCTTGACTTCCTTATCCACAGACCACAGTCTGGTTGAATTTGCAGAAATACTTCTTCCTCATTAACAATCAGTACGGGAGCAACTCAAGGCTGCGTGCTCAGCCTCCTGCTCTACTCATTCAATACTCATGACTGTGTAGCCGGACATAGTGCGAACTCCATCTTCAAGTTCGCCGACGACACCACTGTTGTTGGACGAATTAAAGATGGTGATGAGTCAGAGTATAGAAGTGAGATTGGCCGATTGACCAAATGGTGCCAGCACAACAACCGGGCTCTCAGTATCAGTAAAACCAATGAACTGATTGTGGACTTTGGAAGAGGAAGGATGAGGACCACAATCCTGTTTATATCAACGGGTTGATGGTGGAGAGGGTCAAAAACTTTAAATTCCTGGGCGTGCACATTTTCGAAGATCTTTCCTGGACCCAACACACTGATGCAGTTATAAATAAAGCACATCAACGCCTCTACTTCCTGAGAAGATTACGGAGATTCAGTATGTAAGAAAGGATTCTCTTGAACTTCTACAGGTGTACAGTAGAGAGCATATTGACTGGTTGCATCATGGCCTGGTTCGGCAACTTGAACGCCCTGGAGCGGAAAAGACTGCAAAAAGTTGTGAACACTGCCCAGTCCACCACCGGCTCTGACCTCCCCACCATCGAAGGGATTTATCAGAGTCGCTGCCTCAAAAAGACAGCCAACATGAAAAATAGATCCACACCATCACTGGCCACACACTCATTTCACCCCTGCCATCAGGAAGAAGGTACAGGAGCCTAAAACCGTAACATCCAGGGTCAGGAACAGCACCTTCCCCACAGCCATCAGGCTATTAAACACTACAACCTCAAATAAGCTCTGAACTACAATAGACTATTATGATTATTTTTATTGCAGTAAACAATTGTTTGTTTTTAGAGCATGTGCGTATGTGTATGGATATATGTATGTGTGTGTGTATATATATATATATATATATATATATATATATATGTGTGTGTGTGTGTGTGTGTGTGTGTGTGTGTGTGTGTGTGTGTGTGTGTGTGTGTGTGTGTCTACTTGTGAGCATGTGTACTGTACTTTGATTTTCTTTCTCATTTATTTTATTGTTTACAGTGTACTATGTTTACATATTCTGTTGTGCTGCAGCAAGTAAGAATGTCATTGTTCTATCTGGAACACATGACAATAAAACACTCTTGACTCTTGGTTTTGGATAATTAGTCATGATCATATTGAATGGCAGTACTGGCTCAAAGGGCCGAATGGCCTACTCCTGCACCTATTTTCTATGTTTCTACCTAGTTGCAGCACTTTAAAAAAAACAACTGCATTTTCTCTGTAGCAGCACCATTATATCATTCACACCTTTTGCACTATCTGATATATTCATATGTACATTATGACTTGCCTGGATAGCACACAAAACAATATTTTTTTCTGTGTTTCTTGGTGTTAACAAATGACAAATACCCAAAAAAGCTATAATTTACTTTGGTATAGCTTCAAGATACAACATGCAAGCAGGCCCTTCGACCCACATTGTGCACGCCAACCATCCATCACCCGTTCATACCAGCTCCATGTTGTCCCTCTTTCGCATCTACTCCCTTGACACTCGGGGCAAGTTACTGAAGCCATTTAACCTGCAAGTCTTTGGGATGTGGGCAGAAAGCGGAGCACCCGGAGGAAACCCATGCGGCCACAGGGAGAACGTGCAAATGATTCCCAAATATTTAATCTGTAAGTCGAATCGGTATTAAAGAAAGCAAACTCAATGCTGACATTTATTTCAAGAGGGCTAGAATACAAAAACAGGGATGTAATGCTGAGGCTCGAACAGTAGCTGGTCAGGCCGCATTTGGAATATTGTGAGCAATTTTCGGGCACCATTTCTGAGGAAGGATGTGCTGGCTCTGGAGATGGTCCAGAAGAGGTTTACAAGAATGATCCCAGGAATGAGTGGGTTAACATATGTTGAGCATTTGTCTGCACTGGGCCTGTACTCGCTGGGGTTTAGAAGAAAGAGTGGGGGACCTCATTGAAACATAGAATATAGTGAAAAGCTTGGATAGAGTGGATGTGGAGAGGATGTTTCCAATAGTGGGAGAATCTAGGACTAGAGGACGTAGCCTCAGAATTAAAGAAGTTATTTTAGGAGGGAGACGAGGAGGAATGTATTTGCTCGGAGGGTGGTGAATCTGTGGAATTCTTTGGCACAGAAGGCTGTGGAGGCCGTCGGTGGATATTTTTAAGGCAGAGATAGATTCTTGATTAGTACAGTGTCAGAGGTTATGGGGAGAAGGCAGGAGCACCCGAGGTCAGGATTGAACCCAGGCCACCGGCGCTGTGAGGTGGTGGCTTGACCAGCTGCGAAACTGTACCTGGGAAAGTACAGCACACAAACAGGCCCTTCAGCCCACAATGACGGTTCCAAACATAACATGAAGTACATAGAACAGTTCAGCATAAGAACAGGCCCTTCAAGCCACAATATCCCTGTTGAACATGATGCCAAACTATCTCTTATCTACCAGCGCATTATCCTTCCCACTCTATTCCATGCATGCTCATGTGCCTGTCCAAAAGCCTCTTAAATGCCACTATCATATAGAGTGATACAGTGTGGAAACAGGCCCTTCGGCCCAACTTGCCCACACTGACCAACATTTCCCAGCTACACTAGTCCCACCTGCTAGCGTTTGGCCCATATCCCTCCAAACTTGTCCTATCCATGTACCTGTCCAACTGATTCTTATACATTGGGATAGTCCCAACCTCAAGTGCCTCCTCTGGTAGCTAGTTCCATACACCCACCACCCTTTGTGTGAAAAAGTTACCCCTCGCATTCCTCTTAGATCTTTTCTCCTTCACCTATTTCCCCTGGTCCTCGATTCCCCTACTCTGAGCAAGAGATTCTGTGCATCTACCCGATTTATTCCTCTCATGATTTTACACACCTCTATAAGATCATCCCTCATCCTGCTGAGCTCCAAGTCCTGGCATCATCCTCGTAAACCTTCCCTGAACCCTTTCCAGCTTGACAAAATCTTTCCTATGACATGGTGCCCAGAACTGTACACAATACTCTAATGGGCCTGTCCAACTTAGGTGACTTTTTAGGCGACGGCTGGTGACTGTCGTAAAACTGTACCCCATCCTAGGAGTATGTCTAAGACAAGCTACGACCTAGTCAAAGTCATGCTACGGCAAGCTCCCAACAACTGGCAACCCAATAGTGGCGATTTAGGTCGTCCTCCTTCGACACACTTACGACTACAGCTACGACAACCAAAGTTGAGCTACGACCCTATAGGCATCAAGCTACGACAAGCTCCGACCCTCTACGCATCACAATGACCACCAAAGCAATGACATCATCCTATTTTACATCCTCCGAAAAGAGTTTAATTTTAAATGCAGTGCTTTCCTTGTGTTTGTGTTTGCTGTATTGATCGAAATATATGAAATATGAAACATATCAGATATAAGTGATGCCACGAGACACTACTCTGAAATTTTTTTATCTTCATACATCAATTTGTGGTAAAAATGTCCGGCATTTCCAATATTGATATTGAAACACAAAAAGTTCTATAAACAAACAAATGTTGCCAACATCATACTATAGTGCATAAAAAAATATTATAAAACGTGAAATTTTCCATAAGAATCTATAAGAATCATCACTTTAACAACAATAAAGGTAGAATGATTATTAGATTAGAAAGAACAAAACACAGTACACAGCACGTTAAAATATTTTCCTTTTATATTCAGATTAAATTGTACTTTAACATTGTGCCTCCCATACCACAAGGAGGTTCTTTAAATAAGCTTTTATATAAACATAAATAAACTTCAAACTTCAAGATTTGAACTTAAAATGTCTAATGTAAAACTAGTGCAAAAGGATCAACATCATTAACAATTAACATTAACATAACCATTAACATCAAAGACAAACTCAAGTCCCCCCTTGGTTTGTGTGGTTACCCCCTGCTGTCACTGTTGCCTGTCTGGGTGTATCAAGGCTATGGTAGTCTGTGTGGGCAGCTGCAAGAGAAGATAATCTGTTAGATCCTGCAGGCTGTAATTCTGTGTATGTCTGTGGTGGTGCCACCACAGACTATCTCTGAGAAAAAAAGAGACATATCAAGATTAAATGGAAGGCAAATACAATAAAAATCCTCACAAGCTGTGATTGACAAAGAATTGAAAGTCCAACTAAACTCACGAAAAGTTTTATTAAAATAGATACCTGTTGAGCCTACAGATGTGATTGTGCCATCTTTTGAATCTGTTGTGGTGGTCCCATCACAGACCTTTTTTGCAACACAGACACATATAAAGATTGAGTGGAAGACAAATAAATGTAAATTTTTCACAAGGAGTTGTGGGACAAAGAATTTCAAGTGCTACTCAAAATGTATTATAAAATTAGATACCTGATGAGGCTGCAGATGTGGTTGTACCATCAGAGTCATCTGTTGTGGTACCATCTGTTGCTGTTCCATGGTAGCCGGTTCGAATCCCGCTTGGAGTGCATACTGTCGTTGTGTCCTTGGGCAAGACACTTCACCCACCTTTGCCTGAGTGTGAATGTGTGTGAATGTGTGTGAGTGATTGGTGGTGGTCGGAGGGGCCGTAGGCGCAGATTAGCAGCCACGCTTCCGTCAGTCTGCCCCAGGGCAGCTGTGGCTACAGAAGTAGCTCACCACCACCGAGTGTGACTGAGGAGTGAATGAATAATGCGATGTAAAGCGCCTTGAGTATTAGAAAGGCGCTATATAAATCCCATCCATTATTATTATTATTATTACAATCGACTGCTGCATCTGCAACACACATTAATTCTTTGTGATCATTTCATTTAAAAACATACATTTTAAGGACAATGTTGCCAAAAGTCAAATATTCCCAAAACGACACAAAATTCAATAACATATTTACCTGCTCGGAGAAGCATGACCGCGCACTAGATTCGAGTCACCACATGGAGCTGTTTATCTACGTTTTTTCAAAGCGGCAATGAAATTCACCGGTCAGCAAAAGCGACAACCTACGACCACCTATGACCTCCTGCCGACCCACTACCGCTGCACCTATGTCCCGAAAATTCTCACTACTCTCCGTGGCGACAAAATTCTGGTCGCCGCTAACTTTTCAACAGTGGACCAGAATGCCGTTACGACTTGTTGCGAATCGGAGGGAAATAATCACGACCATGAAAGCGACTCCCCAGCAACCACCTGCGAACATGTGGCGACCGCATAGTCTCCTGCAGTCGGCTAAACAGTTGCCTAAGTGGGACAGGCCCATAAATGCGGTCTCACCAACATCTTATACAACTGCAACATGACCTCCCAACTTAATACTCTGACTGATGAAGGCCAGTGTGCCAAAAGCCTTTTTGACACCTTAACTACTTGCGACTCGACCTTCAAGGAACCATGCACCTGCACTCCTAGATCCCTCTGATCTACAACACTCCCCGGAGGCCTGCCATTCACTGTGTAAGTCCTGCCATTCACTGTTTCGGACCTGCCATATGTATTTGTAAGGAACTGCAGATGCTGGTTTAAACCAAAGATAGACACAAAATGCTAGAGTAACCCAACGGGACAGGCAGCATCTTTGGATAAAAAGGAATGGGTGACGTTTCGGGTTGAGACCTTCTTCAGACTGAGTCAGGGGAGAGGGAGATACTTTACACACCTTACACACCTTACACTTCCTCATCTCCATATCTCTTAGCTCTACCAACAAGGTTTCTACATTTTCTAATCCTCTGTCACCCTTGCTCAGGACCGAATTACAATTCTTCAGACTGAAGAAGGGTCTCTCGACCCGAAATGTCACCTAGTCCTTCTCTCTGGAGATGCTGCCTGTCCCGCTGAGTTACTCCAGCATTTTGTGTCTATCATCAATCAAACTAGACAGTCTCCAAAGATAGACGCAAAGTTTTGGAGTAACACAGTGGGTCAGACAGCATCTCTGGAGAACTCTCCACAGCACTCCCCAGTGGCCTACCATTCACCGTGTAGGCCTCAACCACCAACCCTGGCAGCGTGTTCCAGGAAGTAACAACCCACTGTATAAAAAAGTTGCCCTGTACGTTTCCTTTAATCTTTACCCTTCACGCCTTAAAGCTATGCCCTCTAGTCTGATTTTTTTCCATTCAGATCAAGATCCTCCTGCATTTTTTCACAACCATCAGACTAGTAAAAGTTGCCTATCCATGTTCTCCATGTTTCAAGGTGGCACAGTGGCACAGCGGTAGAGTTGCTGCCTTCTAGCGCCAGAGACCCAGATTATATAGAAACATGGAAACAGAGAAGATAGGTGCAAGAGCAGGCCATTCGGCCTGTCGAGCCAACACCACCATTCAATATGATCATGGCTGATCAACCAAAATCAGTACCCCGTTCCTGCTTTGTCCCCATATCCCTTGATTCTGTTAACCCGTAGATCTATATCTAATTCGCTCTTGAAAACATCCAGTGAATTGGCCTCCACTGCCATCTGTGGCAGAGAATTTCACAGATTCACAACACTGTTCTGACTGTCCACATAATCTATGCCTCGCATAATTCTATCAATCAGGTCTCAGAAAACATTCCGTCCAAACTCTCACTGTAGCTAAACCCCCCCCTTATATAGGCAAATAATGCCAAGTTAAACTAATCTCTTCTGCCTGGACATGATCCATACTTGATCTCACTGTCTCCATCATAGGAGACAGACTATCTATCGACTGACATATTTTACAATCCCACTGACTCCCAAAGCTACTGTATCTAGACCAAAGATCTTAGAGCAGAGCAAGATGGTCCACTCCTGTGAAATACAATGGACTGACGTGTAGTGTGCACTGGAGCGTAACTTCCGCCATTTCAGTAAACCCGACACGACTTCAGTCTCGCAGTATAATGAACGTTGAGGGGGAACAGTTTGTGTGTTTTTAAATGTATTACATTTTTTTTAATTCTCTTTTTAAACGGCACATACCTTGTACAGGGAGGAACTGCAGGTGCTGGTTTAAACTGAAGAAAGACACAAAAAGCTGGAATAAATCAGCGGATCAGGCAGCATCTCTGGAGAGGAATAGGTGATATTTCGGGTCGACTTTTTCGATAGCTGCCATGACCCGTTTGATGTCATCCTTCACCCTGCTCCTGGTCTCGGCCGGCACCGATCTGCCGGACATGCTGAGTGTGTGTGTGTGTGTGTGTTTGTTTGACGGAGTCTGGGGGGAGAAGCGCCGGCACCAAGATTGAGCGAACGCGCGGACAGGCGGACAAAATCAACGATCATATAACCATATAACCATATAACCATAACAGCACGGAAACAGGCCATCTCGGCCCTTCAAGTCCGTGCCGAACATTAAAATTTTTTTTTTATTTTTTTTTAATTAAAAATAAATACTTCCCCCTAGTCCCATCTACCTGCACTCAGACCATAACCCTCCATTCCTTTCCCGTCCATATACCCATCCAATCTATTTTTAAAGGATAACATCGAACCTGCCTCCACCACTTCCACTGGAAGCTCATTCCACACAGCTACCACTCTCTGAGTAAAGAAGTTCCCCCTAATGTTCCCCCTAAACTTCTGTCCCTTAATTCTCAAGTCATGTCCCCTTGTTTGAATCTTCCCTACTCTCAATGGGAAAAGCTTATCCACATCCACTCTGTCTAACCCGCTCATAATTTTAAAGACCTCTATCAAGTCCCCTCTTAACCTTCTGCGCTCCAAAGAATAAAGACCTAACTTGTTCAACCTTTCTCTGTAACTTAGTTGCTGAAACCCAGGCAACATTCTAGTAAATCTCCTCTGTACTCTCTCTATTTTGTTGACATCCTTCCTATAATTAGGCGACCAAAATTGTACTCCATACTCCAGAATTGGCCTCACCAATGCCTTGTACAATTTTAACATTACATCCCAACTTCTATATTCAATGCTCTGATTTATAAAGGCCAGCACACCAAAAGCTTTCTTTACCACCCTATCTACATGAGATTCCACCTTCAGGGAACTATGCACAGTTATTCCTAGATCCCTCTGTTCAACTGCATTTCTCAATTCGCTACCATTTACCGTGTACGTCCTATTTTGATTTGTCCTGCCGAGATGTAGCACCTCACATTTGTCAGCATTAAACTCCATCTGCCATCTTTCAGCCCACTCTTCCAAATGGCCTAAATCTCTCTGTAGACTTTGAAAATCTACTTCATTATCCACAACACCACCTATCTTAGTATCATCTGCAGTGGATAGAGCGATCATAGAGCGGCATAGATGACATTTCGGGTCGAGACCCTTCTTCAGACTGACAGTCAAGGGAAAGGGAAACGGGAGATATAGGCATATCTTCCATTCATTTGTCCTTAGTACCGTCTATATCTACCGTTTCCCTTTCCCCTGACTCAGTCTGAAGAAGGGTCTGGACCCGAAATGTCACATATTCCGCTCTATGATCGTTGCTTTCGTCCGTCTGTCCGTGCGTTCGCTCGCTCTTGGTGCCGGCGCCTCTCCCCCCCAGACTCCGTCAAACAAACACACACACACACACACACTCATCATGTCCGGCAGATCGGTGCGGGCCGAGACCAGGAGCAGGGCGAAGGATGACATCAAACGGGTCATGGCAGCTATCGAAAAAGTACGGAAATGGTAAGGGGGAAATTAAAAGAAACACCAGAAGGAAATAGATGTTTAACAAAAAAACAGGGGCCGGCGATCGCTCCGTGTCCGTGTCGGAGGGAAGGGGGGTGGGGGGGGATGGATGGTTTGAGTTCCTCTTTCCCCTGACTCAGTCTGAACACGGGTCTCCACCCGAAATGTCACCCATTCCTTTGGTCCAGAAATGCCGCCCGACCCACTGTATTTTGTGTCCATCCTTTAATCTCCCAGCCTCATAATAATAATAATAATAATAGATTTTATTTTAAGGGCGCCTAATACCGAGGTCTCTAGGACACATTACAATTTAAGAAACATATAAACATATAATCAGTAAAATAAGTCATAAAGACAACACCAATTCATTAATTAAAAACAGAAATTTGATCCAAAATAGACAACAACAAAATTCAGAAAACACAACATGAAGGGAGAGCAGCAGAATCTCCCTGAATTAGGTTGACGCCATGACGGAAGCCGGTTTCGGAAATGGCGCTGAAGATTACCCATGACCCTACTGCAGCTTTTTAGCAGAGTGGACCATCTTGCTCCGCTATAAGATCTTTGATCTAGACTACACTTCTTCCCACCCTGCTTCCTGCAAAGACTCTAACCCCTACTCACAATTCTTCCATCTATGATGCATCTGCGCCCATGATGAGGTTTTCCACACCAGGTCATCGGAGATGTCCTCATTCTTTAGGGAACAGGGCTTCCCCTCTTCCATTATAGATGAGGCTCTCACTAGGATCACCACAATATCCCGCAGCTCCGCTCTTGCTCCCCCTCCCCCCATTCGTAACAAGGACAGAGTCCCCCTTGTCCTCACCTTCACATCATCAGCCGTCGTATACAGAACATAATCCTCTGACATTTTCGCCACCTCCAACGGGATTCCACTACTGGCCACATCTTCCCATCTCCACCCCTTTCTGCTTTCAGCAGAGACCGTTCCCTCTGCAACTCCCTCGTCCACTCGTCCTTTCCCGCCCAAACCACCCCCTCCCCAGGTGCTTTCCCCTGCAACCGCAGGAGATGCAACACCTGTCCCTATACCTCCCCCCTTGACACCGTCCAAGGACCCAGACAGTCCTTTCAGGTTAGGCGGAGGTTCACTTGCACCTCCTCCAACCTCCTACTGTATCCGCTGTTCCAGGTGTAGACTCCTGTATATCTGCGAGACCAAGCGCAGGCTCGGCGATCGTTTCACTGAACACCTCCGCTCAGTCCGCCTAAACCTACTGATCTCCCGGTTGCTCCACACTTTAACTTCCCCTCACATTCCCACACTGGCCTTTATGTGATGGGCCTCCTCCATTGTCAGAGTGAGGCCCAGCGCAAATTGGATGAACAGCACCTCATATTTCGCTTGGGTAGCTTACACCCCAGCGGTATGAATATTGATTCTCTCACTTCAAGTTGCCCTTGCTTTCCCTCTCTCTCCATCCCCCCCCCCTTCCCAGTTCTCGGACCATGCTTACTGTCTCCAAACAACATTTTATCTCTGTACTGCCCACTCCCCGAGATCAGTCTGAAGAAGGGTCTCGACTCGAAACGTCACCCATTCCTTCTCTCCAGAGATGCTGTCTGTCCCGCTGAGTTACTCCAGCATTTTGTGTCTTCCTTCGATTTAAACCAGCATCTGCAGTTCTTTGCTACACATTGCTCAGTATTTACTTTAATGTCATTTTACTTCGGAGTCACGTGAGTGACTACGTGAAGAAGCCCGTCAGTGCGCCTGCGCGTCATTACGTCAGACGCCTTGACGCAAACGGACGTGAGGAGCAGTGCTCCTCGAGTGGTTTGTAGTTTTTCAACTACAAGGTAAGTAAAAACTTTTTTACAGGTTTTCCAGGTCCGTTTACTGTGGGTCTATGGCGATTATTTCCACAGACGCCATGGGAAAAAACGGACAGGGGGAAGAGGCGAGCGACATAGCTGACAGAAGTCGGGACTTCCGGTGGCGTCATGTTGGACTAACAGACGTGCACCTAGCTCCACTCCCGAAAAACTTCACGATTTATCGTGTAAAACGGGTCCAGAAATCGGGATTGTTTTTAAAAACCTTACCGGAGCTTCTGGTTACCACGCTGATGACGTCATCGTTAAACGCGATGTTTTAAACGGTGGTTTGAAGCCCTTTAAATGAGTAAATTGCCTCCAGCTGTGAGCCCTCAGAGAACAGTGAATAAGCTGTTCAAAAAGTCTGAAGCAGAAGTTACCTCTGAAGTCTCTGAAGTGGCTGCAGAAATGGATTCAAGATCTAAGAAAGACTTTGATGATTTGAAGAAATCAATGAAAAATTTGAAAGATGAGATTTCGGATAATAGGGTGGAAGATAAGAAGGAAATGAAGGAAAATTCGGCAAAAATGATGGAAGGAATGGAGAAGATGATGAAGGATTTAAATGCTGGTAACCAGAAGAATATGACGGATTTACTGGACATTATGAATAAACGAATTGATGAGGTGAAAGATGGACTATCAGAGAAAATGGATAAGATGGATGTAATTACTACGGATAAGTTCACGGCTTTACTTGAAACAGTAGCTGCAAGTATGCACACAATTACGGAATTGGAGAAAAACACGGCTCGACTGGTTGAAGACATGGCGAAATTGAGGCAAGAACATGAGCAAATGAGGCGAGAAAACAAACAAGCGTCACTACAAATGGGGACTCAATTAGAGAAAGTCTCAGTCAAATGCCTGGACCTGGAAGCTCGCTCTAGACGACAGAATTTGAGAATTCTTGGTGTTTCAGAGGGGGCAGAAGGGGAACAGGTATGTGAATTTGCCATGGGCTTGTTGAAACAACTGTTGAATCTTTCCAAGGAACCGAAAATCGAAGTGGCTCATCGTGTCCCAAGATTTGGAAAAAGATCTGGTGCGGGAAAAGCTTATCCACGACATATTATAGTGAAATTTCGAGATACTGCAGAACTGGAATATGTTATGAGCAAAATCAAATATGGTGTACAATTGCGGCTGGACAAGGACACTATTAAGATATTCAGGGACTACCCGTATGAAATTGTGCAAAAAAGAAACAAATTTGATAAGGTTAAAGATCTTTTAAGAGGGAGAGAAGGGGTCAGATTTGGGGTTTTTTATCCCGCGAAAATGCGTATTTCCTTTAATGGTCTTGAAAAGTCATTTGTTAAGCCTGAAGACGCATTCAAATATGCCCAAACGATCATTGAAAAACAGAAATGAAAGGGAGCTTTGGCAGATCCGAACCATTCTCAGCTATGTTTGGTCTGGGGATAGTTACACTGTTATCTCTGGAATGTTGAATCAAGGACATTTTCTGTTCAAAACGTGTAAACAACTTCACAGTTGGAATATGAATCAGAAAATAATTGCTTATTGATTAAAATATTATAACGAATTGTAAGAACTTATCCTATTAACAACTTAAAAAGTTATGCAGGTTAGATTAGAATACTAACAAAAAAAAAATAATGAACTAACATACTAATATGAATTTTTAATAAATTGTAACCTTGTCTATAAGCGGGAGGAGGGGATGAGAAACGAGCTCCTGGCTTATGTCCAGGAGCACGTCTCGTTAACCCCTTCAACCAACAGTTGATTCTGATTGAAATCAAAAATATTGGTTTAATAATTAAACTCCGATATATATATATGTTATAAGGAAATATCAGGGTAAAATTGTATTATATATCTGAATGTGAGGCCTCGTTTTAATATTTTAATATGTTATGATTAACGAAGAGAGCGGAGCTATTTGAGTAACAACGCAATGGAAGTCAAAACAAGGTTTTTTCCCACCTACAGGTGGGACACTCGCTACAGTGCCGACTATATCAGACACTGTAGCCTCACTTTTTTAGTATTTTTTTTATCACATAAAATCACTTGTTTGTGTTTTGTGTTTAGTGATCAGAGTAAAATGGACATACCAGCAAAAGTTAATAATTCAAAAACTCCCCCAATACCTAAAGACCTGGGACATGGACGCACCACAAGATTCAAAGGTACTATAATTATTCAAAATGCATGACACCACACAAAAGAACCTAGGAGGAATCTCATTTTGTAGTTGGAATATAAGAGGTATTAACGAACCTATCAAAAGGGGTAAGATATTAGCTCAGCTAAAAATGTACAATTCTGACATTACCTTCCTACAAGAAACACACCTAAAACCTCAGGATCAAGTTAGGCTGAGGGCGAAATGGATAGGTCAAACATACCACTCTTCATTTACTTCAAAATCTAGAGGCACGTCAATTATCATAAGAAAAGGTATACCATTTAAAGCAAAGAATATTATAACAGATATAGAAGGGAGATACCTAATAGTTAATGGAGAAATCCATGACACTCCACTTACTTTGGTAAATATATATGCCCCTAACTTTGATAACCCCCACTTTTTCAATAAAATCTTCAATATAATTGCAGAGTCAAACTATCAAAATGTTATAATAGGCGGAGACTTTAACTGTGTTTTAGATCCGTACTTAGATAAATCAAGTCAAAAACAGAGAGGGAATATGAAATCGAAAACTGGGGAACTCCTCAATACCTATATAAATAACACTAATATAGCAGATGTTTGGAGAATTGTGAATCCAACTGGCAGGGAATATTCGTTTTACTCAATGGTACATAAGACATACTCACGTATAGACTACTTTCTGCTGGATACAAAATTAATCCCCCAAACATCTAATGCAATATACCATACAAATTCAATTTCAGACCATTCTCCACTAACTTTCTTTTTAAAACTGGAAGGATTGTCTAAGAATAAATCATTCTGGAGATTTAACTCTCAAATTTTAAAAGATCCACAAGCGAGTATATATTTAAAAGAACAAATGGAGGTCTTTTTTCAAACAAATGATACTTCAGATATATCGCCTACTTTACTTTGGGAATCTTTTAAAGCATACATTAGGGGTATTATAATTTCATATCAAGCTTTTCAAAATAAAAAGAATAAGAATGAACAAAGACAGTTAGAAGAACTTATTAGACAAATGGATATAGATAATGCTAAAGATCCATCAATAGATAAACATAATAAAATAATAATTTTAAAATTTAAATTAAATAAATTATTATCTGCCAAACTTATAAGACTTTTTCAAATTACAAAACAAGAGCACTTTGAATTTGGGGATAAACCGCATAAACTTTTGGCTCACCAGCTAAAAAAACGAGAAAAGGAACATACTATACCAAAGATCAAATCAGATAAAGGGGAATTATTAACAACACCGAAGGATATTAATAAAAGATTTGCGCAATTTTACGAGAATTTGTATACATCTAAAACGATAATTGATTCCAATAATATCACAAAGTTCTTGGATACCTGTAATCTTCCAAAGTTAGAGCTGAAGGAACAAGAGGAACTGGGTGCACAAATCTCAATTAAGGAATTAGAAGATACAATAAACTCATTAAAGAATGGAAAAACACCAGGCCCTGATGGATTTACTAATGAATTTTATAAAAGCTTTTATGATAAAATAATACCAAGATTACAAAAAATGTACCAATACGCTTTTAAAAAACGAATACTACCTGATACATTAGCGGAATCAACGATTACATTAATACCTAAGAAAAATAAAGATTTAGAAGAACCTGGCTCATATAGAGCTATAGCATTGTTAAACACAGATCAAAAAATATTAGCGAAAACATTAGCTAGAAGATTAAGTAAATACATTAGTAAATTAATAAACCCAGATCAGACAGGGTTTATCCCTAAGAGATACTCTTCTAATAATATGAGACGTCTACTCAACATAATGCACTCACACAAATCTGAAGATCAAGAATTATCAATTATTTCGCTGCATGCTGAAAAAGCATTTGATCAAGTAGAATGGAATTATATGGATAAAGTATTACAAAAATTTCAACTGGGAGAGAATTTTATTTTATGGATTAAGTTACTATATAACAAACCTACAGCTAGAATACTTACTAATAACATATTATCCTCGAAATTTCAACTATCAAGGGGAAATAGACAAGGATGCTCATTATCACCACAGCTGTTTGCTCTCATTATTGAACCGCTAGCAGAAAAAAATAGAATACACCCTGATATTCATGGATATAATACTAAAGACTCATATAATAAAATATCTTTATACGCGGATGATATATTATTGTATATTACAAAACCTCAAATCACTATACCAAATATATTAAATTTAATTGAAGACTTCGGATCTTTTTCTGGATATAGAATAAATTGGAATAAAAGTGAAATTATGTCAATAAAACCGAAAGATTCAACACATCTTTTAAAATTCCCTTTTAAAATAGCTACAGAAAAATTTAAATATTTGGGAATCGAAATTACCAGAACATATCAAGGTATGTTCAGGGCAAATTTTGACCCCCTACTTAATAAACTAAATACATTAATTAAATTCTGGAAAATGCTCCCGATGTCTTTAATAGGCCGAATAAACGCAATAAAAATGATCTTTTTACCACAAATTTTATACCTATTTCAATCAATTCCTATATACTTACCTAAGAAGTTTTTTAAAAAACTCGACTCAGATATCACTAACTTTATATGGTACTATAAATCACATAGAATACAAAAAACCCATCTGAATAAACCTAAAGTATTGGGGGGTCTAGCACTACCTAATTTTATGTATTATTATTGGTCAGTAAATATTAAAAACATGATTCAACTGATGGATAACTCCGCCCAGCAAGTAGACTGGATTGTAATGGAGAAAGAGGATTGCTCCTCTAGAAACATTGGAGCGATCCTCCTCTCTCCAATGAAACTGAATAACATAAACTATAATAAGAACCCAATTATTCATAGTACAATTCGTATTTGGAAACAAATAAAACAAAATTTAAAATTAAGAAACTTATCACTTTTATTACCTATAGTCAATAACCCTTCGTTTAGTCCTTCTATTATAGATAAAGCTTATACACAATGGGATAGACTAGGAATTAAAACGCTTGGTGACTTATATGAAACTGGAAAATTACTTTCATTTCAACAATTACAAATAAAATATAAACTCGGAAATAATCAATATGTTAAATATTTTCAAATATGCGACTATTTGAAAAAATATACAAAAGATCATTATAATAATCCAGTAGATGTATTGGACGAGGCAATGCAGATAAAAGCGGAATCAGCAAACTTAATATCATATTTGTATAATATTATTTTAAATGTACAAATACCACCTACGGAGGGTATCAGAAGAGACTGGGAACAAGAGTTAGCTATTAAAATTTCAAAGGAAAGTTGGAATGAATACTTATTAAACGTGCATAAATGCTCGATTAATGTAAGACACATTTTAATACAATTTAAAATTTTACATAGATTATATTATTCGAAAACTAAAATTCATAAAATTTTCCCAAACGTATCATCTATTTGTGATAAATGTCAATCCCAAGAAGCAACTATAGCGCACTCATTTGTCTTCTGTACAAAAATTCAAAAATTTTGGAATGACATTTTTGAAATCTTTACAAAGTTATTTAAAACAAGACTGATACCCAAAGCAGAATGGATTATCTTCGGAATAACGGAAGATGATCCAGAACTAAATGTGTTTCAAAAGAAATTAATGGACTATGGGTTAATAACTGGAAAAAAGCTAATTCTAAAATTTTGGAAGAAGGCTCCAATACCAACTATAAATATGTGGATTTCAAATATGTTTGAAACATTACACCTAGAAGAGATAAGACTCCTCCTAGCAGGTAAACCAGATCACTTCCACCTGACGTGGTCTGCATTTATAGAATTATTACAAACATAGGGTGCAAAAGTACTTTAAAAAAATAAAAAATTGAGGTCAGGTAAGGGGGGATGATAGTTGAAGAGTTGGTATGTCCTATTTACGTGATGCTCAAAAAAAAACATTTGTTTCTCTTTTTTTCTCTTTCTCTTTTCTTTTCTTAGGGCCTATTTCTTAACTCTTTTTCTTTTTGTTTTTAATTTCGCTCTTATAGGGTCTTCGTCCTTTTTTGTTGTTACATTTTCTACACTTTTCTACACTTACACTTTTTCCTTCACTTTCTTCTTTCTTTCAATCTTTTCTTTTTCTAGTGTAAAAAAATAAATAAAGGGAGTACATTAATTGTAAGAAGATATAAATGACGAGTATTAATCTATGTGGTTGTAATGTAATGTACTTTTAATAAATAAAAATAAAAAAATAAATAAAAAAAGAAGTCGGGAAAGTCGGGAGTCCGCGGTTAGAGACCAACCGCCTCTAAACCCCGGTACAGTCGCCAGCGGTGAGCATAGCGACTGTGGACCTGGGGCTGGTGAAAACACAGTCAGTGCCTGTCGGGCAAAAGACAAAGTTTAAATCCCAACGGAGGGAGTTCCAGGCAATGAAGAAGCTCCAGGGCTAGATACTGCTTTAGAGCGTATTGCCCAAATAGAAGCCTTTTTCATAGGTTGTTGGAGCAAAAGTTCACTCAGGAAGGAGTGTACTGTAATCCAAGCTGCAGGAGCAGCTTAACAGCACCTGGCTCAGGGCTGATGGAATGCACCCTCAGGAATGAGGAGCGTGCTACGGGTCATGAGATTTCAGACCCCGACTCTGACGGTGAGGCTGCACAAGGCGATGAAAGGCAGCTGCCAGATGTTCCAACCCTGGTAGTAGGATTCGCTGCCCCGTCAGGGTCAGGAGAGCCATTAGGAAGAACTGGCCTCCTTAATAAATTACTTGGTTTACCATTAGCTGGAACAGCATGAAATGGATGAGACTGCAAGAGTATCTGGAATCAGTTGCAGAGAATATTAAAGCTGCTGGGTTCTGGAATAACTGCTTTTACCAGAATAGCAGGTAACAACCAAAAGATGACGAAGTTGCATCAGCAAGCACTGGGGTTGCTATGCAGCACCCACTTCGAGAAGTGCTATACGGTCTACTATGAATCCGAAATTCGCAGCACTCTGCAAACCAAGTAATATACAAATTACCCAACTTACTCTTTGGAGAGATCTCGGGAGACGTATTAAAGAGTTGGAAGATGAAGCGAAAACAGGATTGATGAAGACATCAATGCTTGTGAAGTCTGTAAAGAGGAAGTATCCTTTCAGACGTCATACGGATCCTGGACCAAGTCGCTCATCAACGCAGGGACGTAGTTGGCGGCCTGCAGCGGGAGCAAGAACCAGTGGGCGTGCTTCCGGGAGAACCCAGGAATCTCAGGGTACTGAAATGACTCAAGAGGTAGGTGGACCTGGTTCTCATGGGAACATACTAACTGGATTAAGTCCAAAAGTTGGAGGCAGGTTACATTTCTTCTATAATAATTGGAAGAAAATTACTTCAGATGTGGTAATCCTGAATAATATACAAGGATTTCGAATTGAATTCAATCCAAATTATGATTTGCCTGTTCAGCATGTTCCTAGCCGAACTCTGCACTTTGTACAAAAAGAAGTGATGGAGGTTCAGGTTGCAATTGAAACCCTATATTAAAAAAAGGGGTTATTGAAAAATCAGTCTACCAAAGTCACCAATTTGTGTCAAAAATATTCCCTCGATCAAAAAAGGATGGAGGATGTAGGATTCTTATAGATTTGATAAATCTGAATCCTTTTGTGCAATTTAGACATTTTAAAATGGAAACATTTGTGACTGCCAAACAGCTTATTTCAGAAGCATGTTATATGGCAACTATAGACTTGAAAGATGCATATTATTCAGTGTCTGTTCATTCAGAAGATAGGAAGTATCTTAAATTTAAATGGATGAACCAGTTGTGGCAGTTCAAAGCTCTGCCTAATGGGTTAATATCTGCACTCAGAATATTCACAAAAATTGTTAAAACCAATTCTGGGCTTGCTGAGTAGCCAGGGGCATGTACTAATGGCATATTTGGATGATGTCTTGATTATAGGAAAGACAAAACAGTCAACAGAAGTATCTGTTGCAGTTGTGAAATCAACTTTTGAAAAGTTGGGGTTTCTAATTCATCCACAGAAATCTAGGTTAACACCATGTACCTCTATTCATTATTTGGGGTTCACAATTGATTCAGTCCAAATGAATATCACTTTGCCCAGGGAAAAGGGTGGATTTGATTAAAGATTGCAGTAATCTCCTAAACGAGCAAAAACCTTCAATTAGACAGGTGGCTCGTGTACTGGGAAAATTAGTAGCAGCATTCCCAGCAGTCCAATTTGGACCATTACATTATCAACAGCTGCAGAGACTTAAAGAACAGGCACCGAGAATGCATGTTGGTCATTTTGATAGAACCATGCAACTAACAACAAATGCTGTTTCTGGTCTGCAGTGGTGGATTCTACATGTCTCAAGCAGTTCCAGCAAAGTGCTGATTGAACAACCTTCCATGATATTACAAACTGATGCCAGTGCACCAGGATGGGGTGCAACTGACTTAACATCTAGCTGAGGAGGCAGATGGAATCAGGAAGAGTCATTGTTACTGCAGACATGGGGAATTAACTATTTGGAGCTTCTAGGATGTTTCTATGGGCTCCAAGCTTATTGTTCTAACACAACTAATAAGCATGTTCAAGTTCAAATTGATAACACAACAGTAGTTGTTTATATTAATGATATGGAATTAAGTCGGTGTCTTGTGACAAAATGGTTAATCAACTTTGGGCTTGGTGTATTGAAAAGAACATTTGGATTTCAGCTATCTATCTACCAGGTAGAATGAACGATAGCAGACACCAAGTCACGAAAAGTTCCATGATAATAAAGAATGGATGTTGAATCAAGAGGTATTCAATGATATAGTCATCAGATTTGGAATGACCGACATCGACTTGAATCATCAGCTATCGAGATATGTCTCATGGAAACCAGATCCAGGAGCAGTGGCGATTGATGCTTTCTCGCTACATTGGGGTGGTATGTTTTCATATATATTTCCACCTTTCTGCCTCATAAGCCAATGTTTGCTTAAAATCAGGCAAGACGCTGCTTCAAGGGTATTGGTAGTACCAGATTGGCCTACACAGCCATGGTATCCGTTGATATTAGAATTAACAACACAAATGTTGATGAAAGTCCCAAAAAAGAGTAATTTATTGCTGCTCCCTGCACAGGGGAACAACATCCATTATATGATCGTTTGGATTTGTTGATTTGCAGGTTTTAAGAATGCCTTTTCTGGGACGAGGACTGTCTGAGCATACTGTGGACATGCTTACGGCAGCCTGGAGGAAGAGCACTCAAAAACAGTACCTTTCTTATATTAAGAAATGGGAAAAGTTCTGGGTACAAAAGAATGTGCAATAAAGTACTGCAGATATTTCAAATGTTTAGAATTTCTGTCAAAACTTTATTATGATGAAGGTCTGAGTTGTAGTGCAATTAATTCAGCCAGAAGTGCATTGTCCTCATATTTGGTTCTGGATTCAGAAAGAAACTCAATTGGGTCACACCCAATTGTTTCCAGACTAATGAAAGGAATCTTTAATTCCAAACCACCGAAACCTAGGTACGTGACAATCTGGGATGTAAGTGTGGTACTGGAACTACTTCGTGATGGTTATCAAGTGTGTCTTTACCTTTGGTCAAGCTCAGTATGAAAGTATTCATGTTTATGGCATGAGTGACAGCACAACGAGTGCAAACACTTGGAAAATTACAAATAGATAGTATGGAAGTAACTGAAGACAAGGTTACATTCTATATCTATGACCTAATAAAGCAAATTAGGCCAGGAGTGACAGGATTTAGAATTATGCTGGCAGCATATCCAAATGATCCATGTCTTTGTATTAAGACATATTTATTACAATACATTGAGGTCACAAAGAATTTGAGAATACGGAAACTGGGTTTTTGATCACACACAAGAAACCACACAAGAGAGTTTCAATACAGACTATTTCCAGATGGATAAAAGAAGTCTTAACAGCTGCTGGTATTAACACTTATGTTTTTACGTCTCACTCGTCTAGGGCAGCAGAAATGTCGGCGGCCAGGGCAAAAGACGGCCCCGTCGACCATATCCTCGCAGCCGCCGGGTGGTCCAATGAGTTGATGTTTCAACATTTTTACCATCGGCCTATTGTTAATGCGGGGTTGTTTGCAGAAACTATTTTAAGTTCTGTGTAAATTCCTCTGGTTTAAAGGGGATCTGATTCATTTCATTCTTGAAATGAATTACTGCATTTGTGGTACAAATGTTATTATGAAT
This sequence comes from Malacoraja senta, assembly GCA_038087875.1. Taxonomy (NCBI): domain Eukaryota; kingdom Metazoa; phylum Chordata; class Chondrichthyes; order Rajiformes; family Rajidae; genus Malacoraja; species Malacoraja senta. The sequence goes on from JAXLNO010005841.1 coordinate 3,090,385, forward strand.
GCATGATTGATTATTCTCGTTCTGAGTCAATCTATGCAGTGAGAAGCCGGGATTGATCCACGGCATGAAATCACAAAGCTTTAAAATCTTCACGTAGTCACTCACGTGACTCCGAAGTAAAATAGTAAGATTAAACGAGAACTTACCTAAGTTTGAAGTTTGATCTTTATTTTATGAGGAGTTACGTAGGTGATTACGTGCCCGCCACGACCCTACCCTCTATCATAAAGGTCAGATGGAAGTTCTTGTATTACTCGTTTTAGTATGAGACTATATTACTTCGGTTCTTGTTTTTGTGATTTCACACCGCTGCTTTGAAGATTGACGCGCAGGCGCACTGACGGGCTTCTTCACGTAATCACCTACGTAACTCCTCATAAAATAAAGATCAAACTTCAAACTTAGGTAAGTTCTCGTTTAATCTTACTATTTTAACTGAGTACTTACATACACAGATGAAACGAAAAATTGTTTCTCAATCAGTTCGTCAGTGCAGTTAATAAAAACAGAATAAATACATATAGCTTTAAAAATTAAAATTACCATATATAAATTGGCCTAATAATTGAAATAAAAACAGACATTCAGACCGAACAGTGGCTTTGCTTTGACAGGTGCCTAGCTGTCAAAGTATGGGTGAGGTTAGATGTGTTGGTGTATGATATATGGGGAGGGGACACAGTCCGTTAACCAGTCTTATTGCCTGTGGGAAGAAGCTGTGTAGCATCCTGAAAGACTGCTGAAAGACTCATTCATGCCTTCATCTCCTCCCAACTGGACGACTGTAACTCTCTTCTTTTTGGAATCAATTCCAGCAGCATCAACTGCCTCCAACTGGTCCAAAATGCAGCCGCTCGACTCATTACCCACACCAAATCCTGGCACCACATCACCCCAGTTCTCAAAGAACTTCACTGGCTTCCCATTTCCCACCGGATCACCTACAAAATCCTGGTCCTCACCTACAAAGCCCTCAACAACCTGGCCCCCCCCCTTATCTCATTGACCTCCTCTCCCCCTACCAACCCTTACGGTCCCTCAGATCCACATCAGCTGGTCTCCTCTCCACTCTGAAATCAAACCTCTGCACTTTTGGAGGCAGAGCCTTCTCCAGGGCAGCTCCCAGGCTCTGGAATTCCCTCCCACAACCGGTCCAAAATTCTGAGTCCCTCACCATCTTCCAGTCCCGCCTCAAGACCCATCTCTTCACCTCTGCATACCCTTAGTCCCATGTTCCCCTCCCCTCTGTCTTACTGCTCTATTTTGTTTTGTTTATTCCTGACTCTCAATTGTAAAGCGACTTTGAGTCCTGAAAAGCGCTATATAAATAAAATCTATTATTATTATTATTATTATCCTGCTGGTTCTGCAGCTGATGCTCCTGTACCTCTTCCCAGATGGCAGAATGGAGAAGATGTGGTGTGATGGATGATAGGGGTCCTTAATAATGTTGATGGCTCTGCTGATGCTCCACTTCTGATAGATCTCCAACAGGAAAGGGAATGGGGCACCAATGATCCTACTGGCTGTCTTCACTATCCTGTTAAGTTGGTTTTGCTCATAAGCCTTGCAGCTCCCAAACCAGGAAGTGATGCCGTAGGTCAACATACTCTCGATTGTGCCGCTGTAGAAGGTGATCCATAGCATTCAATTCCAAAAATATATATCTGAGGTGGGACTTGCTGGCGTTGCAAAGGGTCAATAGACAATAGACAATAGACAATAGATGCAGGAGTAGGCCATTCGGCCCTTCGAGCCAGCAGCTATTTTTAAGAGCCCTATATAGCTCTCTCTTGAAAGCATCCAGAGAACCTGCCTCCACCGCCCTCTGAGGCAGGGAATTCCACAGACTCACCACTCTCTGTGAGAAAAAGTGATTCCTCGTCTCCCTTCTAAATGGCTTTCTCCTTATTCTTAAACTGTGGCCACCTGTTCCTAGTGTCCAGAGATGTTCCTAGTGTCCAGATTCCTGGTTCTGGACTCCCCCAACATCGGGAACATGTTTCCTGCCTCTAGCGTGTCCAAACCCTTAACAATCTTATATGTTTCAATGAGATTCCATCTCATCCTTCTAAACTCCAGAGTGTACAAGCCCAGCTGCTCCATTCTCTCAGCATATGCCAGTCCCGCCATCCCGGGAATTAACCTTGTAAACATACGCTGCACTCCCTCAATAGCAAGAATGTCCTTCCTCAAATTAGGGGAGCAAAACTGCACACAATACTCCAGGTGTGGTCTCACTAGGGCTCTGTACAACTGCAGAAGGTAGTTGTAGGTCCAGAGCAGCTTTACAAGAATGATCCCGGGAATGTTTGGGTTAACGTATGATGAGGGTTTGATGACATTGGGCCTGTACTCGCTGGAGTTTAGAAGGATGAGGGGGAACCTCGTTGAAACGTATCGAATAGTGAAAGGCCTGGAAAGAGTGGATGTGGAGAGGATGTTTTCACTAGTGGGAGAGTCTAGGAACATAGGCCACAGCCTCAGAATTAAAGGACGTACATTTAGAAAGGAGATGAGGAGGAATTTCTTTAACCAGAGGGTGGTGAAACTGTGGTATTCATTGACACAAATGGTAGTGGACACAAGTCACTGTGTATCTTTAAAGTAGAGATTGATAGGGCCTCAAATGTTACGGACAGAAGGCAAGGGAATGGGGTTGAGAGGGAAAGACAGAGCAGCCATGATTGAATGGTGGAGTAGACTCAATGGTCTTACTGGCCTACTTTTAGATATTAAACTTTAGAGATACAGTGCGGAAACAGGCCATTGGGCCATTCGAGTCAGCGCCGACCAGCGATCACTATCTACCCATGAACCTGTAGACTTTAGAGACTTTAGAGATATAGCACGGAAACAGGGCCTTTGGCCCATCAAGTCCATGCTGTACATCAATCCTCGTACACTAGCACGATCCTACGCACTAGGGACAGCGTACAATTTTACTGAAGCCAATTAACCTACAAACCTGTATGCCTTTGGAATGTGGGAGGAAACCGGAGCACCCAGAGGAAACCCACGCTCCCACGGGGATAACGTACAAACTCCACACAGACAGCACCTGTAGTCGGGATCCAACCCGGGTCTCTGGCGCTCTAAGGCAGCAAATCTACCACTGCCCCCCACTGTGCCACCCTTATACATGGAGAACAAGCACAGGCAACATTTACTAGACTGATGGTAGCCAAAGATTGCAGCAGGATCTTTGTAGTTTTGATCAGGTGCCTTAACTACCTCCTCTGGCAGCATGTTCCATACCCCCTACCATCCTCTGGGTGAAACAGTTACCCCTAGGATTACTATTAAATCTTTTCCCCTTCACCTTGAACCTGTGTCCTCTCACCTCGATTCACCTACTCTGGGCAAGAGATTCAGTGCGATCTATGCCGCTCATGATTTTACACACCTCTATAAGATCACAGAGAGTGGTGAGTCTGTAGAATCTCACAGAGAGTGGTGAGTCTGTGGAATTCTCTGCCTCAGAAGGTGGTGGAGGCAGGTTCTCTGGATGCTAGATAGGGCTCTTAAAAATAGCGGAGTCAGGGGATATGGGGAGAAGGCAGGTACGGGGTACTGATTGGGGATGATCAGCTGTGATCACATTGAATGGCGGTGCTGGCTCGAAGGGCCAAATGGCCTACTCCTGCACCTGTTGTCTATTGTCTATTGTCACCCCTCACCCTCCTGGAGGAACAGGGTACTGATTTTAGAAGAACAGCCATGATCACATTGAATGGCGGTGCTGGCTCGAAGGGCCAAATGGCCTACTCCTGCACCTATTGTCTATTGTCTATTTTCACCCCTCACCCTCCTGAACAGGGTACTGATTTTAGAAGAACAGCCATGATCATATTGAATGGCGGTGGTAGCTCGAAGGGGCGGATGGCTTATTCCTGCACCAATTTTCCCATGTTTCTATTTATGAACTTATGAATAGCCATGTATAAACCAGCGCTGTTAAGATTTTGGCCTCTCTGTTCACAGATGTGGTGTAAGTGATCACCCATCCAGGCCCCTCGAGTTTGAACATTTCCATTAAATCTGTTCGTCGTCTCTTCCACTCCAAAGTAAACAGCACAGGCTGCCCAAGGCAGTTCTTCCATATCATTAACATTCTTCAGTCCTGGCGACATGCTTGTAAAAATCTACCCAACCCCACCTCCCCCCCTTCCCATCACATCCATTCTACAGCTTGGAAACTCAGCAGAGTACTGCTATGTGGCGTTCTGAGCTAATCTCCCCGCTCTAATACCAGTAAAAGGAAAGCATCTCTGGTGAACATGGATAAGTACAAAATGCTGGAGTAACTCAGCGGGTCAGGCAGCATTTCTGGAGAACGTGGACAGGTACAAAGTGCTGGAATAACTCAGCGGGTCAAGGCAGCATCAAAGATACTAGAGCAAGAGCCTTCTATGATTTTTGGGCAGCATCTGTGGAGAACATGGATAAGTACAAAGTGCTGGAGTAACACAGCAGGTCTGGCTACATTACTGGTGAACGCGGATAGCATCAAAGTGCTGGAATAACTCTGTGGGTCAGGCAGCATCTCTGAAGAACTTGGACAGTTACAAAGCGCTGGAGTAATTCAGCGGGTCAGGCAGCGTCTCTGGGGAACGTAGATAGGTACAAAGTGCTGGAGTAACTCAGCAGGCCTGGCAACATCTCTGGAGAATGTGGACAGGTACAAAGTGTAGGACAGAACTAGTGTGAGGGTGATCGTGATTTTGTACTCCTCTATAAGATCACCTCATCCTCCAAATGCAGGCAGGTGGGTCTAATGCAGATGGGGCATGTTGGCCAGTGTGGGCAAGTTGGGCCGAAGGTCCTGTTTCCACAGAGTATGACTCTATGACTATTACATGGATTTACAGGGAATGGAGGTATATGGATCTCATGCAGGCAGAGAAGATTTGTTTAACTTGGCATCATGTTCGGCATTCATATCGTGGGCTGAAGGGCCTGTTCCTGTGCTGTCCCATTTTATGTTCTCAGCAATGCAGTACGTCAGTTCCACAAACAAAGTCCAATGTCTGCAATGGGGTAGAGGTGAATCGGACAGTAGGAACAAACTGCTAGAGCAACTCAGCGGGACAGGCAGCATCTCTGGAGAGAAGGAATGGGTGACGTGATAGCAGGCAGCCTTGGAAGCCTTACCCCAGTACTCAAACCTCTCGTCAAAAACCTTGGCGTGATATTTGACTCAGCACTGAAATTTGACAAACAAGTCAATGCCGTGGTAAAAGCTAGCTTCTTTCAGCTTCGGACCATAGCTAAAATAAAACAATTCCTCCACTTTGATGACCTCGAAAAGATCATCCACACATTTATCTCCTCCCGCCTAGATTACTGCAACTCCCTTTACACTGGCGTCAGCCAATCTTCCCTGTCCCGCCTGCAACTGGTCCAAAACGCCGCAGCAAGACTCCTGACGGGCACCCGAAAAAGGGACATCACCCCGATCCTGGCCTCTCTCCACTGGCTCTCTGTGCGGTTCCATATACATTTCAAGATCCTCCTCTATGTCTACAAAGCCCTCAATGGGCTTGCCCCCACCTACATTAAAAGTCGTCTTACCCACCACTCCACCTCCAGGTCCCTCAGATCGGCCGACTTGGGGTTGCTGAATATCCCGCGGTCTAGCCATAAGCTCAGGGGCGACCGCGCCTTTGCGGTTTCAGCTCCTAGACTGTTGAACAGCATCCCCCTTCCCATCAGAACTGCCCACTCCATCGACTCCTTTAAGTCAAGACTAAAAACGTATCTATACTCCCAAGCCTTTCTTGACGTCCTCTGAGCGAGGGCTATATGTATATATGTATGTAGTTTGTTTGTTTATACTATTCTTATAATAAATGTAAAGCACTTTGGCCAACGAGAGTTGTTTTTTAAATGTGCTATATAAATAAATGTGACTTGACTTGACGTTTCGGGTCGAGACCTTTCTTTCCTGTCCCGCGGAGTTACTCCAGCAGTTTGTGTCGTCCATTGATTTAAACCAGCATCTGCAGTTCTTCCCTACACATTGAATCGGACGGTATCCTAGCTTCTGGAAGGACAATTCTGAAGCCTGATAACAGAGGGGCAGAACGAGTTTTATTGTCATATGTATCGAAAATGGAACAATGAAATTAGATCACAAAACCAGAAAACATAGAAGCAGAATTAGGCTATTCACCCATCGAGTCTGGTATTTATTTTACTTTATAGATACAGAGATACAGCGCGGAAACAGGCCCTTCGGTCCAATGAGTCCACGCCGAGCAGTGATCACCCCGTACACTAACACACTAGGGACAATTTACATTTTACAGAAGCCAATAATCCTGGGAACCTGGCTTGTTCAGTTTAGTTTCGGGATAAGGCGTAGGGACAATTTACAGAAGACAATTATCCTATAAACCTGCACGTGTATGGAGTATGGGAGGAAACCGGAGCACACGGATAAAACCCATGTGGTCACGGGGAGAACGTGCCAATTCCGTGCAGACAGCACCCGTAGTCAGGAGCGAACCTGGGTCTCTGGCGTTGCAAGCGCTGTAAGGCAGCAACTCTACCACTGCGCCACTGTACTGCCCCAATGGCAGATTTGTCTTTCCCTCTCAACCCCATTCTCCAGCCTTCTCCCTCTGACCCCTGACACCCTTATGGACCTGTCCCACTTAGGCGATTTTTAAGGCAACTACAGGCGACTAGTTTGTCGCCACATGTTCGCCGAGAGTAGTCTCCTCAGTCATAGTGTAGCAAGTGAGACAGGCCCATTACTCATCAGGATTATGTCACTCTTCTCCTTTAAATTATCCATTGACTTGGCTGTCTGACTAGTTTGTGCGTTTTCCCTGTGACCGCGTGGGTTTTCTCCGGGTGCTGCAGTTTCCTCCCACATTCCAAAAATGTGCGGGTTTGTAGGTTAATTAGCCCATAGTGTGTAGGATGCAAAACTAGGATAGCATAGATCGAGTGGAAGCGTTGGTCGGCGTGGACTGAGTGGGCCGAAGGGTATGTTTCCATGATGTAACTCAGTTGTATGTGCAGTTCAGAAACCTATAGTCATCCAGCATGGAAAAGGGCCCTTTGGCCCAACTTGTCCATGCTGTCCAAGACCTCTAAACCTTTCCAATCCATGAATCTTTCCAAATTTCTATTAGTTTAGTTTTTAGTTTAGTTGAGAGATACAGCAGGGAAGCAGGCCCACCGGATCTGCACCGACCAGCGATCCCTGCATATTAATGCTATCATACACACGCTCGGGCAATGTTTACATTTACCAAGCCAATTTACCTACTTGCCAGTATGTCTTTGGAGTGTGGGATGAAACCGAACATCTCGGAGAAAACTCACGCTGTGAAGATGGAGAACGTACAAACTCCGTACAGACAGCACCCGATCCCTGATCTCTGGCACTGCAATCGCTGTAAGGCAGCACTCTACCGCTGGCCACCGTGCTGCCCTGCCACATTTTCAATCTTCTTATAGTACCTGCCTCAACTACCTCCTTTGGCAGCTCAATCCACATGCACACCACGCTCTGTGTCAAAAAGTTGCCTCTCAGATTCAATAGACAATAGACAACAGGTGCAGGAGTAGGCCATTCGAGCCAGCACTGCCATTCACTGTGGTCATGGCTGATCATTCACAATCAGTACCACGTTCCTGCCTTCTCCCCATATCCCTTGACTCCGCTATCTTTAAGAGCTCCGTCTAACTCTTTGAAATCATCCAGGAATCGGCCTCCACTGCCTTCTGAGGCAGAGAACTCTCTGGGTGAAAAAGTTTTATCTCATCTCCGTTCTAAATGGCCTACCCCTTATTCTAAACTGTGGCCCCTGGTTCTGCACTCCCCCAACACCGGGAACATGTTTCCTGCCTCTAGCGTGTACAATCGCTTAATAATCGGACATGTTTCAATAAGACCCCCTCTCATCCTTCTAAATTTCAGTGTATACAAGCCCAGTCGCTCCATTCTTTCAACATATGACAGTCCAGCCATCCCAGGAATTAACCTCGTGAACCTACGCTGCGCTCCCTCAATAGCAAGAATGTCCTTCCTCAAATTTGGATATCAACAATGCATACAATACTACAGATCTTTGTCCCAAACATTATGGAGGGCACTGTAGCTTGTCCAGTCCTTTTATAATTTTATATGTTTCAGGGAGAACGTACAAATTCCACATAGACAGCACCCAAAGGTCAAGATCGAACCCAGGTCTGCGGCGCTGTGAGGCAGCAACTCTACTGCTGCGCCACTGTACCTCCCCGAAAGTCGAAATCTAGACTTAGAAACATAGAAAATAGGTGCAGTAGTGGTCGGCCAGTCGATCCTTCGAGCCAGCCATTTGCTATTATCATGGCTGATCATCCAATATTAGTACCCCGTACCTGCTTTTTTCCCCATATTACGGATATTTGTATGTCAGAGAGGATTCTCTTGAAGTTCTCCAGGTGTACGGTAGAGAGCCTATTGACAGGTCGCATCACGGCCTGGTTCTTGTTTTCTTGGTCCTCCAAAATATTCCAAATGGAATTTAAACTGGAGGTGGTGGAGGAGGACTTAAGCCAGAAAGGGTTTTTGCGAAGAAAGAGCTACCTTAAATTTAGTTGCATCTGGTTGAGTAACTAAAGTAGGGTGGCGATTATTCCATGCTTTAATTGTGCGGGGGAAGAACGAATTGCTGCACACATCTGTCTTGGTAGCTGGAATCACAAATTGGATCGAATGCCCTCGTCTGCTCCTAATTGGTTTGGGTTTGGTGTAGGTCTTGTAATCTGTCGAGCTGACCATTTAACATTTTGTAAAAACAGGTCAAACGGTGAGCTTCACGTCTGTCTTGGAGAGGGTTCCACCCCAGTGGAGTGGGGTTGCTATTTACTTACAGGCAGTCGAAGGCAATCTCCTTCGCTGACCTGCCATTTTGATTGGCTCATTGGAGTTTTCACCAAAGATCTTTGGTTTTCAGGACTGAGAAGATCCGCTGGAAGGTAAAATGCCCGCTAACTTTATTAAACTTCTTAAAACTGTCTCCACTCCTTCTCCCCCCCCCCCCCCACTTCTCTGTCCTTCTCTCCCTCCCTCCCGCGCTCTCTAAAGGACTTACCGTGCTCTGTGGCAGCCGTTTACCTTCCTCTTCATCGCGCAGACAGCGCTCCTCCGCTGTCCCTGGCCCCCATCTTCGCGATGTGTTTGCGGTCGGTAGCAAAGATCCTGTAGGATCTTTGGTCAGTAGATGCAGCTCACGCTTCGGTGGAGGCTTTCCAGGCGAGTGACCAAAACCTCTGGCGACTCATGGAAACATTCGGTGGGGCGCAAGGTCACCAGATTTTTCCGTGTAGGTTTCCTAAGTGGGACAGAGGCACAAAGCTACGCCCTGTTGTTTGCATCTTGAGGAAAAGGTTCTGACTGTCTACCCTATCTATGCCTCTCATAATTTTATATACTTGTTGGGCAGCACAGCAGTAGAGTGGTTGCATCACAGTGCCAGAGACCCGAGTTTGATCCTATCTCTGGGTGCGATCTGTACGGAGTTTTCACGTTCTCCCCTTGACTGCGGGGGTTTTCTCCAGGAGCTCCAGTTTCCCCCCCACACTCCAAAGACGTACTGGTTTGTAGGTCATTTGGTTTCTCTAAATTGTGCATTGTCCCTAGTGTGTAATAGTGCTGGATGATTGCGGGTGAACGGGTGAGCGATGGTCTGTGCGGACTCGGTGGACCGAAGAGCCTGTTTCCACACTTCTGGGTGATCACCACTGGGTGGCGCCCGTAATGGCCGCCTCGCCAGCAGACTGTCTTGTCCCTTCTCTGGTTTTATTTTAAGTATGTCTTGAATGTTTGTTTTAATGTCTCTTGGTATGTTTTATGTGGGGGGTGCCTGACTCGTCCATGTTGACCCATGTACCTGTCTAAATGCCCTTCAAATGTTGGTATTGTACCTGCCTCAAAAGGCTTTCTTTCCCCAATCTGCCTCTCAAAAAACCCTAGATGGACACAAAATGCTGGAGTAACTCAGTGGGCCAGGCAGCATCTCTGGAGAAAATGGGTGACGTTTCGGATCGAGACCCTTCTTCAGACTGATCTTCGTTTTAAACCAGCAACTGCAGTTCCGACCTACATAGGTACCTCAATAGGGCAGGTTTAGAGGATGGGCCAAAGGATGGGACATGTTGGTCGGTGTGGAGAAGGTGGGCCAAAGGGCCTGCTTCCAGAATGACTCAATGACTAAGATGGACTGGAACATTACGACTGAAACATAGAAAATAGGTGCAGGAGTAGGCCATTCGAGCCTGCACCGCCATTCAATATGATCATCCAACTCAGTATCCTGTACCTGCTTTCTCTCCGTACCCCCTGATCCCTTCAGCCACAAGGGCCACATCTAACTCCCTCTTAAATATAGCCAATGCACTGGCCTCAACTACATTCTGTGGCAGAGAATTCCAGAGATTCACCACTCTGTGTGTAAAAATGTTTTTCTCATCTCAGTCCTAAAAGATTTCCCCTTTATCCTTAAACTGTGATCCCTTGTTCTGGACTTCCCAACATCGGAAACAATCTTCCTGCATCTAGCCTGTCCAACCCCTTAAGAATTTTGTAGAGATTATTTAAACCATGAGAATATTCTTGCAGCTGCGGATGAAAAGGGACAATTATGAGGAGTAGAAAGAGACCAAACAGGAAGAAACAAATGCCTTCAACAGAAGAGGGCGCAACGGGAGAGTTGTTGCCTTACAACGCCAGTGATCTGGGTTTGATCCTGACTATGGGTGCTGTTGGTACGGAGTCTGCACGTTCTCACCATGATTGCGTGGGATTTCTCTGGGACCTCCGGTTTCCTCCCACACTCCAAAGACATCCTGGTTTGTAGGTTATTTGGCTTGGTATAATTGTAAATCGTCCCCAGTGTGTGAGGGATAGTGTCAATGTGCGCAGACTCGGTGGGATGAAGGGCCTGTTTCCGCGCTGTATCTCGAAACCAAACTAAAAGAACTGTGAATTGCATCGATCCTGTTGCACAAATACTATTTGACCAGCACAGACAGGCTCTTGTGCTGTAACATTTCCGCGATTCATTAATCTTTCACACAAATAAAAGCAAAGTCCAAAGGGGACATCGGTGGTAAATCTCAAGTAAAACACAAAGTGCAAGAGTAACTCGGCGGGTCAGGCAGCATCTGTGGAAGTTGGGGAATTGGGTAAGAGTAGAAAAGTTGGGAGGTCATGTTCAGTTATATAAGACGTTGGTGAGACTAAAGTTGGTGAGAGTATTGTGTTCATTTCTGGGCACCATTTTAAAGGAAAGTTGCTGTCAAGCTGGAAAGGTGCGAAAGGTTACCAATATGTTATCAGGACTAGAGGGTCTGAGCTATCGGGAGAGGTTGAGTAGTCTGGGACTCTATTCCTTGGAGCGCAGGAGGATGTGGGGTGATCTTAAGAGAGGTGTATAAAATCATGAGAGGAATAGATCGGGTAGATGCACAGAGTCTCTGGCCCAGAGTAGGTGAAACGAGGACGAGGACATTGGTTTAAAGTGAAGGCGAAAAGATTTAATAGGAATCTGAGGGGGTAACTTTTTCACACAAATGGTGGTGAGTGTATGGAACAAGCTGCCAGAGGAGGTAGTTGAGGCTGGGACTATCCCAACGTTTAAGAAACAGTTAGACAGGTACATGGAGAGGACAGGTTTGGAGTGATATGGACCAAAAGCAGGCAGGTGGGACTAGTGCAGCTGGGACATGTCGGCCGGTGTGAGCAAGTTGGGTTGAAGGACCTGCTTCCACGCTGCCTCACTCGATGACTTTAGACAAAAAGTAACAGGTATACAGAAACAGGAAGAACCAAAATTCTGAAAGATATCTCGACAATAGGTTAAAGTGTTTCACAAAATCTTAAACAAATAAAATCTGTCCAAAAGAGACATCGTACTTGGAATAATCGCGTGCTGGAGTGGTCGAATGGCGGTAAATAACACTGTAGAAAGAAGGGACCGTCGCCGCATGGTCACGCAGAAGGACACAAAGTACTGGAGCAACTGAGTGGGCCAGGCAGCGTCTCTGGAGAACGTGGACAGGCGACGTCTCGGGTTGTGGTCCTTCTCAGAATTAACTCTGATCGAGGTTTAATTGGACTGAAATGTAATTTCTGTACTGTTTAATTCGTGGCCCCCTCTTCAATAGGAGCGGCATTGTACCGATTGATGTAGCCACTCTCGAGAAGGGCAGCAGCATGATATTTAGTGGCGTCTCCGGACTGTAGTGTGTGTTTGAGTTTCAGTGACTGGGTCCAGTCACTGTTCGGCGGGTCCTCTTGCGACAACCGGGGGGGGGGGGGGGAGGGCATTCCCTCCATTTGCGCAGCAGTAAAGTTGCTGCCTTACAGAGACCCGGGTTCGATCCTGACCACGGGCGCTGTGTGTACGGAGTTTGCACGTTCCCCTCGCGACCTGCGTGGGTTTTCTCCAGGATACCTGGGTTCCTCTCACACTCCAAAGACGTGGACGTTTGTCGGTTAATTGGTATAATTGTAAATTATCACTGGCGCATAGGATAGTTTTAGGGCACGGGTGATCGGTGCCGAAGTGGCCGGTGCTCGGTGGGCCAAAGAGCCCATTTGCGCGCTGTATCTCCAAACTAAATTAGTGTGATCGCGTGGGCGATGGTCGACACAGACTCAATAGGCCGACGAGACTGTCTCCATTAAGCTAAACTAGTATGGAATGGGTGAACGCTGGTTGGCACGGATTCAACGGGCCGAAGGACCTGTTTCCGTGCTGTATCTCTAAACTAGTGTGAACAGGTAATCTCTGATCGGCAGGGACTCAATGGGCCGAAGGGTCTGTTTCCTTGAAACTAAACAAGTGTTAATGGGTGATCGCTGGTTGGCAAGGACTCAATGGGCCAAATGGCCTGTTTCTACGCTGAATCTCCAAAGTAAAGCCCAAAGTCCCGTGTATCATGGGTGGACTGGTTCCACAGCCACTTGAATGGGTTCACACCTGTTCTTTACGTGATTCCAGTTCTCACAAACACACCTGGCGGCAACTTTTGGAGTTACCTACCGACCCGCACGTTTATGGGAGTTTGCAATTCACTGCCACAGACGCCTGTGGAGGCCAAGTCAATGGGCATATTTTAAGACGGAGATTGATAAGACTCTCGATTGGTACGGGGAGAAGGCAGGGGAATGGAGTCAATAGGGGGAGATAGATCAGCCGCGATTGAATGGCGGAGTAGACTTGGTGGGCCGAATGGGAAAAAACCAGAGGAAACCCAGGCGGTCACAGGGAGGACGTGCAAACTGCGTGCGGACGGGACAGAAACCAGAGTGCCCGGAGGAAACCCACGTGGTCAGTGTTTGGGAAAGAACTGTAGATGCTTGTTTAAAGATAAAAAATGCTGGCGTAACTCAGCAGCGCAGACAGCATATCTGGAGAGAAAGAGTTGGTCAGTCACAGGCAGGACGTGCAAACTGAGAGAGTTGTGAATCGGTGGAATTCTCTGCCACAAAAGGCAGTGGAGGCCGATTCACTGGATGTTTTCAAGACAGTTAGATTTAGGTCTTCGGGCTAACGGAATCAAGGTATATGGGGAGAAGGCAGGAACGGGGTACTGATTTTGGATGATCTGCCACGATCATATTGAATGGCGGTGCTGGTTCGAAGGGCCGAATGGCCTACCCCTGCACCTATCTTCTACGTTTCTATGTAACTCAGTGCGGACGGGGTCGGAGGGAGGGATAGAGAGGGAGTTTTTAGCCGCTGTGAGTCCTCTGGTGGCGGATGAGGTGGCCGGAGGTGTAGAAGCGTTTCTTGCAGACGGCGCACTCGAAGGGTTTCTCCCCGGTGTGGATCCGCTGGTGGACCCGCAGGTCGTTGAAGGTGGAGAAGCGCTTGGTGCACACCGTGCATTCGAAGGGCTTCTCGCCGGTGTGGAACCGTCGATGCCGCGTCAGGTTGCTCGACTTGCTGAAGCACTTCTTGCACACGGCGCACTCAAAGGGCTTCTCCCCCGTGTGGACCCTCAGATGTCTCTTCAGCAGGCAGGCCCACCTGAAGGCAAGACACAAAAAAGCCGGAGTAACTCAGCGGGTCGCGGGCGACTCAGTGAGCAGTTCTGGGCTCCGTATCAGCGGCAGAACGTTTTCAGTTGAAGAATGACAGACACAGAATGCTGGAGTAACTCAGCGGGACAATAGACAATAGACAATAGGTGCAGGAGTCGGCCTTTTGAGCCAGCACCGCCATTCAATGTGATCATCCCCAATCAGTACCCCGTTCCTGCCTTCTCCCTATATCCCCTGACTCCGCTATCTTTAAGAGCCCTATCTAGCTCTCTCTTGAAAGCATCCAGAGAACCTGCCTCCACTGCCCTCTGATGCAGTGAATTCCACAGACACCACTCTCTGTGAGAAAAAGCTTTTTCTCGTCTCCGTTCTAAATGGCTTACTCCATATTCTTAAACTGTGGCGCCTGGTTCTGGACTCTCCCAACATCGGGAACATGTTTCCTGCCTCTAGCGTGTCCAAGCCCGTAACAATCTTATATGTTTCAAAGTATATTTGGGACAGAAGCTGAGGAATGGTTGATGGAATTTAATGCAATGAAATGTGAGGTGCTGTGTTTTGGGAAGTCTAACAGGGGCAGGGTGGTGAATCTGTGGAATTCCGTGCTACACAAGGCTGTGGAGTCAAGTCAGTGGATATTTTTAAGGAAGGAGATAGATAGATTCTTGATTAGTATAGATGTTAGAGATTTATGGGGAGAAGGCAGGAGAATGGGGTTAGGAGGGAGAGATAGATCCGCCATGCTTGAATGGCAGAGTAGACGCGATGGGCCGAATGGCCTAATTTTACTTCTGACCTTATGAGGACCTACACAGTAAATAGTAGGGCACTGGGAAGCGTTGCAGAGCAGAGGGTTCTTGGAGTGCAGGTGCGTGGTTCCTTTAAGGTGGAGTAGCAGGTAGATGAGGTGGTCAAAAAGGCTTTTGGCACATTGGCCTTCATCAGTCAGAGTATTGAGTATAGAAGTTGGGGGGCCGTGTTGCAGTTGTATAAGACATTGGTGAGGCCGCAATTAGAGTATTGTGTTCAGTTCTGAGGAACCATGTTATAGGAAAGATATTGTCAAGCTTGAAAAGGTACAGAGGAGATTTACGAGGATGTTGCCAGGATCTGAGCCGCCAAGAGAGGTTGAGTAGGCTGGGACTCTATTCCTTGGAGTGCAGGAGGATGAGTGGGGGTGATCTTATAGAGGTGTATAAAATCATGAGAGGAATAGATCGGGTAGATGCACAGAGTTTCTTGCCCAGAGTAGGGGAATCGAGGACCAGAGGACATGGGTTCAAGGTGAAGTGGACAAGATTTAATAGAAATCTGAGGGGTAACATTTTCACACAAAGAGTGGTGGGTGTATGGAACGAGCTGCTAGAGGAGGTAGTTGAGGCTGGACTATCCCACCTTTTAAGAAACAGTTAGACAGGTACATGGATAGGACAGGTTTGGAGGGATATGGACCAGGCACCAACAGGTGGGACTACTGTAGCTGGGACATGTTGGCTGTGTGGGCAAGATGGAATGAAGGACCTGTTCCCACACTATATCACTCTGTGACTCTAACTTTATTCATCCCAGGAGGGAAATAGATCTGCCAACAGTCATAAAAACACAAAATAGAGAAAACACCAAAATACATGATACATGAAATTAAAGTGATGAGTGGAAAGGCTTGGAGGATGTGCTAAGATTGGAGGGGGGGGGGGGTAGTCAGTCAGTCTACCCCACGACAGAAGGGGGAGGAGTTATACACTTTGATATCCGCTGGGAAGAAGGATCTCCTGTGGCGTTCTGTCCTGGATCTTAGTGGAACCAGTCTGTTGCTGAAGGTACTCCTCAGGTTGACCAGTGTGATGGAGGGGGTGAGCTGCTTTGTGCAGGATGCTCCACAGTTTGAGGAGCATCCTCCCCTCCAGGACCACCTCCCATAAATCCAACTCCACCGCCCGGATGGAGCCAGCCTTGAAGTGACCAGTGGAGAGGATTCGGGATGTGCAAAGGATTCGGGATGTGTAAAGTGATGAGTGGAAAGGATTCGGGATGTGCAAAGATTGGGGAGGGGGTGAGTGGGGAAGTCAGTCTACCCCACGACTGAAGGGGGAGTTGTACAGTTTGTTAGCCACAGGGAAAAAGGATCTCCTGTGGCGTTCTGTCCTGCACTTTGGTGGAACCAGTTTGTTGCTGAAGGTGGTCCTCAGGTTGACCAGTGTGTCATGGAGAGGGTGAGCTGCATTGTCCAGGATGCTCTGCAGTGTGAGGAGCATCCTCCCATCCAATACCACCTCCCATGAAACCAACTCTGCCCCCGGATGGAGCCAGCCTTCCCGATGAGTTCATTGATCCGATTGCCGTCCGCGGCCTTCGACCTGCTGTCCCAGCAGCGAAGGAGATGGCACTGGTTACCACCGAATGGTAGAACATCTGCAGCAGCTTACTGGGCCCCATAATTGTGGCAGAACGTTCAGTTGACGAATGACAGACACAAAATTACGGAGTAATGCAGCGGTAGAGGAGCTGTGGAACGTGCAGGAAGGAACTGCAGATGCTGGTTTAAACCAAAGATAGATGCAAAAAGCTGGAGTAATTCAGCAGGACAGGCAACA
Organism: Malacoraja senta; assembly: GCA_038087875.1. Classification (NCBI taxonomy): domain Eukaryota; kingdom Metazoa; phylum Chordata; class Chondrichthyes; order Rajiformes; family Rajidae; genus Malacoraja; species Malacoraja senta. The sequence goes on from JAXLNO010005841.1 coordinate 3,107,032, forward strand.
ACACTGAAGAGAAGGAATGGGTGATGTTATGGGTCAAGATCCTTCTTCAGACTGGTTAGGGACAAGGGAAACAATAGACAATAGGTGCAGGAATAGGCCATTCGACCCTTCAAGCCACCACCGCCATTCAATGTGATCATGGCTGATCATCCCCATTCAGTACCCCGTTCCTGCCTTCTCCCCATATCCCTCTATCTTTAAGAGCCCTATCTAGCTCAAGTATCCAGAGAACCGGCCTCCATCGCCCTCTGAGGCAGAGAATTCCACAGACTCACAACTCTCTGTGAGAAAAAGTGTTTCCTCGTCTCCGTTCTAAATGGCTTACCCCTTATTCTTAAACTGTGGCCCCTGGTTCTGGACTCCCCCAACATCGGGAATATGTTTCCTGCCTGTAGCGTGTCCAAACCCTTAACAATCTTATGTTTCAATAAGATACCCTCTCATCCTTCTAAACTCCAGAGTGTACAAGCCCAGCCGCACCATTCTCTCAGCATATGACAGTCCCGCAATCCCGAGAGATATAGACGATGATGTAGAGCGATAAAGGACCATGAATGAAAGATAAGCGAAAAAGTAACGATGATAAAGGAAACAGGCCATTATTAGCTGTTTGTTGGATGAGAACGAGAAGCTGGTGCGACTTGGGTGGGGGAGGGATAGAGGGAGAGGGAATGCTGAGGTTACTTGAAGTGAGAGAAATCAATATTCATACCACTAGGCTGTAAGCTGCCCAAGCGAAATATGAGATGCTGTTCCTCCATTTTGCGCTTAGCCTCACTCTGACAATGGAGGAGACCTAGGACAGAAAGGTCTGTCTGGGAATGGGAAAGAGAATTAAAGTGTTTGGCAACCGGGAGATCAGGTATGTTCAGGCAGACTGAGCGAAGGTGTTCAGCAAAACGATCGCCCAGTCTACGTTTGGTCTCGCCGATGTATAAGAGTCCACATGCTGAACGAAAGATACAGTAGATGAGGTTGGAGGAGATGCAAGTGAACCTCTGCCTAACCTGAAAGAACTACCTGGGTCCCTGGACACAGCTGACGAATTGTTGATGTATTTAATGCAGAGAAATGTGAGGTGCTTTGGGAAGTACAACATGGGCAGGACCTACACAGTGAATGGTGACGCTCTCGGGAGTGTTGCAGAGCAAAGGATCTGGATTGATTGGCCAGGTGGGCTGAGGAATGGTTGATGGAATTTAATACAGAAAAGTGTGAGATATTGCACTTTGGGACATCTAACAAGGGCAGGACCACAGTGAATGGCAGGACCACAGTGAATGGTAGGCCTCTGGGTAGTGTTCTAGAGCAGAGATATCTAGGAGTGCAGGTGTGTGGTTCCTTGAAGATGGAGTCGCAGGTAGATAAGGTAGACAAAAGACTTTTGGCACATTGGCCTTCATCAGTCAGAGTATTGAGTATAGAACTTCGTAGGTCATGTTGCAGTTGTATAAGACGTTGGTGAGGCCGCATTTAGAGAATTGTGTTCAGTTCTGGGCACCATGTTATAGGAAGAATGTTGTCAAGCTGGAAAGGGCACAGAGAAGATTTACTAGAATGTTGCCAGGTCTAGCAGGTCTGAACTATAAGGAGAGGGTGGGTAGGCTGGGACCCTATTCCTTGGAGTGCAGGAGGATGAGGGGTGATCTTATAGAGGTGTACAAAATCATGAGAGCAATAGATCGGGTCGATGCATAGTCTCTTGCCCAGAATAGGGGAATTGAGGACCAGAAAACATAGGTTTAAGGTCAAGGGGAAAAGATTTAGTAGGAATCTGAGCGGTAACTTTTTCACACAAAGGGTGTGGGTGTATGGAACAAGCTGCCAGTGGTGGTAGATGAGGCAGGTACTTTCGCAATGTTTAAGTGACATTTGGATGGGTATATGGATAGGACAGGTTTAGAGGGATATGGACCAAGCACAAGCAGGACTAGTGTAGCTGGGACATGTTGACCGGCGTGGGCATGTTGGGCCGAAGGGCCTGTTTCCACACTATCATTCTATGACAGGCAGCATCTCTGGAGAGAAGGAATGGGTGACGTTTCAGGGCAAGACCCTTCTTTAGACTGGAAACTGGAGATATGGAGGGTAGCTTAGAGATACAGCGCGGCAACAGGCCTTATGGCCCATCTGTGTCAATCAGCGATCCCCGCACACTTACACTATCCCACACACACGAGGGACAATTTACAATTATACCAAGTCTATTAGCCTTCAAGCCTGTAGATCTTTGGAGTGTGGGAGACGCGATATCCCAGAGAAAATTCACAAGGACAACATAGAAAATAGGTGCAGGACCAGACCATTCGGCCCTTCGAGCCAGCACCACCATTCAATATGATCATGGCTGATCATCCAAAATCAGTACTCCACTCCTGCTTTCTCCCCATATCCCTTGATTCCGTTAGCCCAAAGAGCTAAATCTAACTCAGTCTTGAAAACATCCAGTGAATTAGCCTCCATTGCTTTCTGTGGCAGAGAATTCCATAGATTCACAACTTTCTAGGTGAAAAAGATTTTCCTCATCTCAGTCCTAAATGGCCTACCCCTTATTCTTAAACTGTGGCCCCTGGTTATGGACTCCCACAACATGGGGAAAATTTTTCCTGCATCTCGACTGTCCAATCCCGTAAGAATTTTATATGTTTCTATAAAAACTCTGCTCTCACCTTTCTAAATTTTAGTGAATACAAGCCCAGTTGACCCATTCTTTCATCACATGGCGCACCTAGGGTCCATTGCCTTGGCTCTGTCCGGAAGGCGGTGGCTCAAATACTCGTACTTACTCGTCCCCGGCCTATTGACAACCCCGATCCCGACAGTGAAGCCCAGGCACAGAAGGTGCGCGGCCACGCCGACGGCTTCGCACAGCCAGAGTTGGCGCTCGGCGACTGCGCTATTGCGGCCGCCAGCGCAGGCCTCCTTGCGTCACCATGCCTGGGCGCCGCGGCCACGGGTCCGGGAGGTACCGGAGATGACGAACGTCTGCGGGCCGGATGATTACAGGGATAAAAAATACGCCTGAGATCCGGATGATTTTGGGTTACAGGCCGCATTCGGCCCGAGGTTGCCGACACCTGGTCTAGAGGAAGTTTACGTGAATGATCCCACCATTTCTTGAGCAGTTGTGAGTCCCATATATGCGGAGGGATGTGCTGGCTTTGGAGGGGGTCCAGAGGAGGTTGACAAGACTGATCCCAGGAATGAGTGGGTTAACGCCTGTTCTTGCTCTGTAGTTTAGAAGGATGAGGGGGTACCTCATTGAAACATACCAAATAGTGAAAGGCTTGTGGATGTGGAGAGGATGTTTCCATTAGGGGGAGAGTCTAGGACCAGAGGCCAAAACCTCAGAATAAAAGGACTTACCTTTAGAAAGGAGACGAGAAGGAACTTATTTCATCAGAGGGTGATGAATCTGTGGAACCCACTGCCACAGAACACTGTGTTGGCCAAGTCCATGGATATTTTTAAGACAGAGACTGACAGATACTTGATTAGTAAGGCTGTCAGGGGTTATGGGGCGAAGGCAGGAGAATGGGGTTGAGAGGGAAAGATAGATCAGCCATGATTGAATGGCGGAGACTTGATGGGCCGAATGGCCTAATTCTGTTATTCGAACTTACAAACATTGGTCAGGGGGCATCTCTGGAGAAAAGGAATAGGTGACGTTTTGGGTCGAGACCCTTCTTCAGAGTGAGGGTCAGAGGAAAGGGAAACGAGCGATATAGAATGTATATAGAATGGGCGGCACAGTGGCGTAGTGGTAGAGTTGCTGCCTTACAGCGCCAGCATCGGGTTTGAACCTGACTGCGGGTGCTGTCTGTACGGAGCTTGTACGTTCTCCCCGTAACAGCGTTGTTTTTTCCTGGGAGCTCAGGTTTACTCCCCCACTCTAAAGACGTACAGGTTGGAGGTTCATTGGTATGGTTGTAAATTGTCCCTAGTGTGTGTAGGATAGTGCGAATGTGTGGGGATCGCTCGGTGGGTTGAAGGGCCCGTTTCTGCGTTGTATCTCTAAACAAAACAAACGCCAAGGATAATCAAAGGAAAGGTGGGGCCCACAATGGTCCGTTGTTGGCTGTGGGGTCGGCGATAGCGAGCTTTCCGGACAATGAACACACCAGGATGACACGGTGCTGCAGCGGTAGAGTTGCTGTTTTAGAGCGCCAGAGACCCGGGTTCGATCCCGACACTCCAAAGACGTTCAGTTTATTAAGTTAATTGGCTTTGTATGATTGTAAATTGTCACAAGTGTGTCTGGGATGGTGTTAGTGTGCGGGGATCGCTGTTCGGCGCGGACTCGGTGGGCAAAGGGCCCGTTCCGCGCTGTGAACTAAGCTAAAAAACGGTGAAACTAATATGATGACTGGGGTGGGGGAAGGGATGGAGAGAAAGAGGCGATGCAAGGGTTACTTGAAGTTAGAAAAAACAATATTCATAACGCTGGGTTGCAAGCTGCCCAAAGGAAATATGAGGTGCTGTTCCTCTAATTTATGTTTGGCCTCACTGACAGTGGAGGACCAGGAAACGAAAGGTTAGTGTGTGAATGCGAAGGGGCGTTTAATTATTTGGCAACCGGGGAGATCGGGTAGGCCAAGGACTGAACGAAGTTGTTCTGCGAAATTATCATGCTTGGTCTCGCTGCCACATAGGAGTCCACACCTGGAACAGTAGATGAGGTTGGAAGAGGTGCAAGGGACAACGATCACCCAGTCTACACTTGATATATAGGTGTCCACACCGAGAGCAATTGATACAGTAGATGAGGTTGGAGGAGGTGCAAGAGAACCTCTGCCTCACCTGAAAGGACTGTCACCCAGGGGTCCCTGGACAGAGTTGAGGGAGGAGGTATAAGGACAGGTGTTGCATCTCCTGCGGTTGCAGGAGAAAGTACCTGGGGAGGGGGTGGTTTGGGCGGGAAGGGATGAGTGAACAAGGAATTTGCGGTGGGAATGGTCCCTGACGAAAGGGGTGGGGATGGGATCCCGTTGGAGGTGGCGGAAATGTCAGAGGACCAAGACGGCCTGAGAGAAGGTGTCGGTGAAACGATCGCCCAGTCTGCGCTTGGTCTTGCCGACGTATAAGAGTCAACACCTTGAACGACTGATACAGTAGATGAGGTTGGAGGAGGTGCAAGTGAACCTCTGACTCACCTGACAGGACTGTCGGGGTCCCTGGAGAGAATCGAGGGAGGAGGTACAGGACACGTGTTGCATCTCCTGTGGTTGAAGGGGAGGGTACCTGGGGAGGGGGAGGTTTGGGCGGGAAGGGATGAGTGAACCAATCTGTTGCAGAGGGAGTGGGCCCCGACGAAAGGGGTGGAGATGGTAAGTTGTGACTGGTGGTGGGATCCAGTTGGACGTGGCGGACTGATCAAAGGTGTTCGGCGAAATGATCGCCCAGTCTCGCCGATATAGAGGAGTCCACACCTGGAACGGCGGATACAGTAGATGAGGGAGGAGGTGCCCACCTGAAGCCCTTGCCACACACGAAACACTGGAAGCAGTCTTCCCCCTGGGCGATCGGGGGTCCCTGGCCGGACCCAAGGTCCACGGCGGACGATCCAGCCTCTTCCTCCGGCAGCACCTCCGTCTCCTTCAGGATTTCCATTTCATCCGAGCTCACTTCTCCCGGGCCTGGGGTGGGAAGGGAATGGACAAATCCGTTAGAGAACTCAAACAGTGAGGCAAGTTGGTTGTACCGACTTAGAGTCACGGAGTCATACAGCGTGGAAACAGGCCCTTTGGCCCAACCTGCTCACGCCGTCCAACATGTCCCATCTGCACTAGTCCCACCTGCCTGCGTTTGACACAAAATCCCTCCACACCTGACCTATCCATGTCCCTGTCCAATTGTTTCTTAAACGTTGCGATAGTCCCTGCCTCAACTACCTCCCCTGGCAGCCCGTTCTATACACCCACCACCCTTGTCAAAAATAAATTTCAAAGCTTGAAGGCAGTACGGTGGCGTAGCAGTGGAGTTGCTGTCTTACAGCGCTGGAGACACTGATTCGATCCCGACAATGGCTGCTGTCTGTACGGAGTTTATACGTTCTCCCCCTGACCTGCGTGAGGTTTCTCCGAGATCGGTTTCCTCCCACACTCCAAAGATGTACAGGTTTGTAGGTTAATTGGCCTGGTAAAAGTCTTCGTACCCACGACTCCACCTCCAGGTCCCTCAGATCGACCGACTTGGGGTTGCTGAATATCCCGCGGTCTAGGCATAAGCTCAGGGGCGACCGCGCCTTTGCGGTTGCAGCTCCTAGACTGTGGAACAGCATCCCCCTTCCCATCAGAACTGCCCCCTCCATCGACTCCTTTAAGTCAAGACTAAAAACGTATCTGTACTCCCAAGCCTTTCTTGATGTCCTCTGAGCGAGGGCTATATGTATATATGTATGTAGTTTGTTTGTTTGTTTATACTATTCTTATAACAAATGTAAAGCACTCTGGCCAACGAGAGTTGTTTTTTAAATGTGCTATATAAATAAATGTGACTTGACTTGACTTGACTTGGTATAAATGTAAATTGTCCCTAGTGTCTGTCGCATTAGTGTGCGGGGGGATTGCTCGTCGGTGCGGACTCGGCAACCCGAAGGGCCTGTTTCCGCGCTGTATCTCTAAACTAAACTAAGACAGCAAGGGAGAGGGATAGGTAGAGTGCCTAAAAATGCAGAGAAAAGTTCTGTATATAAAGAGTAGATGAATCTTTGTTCATTGAACAATCTCCTAGATTGCTCCCAGTGAGTGATCAATGTATTTGACTCTCTAAAATAAAGTCTTGATTGTCTTGCTCGATATTTGTGTTGTGTCTTAAAGTTTTCTTTAACACTCTTTGCATTAAAAAGCTACCCCCTAGATTCCAATTAAATCTCTTCCAATTCCTATCCTATCCATGTACCTGTCTGAATGTTTGGTTTAGTCATACAGCATGGAAACAGGCCCTTCGGCCCACCGACCATCGATCTCTCGTTCACACAAAGTTCTGTTATCTTACATTCACATCCTATTGTATATGGACATCCGGTGGCGCTGTTACTGGCTGCCTCCGCCTTCAGTCTGGTATCTTTTTTTATTTTTTGTTATGTTTTTTCTTGTTTTATGTGGTGGGAAGAGGGTATGGTAAGGGGGAAACCGTCCTTCAGTCGTTTACTGGAGAGGGTGTGACTATTATTCGAGTCGCGTCCTCGCCCCACCCCCCCACCCCCCCGCGGCCTACCTACTGGATTGGCACGGCCTTTCCTGCCGCGACCAACCAGAGCTCCAGCAGCGGCGGCGCAGCGCTGGATGCATCGCGGAGCAGGCGATGCCTCACCTGGGATCGCCGTTTGGAGCTCCGGAGTGTTGGGCCTGCTGCATCGACATCGCGGAGCTGTGGTTCGCGGAACTCCCCAACATCGCGGAGTCCTGCGACCCTTTGTCGGGGGGTCACCAGCGTGAATCTCTGCCCAGCTCGGCCTGTGGACTTCGGGAGCCGCGGACTCCGGTGGGAGGTGGCCGATTCAGAGGTCCGGGCCGCTGAGGATGTTCTCCCGTTCGACGTCGGGGTTCCATCATTCCTGGCGAGAGGGCCTGAACATCGGGCCGCCCGTGGCGGTGACTCCGGGGTACTCGGGAGGCCCCGACCACGGGTGAACATCTGGGAAGATCGGCGAGGAGGTGGACTGGACTTTGGTTCCTTCCCTCACAGTGGGGAACTTTGGTGCTGCTGTGGGGATGTTTGTGTCGTGGACTTCTGTGTTTTGTGCTTTTTTTAATCTGTATGACTGTAAGGAAAATAGCATTTCGTTGTCTCTGGACAATGATAATAAATTGCATCCAATCCAATCCAATTGTATTGCCCTCTGGTGTGTAGGATGCCACAGTAGGATTACATAGAACGAGTGTGAACGGTTGGTCGGTGCGCACTCGGTGGGCCGAAGGGGCTGTTTCCATGCTGTATCTCTAAACTACCCATCCATGTACCAGTGTAAATCCAATATCTTTCATCCAGCTTGTTTAAGTTTTCTTTACATGTCACATGTACCGAGGAACAGTGAAAATCTTTTCTTTGTGTGCTGTCAAGTCAAGGAAAAGTGTACTTAATGACAATCAAGCCGTCCACAATGTGCAGTTAAGGGATACAACGTATAGTGCAAGATAAAGTTCGATTAAACATAGCTTAAACATGTCTGAGACGCTACATCTTGAAAATATGAGACTTGTCTTAGCAGAAAAAACAGAGCAATTTTCGAAGACATGGACACAATTCATTGATTCATTACAAGGATAGTATGGTGCAACACAACTTAGGAATTAAATCGAATTACGGGTTGGGTGCTGGGTGGGGTGAGATACGAAGCAGGTATATCATCACTTTTTGTTTTTCTTTCTGTTTTTGTCTTTTTATTTCTCTACGTTTTTCTTATTTCTTTTCTTTTACTTACTCACTCTTCGGCTACACCAATTTGGTAGTCTAGGGGTTCTATTCTTGCACATTCACTTTCTCTCTCTCTCTCTTGCTTTTCCTCTCTTCTTCTTTCTCATCTTTAGCTAAAAATTAAAATTGAAGCAGTACAATAACTGTACTGTGTCATATGCTGCGGTTTATACTTTTGTTTCTAACAAATAAAAATTATTTAAAAAAAAAATATATATATATATATATAGCTCAATGGTTTCCAATGAGATAGATGGGAGGTCAGGACCGCACTGGTGAGATGGGAGTTCTAAGTTGAATCGAGTTATAGGAGCAGAATTAGGCCATTCGACCCATCAAGTCTACTCCTCCATTCAATCTTGGCAAATCTATCTTTCCCTCTTAACCCAATTCTCCTGCCTTCTCCCCAGAACCCCTGACACTCGTACTAATTAGAATCTGTAAACCTCCGCCTTAAAAATACCCAATGACATGGCGCCCACAGCAGTCTGTTAGGGCTGGTGATGCGAGGTCAGGACAGCACTCTAGTTGATGAGATGGGAGGTCAGGACAGCACTTGGCCTGCACAGTGGCACAGCAGTTCAGTTGCTGCCTTACAGCACCAGAGGCCTGACTATGGATGCTGTCTGTAAGGAGTTTACACGTTCTCACTGTGACAGTGTAGGTTTTCTCCGGGTGCTCCGGTTTCCTCCCTCATTCCAAAGGCGTGCAGGTTAATTGACCTCCGTAACAGGAAGTTTCACTGCTGGCGTCCTGGTGCTGTCGCAACAACCTAGAGCTCAATGCTCTTAAGACAGTGGAATTGATTGTAGACTTTAAGAGAGCTCCCCCACCCCCCTCACCCCACTGACCATCAACAACACCACAGTTACATCTGTGGAGTCTTTTAAGTTCCTGGGAACCATCATCTCCAAGGACCTTAAGTGGGGGGCTACCATCGACCACAGTCAAAAAGGCACAACAGAGGATGTACTTTCTACGGCAGCTGAGGAAGCACAATCTGCCACAGGTAATGATGGTCCAATTCCACACGGCCATCGTAGAGTCTGTTCTCACCTTCTCCATCATGGTCTGGTTTGGCTCAGCCACCAGGCACGACACCTGGAGGCTGCAGCGAATCGTCTGATCAGCAGAGAAGGTTATTGGCTGCAACCTTCCCTCCATTGATGAACTGTACACAGCAAGGGCCAGGAAGCGAGCGGGCAAGATCATCTCTGACCCCACTCACCCTGGCCACAAATTCTTTGAATCACTTCCCTCTGGAAGGCGACTCCGGACTGTCAAAGCTGCCACAGCCAGACATAAAAACAGTTTTTATCCACGAGTAGTTGCTCTACACAACAGCCAAAAATCTGTAGCCTCCCTTTAATCTGGTATTTTGTTGGTTCACATGCTTGATCAATGGTGTTTTATCATCAATGTTTTATTATTATTAATGTTTAGTGTTTTCTGAGTCACTTGTAACTGTCACTGTATGTCATGTTGTTACTTGTGGGCGGAACACCAAGGCAAATTCCTTGTATGTGAATACTTGGCCAATAAACTTACTTACTTAAACTTTACTTAAATTGTCCCTCATGTGTAGGATGCAAAAGTGTGATAACATAGACCTAGTATGAAAGGGTGAATTGAAACATAGAAAATAGATGCAGGAGTAGGCCATTCGGCCCTTCGAGCCAGCACGGGCATTCAATATGATCATGACTGATCATCCGAAATCAGTACCCCGTTCCAGGTTTCTCCCCATATCCCTTGATTCCGTTAGCCCTAAGAGCTATATCTGTCTCTCTCTTGAAAACGTCCAGTGAATTGGCCTCCACTGCCTTCTGACGCAGAATAATCTGCAGATTCACAACTCTCTGGGTGAAATTGGATTGATGTTTGGCGTGGACGGTGGGCCGAAGGGCCCGTTTCTACGCTGTATTTCTAAACTGAACTTTTCCTATCCATGTACCAGTCGGTATATATCCATTATTATTGTTTGTATGCTATCCAGTCAAAGACTACACACGATTACAATGAAGACAATTTGCCAGTTTAGCAAAAGAATAAATCAGGGAAGGTATTGCATCCGTGGATAACAAGGGAAACCAGGGATAGTATCAAAGCAAAAGATGATGCGTACAAATTAGCCAGAAAAAGCAGCATACCGGAGGACTGGGAGAAATTCAGAGACCAGCAGAGGAGGACAAAGGGCTTAATTAGGAAAGGGAAAATAGATTATGAAAGAAAACTGGCAGGGAACATAAAAACTGACTGCAAAAGTTTTTATAGATATGTGAAGAGAAAGAGATTAGTTAAAACAAATGTAGGTCCCTTGCAGTCAGAAACAGGTGAATTGATCATGGGGAACAAGGATATGGCGGACCAATTGAATAACTACTTTGGTTCCGTCTTCACTAAGGAAGACATAAATAATCTGCCGGAAATAGCAGGGGGCCGCGGGTCAAAGGAGATGGTGGAACTGAGTGAAATCCAGGTTAGTCGGGAAGTGGTGTTGGGTAAATTGAATGGATTAAAGGCCGATAAATCACCAGGGCCAGATAGGCTGCATCCCAGAGTACTTAAGGAAGTAGCTCCAGAAATAGTGGATGCATTAGTGCTAATTTTTCAAAACTCTTTAGATTCTGGAGTAGTTCCTGAGGATTGGAGGGTAGCAAACATAACCCCACTTTTTAAGAAGGGAGGGGGAGCGAAAACGGGGAATTACAGACCAGTTAGTCTAACATCGGTAGTGGGGAAACTGCTAGAGTCAGTTATTAAAGATGGGATAGCAGCACATTTGGAAAGTGGTGAAATCATTGGACAAAGTCAGCATGGACTTACGAAAGGTAAATCATGTCTGACGAATCTTATAGAATTTTTCGAGGATGTAACTAGTAGAGTGGATAGGGGAGAACCAGTGGGTGTGTTGTATCTGGACTTTCAGAAGGCTTTCGACAAGGTCCCACATAAGAGATTAGTATACAAACTTAAAGCACACGGTATTGGGGGTTCAGCATTGATGTGGATAGAGAACTGGCTGGCAAACAGGAAGCAAAGAGTAGGAGTAAACGGGTCCTTTTCACAATGGCAGGCAGTGACTAGTGGGGTACCGCAAGGCTCAGTGCTGGGACCCCAGCTATTTACAATTTATATTAATGAACTGGATGAGGGAATTGAAGGCAATATCTCCAAGTTTGCGGATGACACTAAGCTGGGGGGCAGTGTTAGCTGTGAGGAGGATGCTAGGAGACTGCAAGGTGACTTGGATAGGCTGGGTGAGTGGGCAAATGTTTGGCAGATGCAGTATAATGTGGATAAATGTGAGGTTATCCACTTTGGTGGCAAAAACAGGAAAGCAGACTATTATCTAAATGGTGGCCGATTAGGAAAAGGGGAGATGCAGCGAGACCTGGGTGTCATGGTACACCAGTCATTGAAAGTAGGCATGCAGGTGCAGCAGGCAGTGAAGAAAGCGAATGGTATGTTAGCTTTCATAGCAAGAGGATTTGAGTATAGGAGCAGGGAGGTTCTAGTGCAGTTGTACAGGGTCTTGGTGAGACCACACCTGGAGTATTGCGTACAGTTTTGGTCTCCAAATCTGAGGAAGGACATTATAGCCATAGAGGGAGTGCAGAGAAGGTTCACCAGACTGATTCCTGGCATGTCAGGACTTTCATATGAAGAAAGACTGGATACACTTGGCTTATACTAACTAGAATTTAGGAGATTGAGAGGGGATCATATAGAAACGTACAAAATTCTTATGGGGTTGGACAGGCTAGATGCAGGAAGATTGTTCCCGATGTTGGGGAAGTCCAGGACAAGGAGTCACAGCTTAAGGATAAGGGGGAAATCCTTTAAGACCAAGATGAGAAAAAACCTTTTCACACAGAGAGTGGTGAATCTCAGGAACTCTCTGCCACAGAGGGTAGTTGAGGCCAGTTCATTGGCTATATTTAAGAGGGAGTTAGATGTGGCCCTTGTGGCTAAAGGGATCAGGGGGTATGGAGAGAAGGCAGGTACGGGATACTGAGTTGGATGATCAGCCATGATCATATTGAATGACGGTGCAGGCTCGAAGGGCCGAATGGCCTACTCCTGCACCTATTTTCTATGTATCTATGTAAGACAACCACAATGCTGTATCTCTCTAAACTAGCTTGTGAAAGTAGGTACAACTTACCGAGTAGTGTAAAGTTCGAGCGGATGCGGAGAGGATATTTCCACTAATGGTAGAATCAAGGACCAGAGGCCATAGCCTCAGAATAAAAGGACGTACCTTTAGAAAGGACATGAGGAGGCGTTTCTTTAGTCAGAGGAGGGTGAATCTCTGGAATTCATTGCCACAGAAGACTGTAGAGGCCAGATCAATGGATATTTTTAAAGTGGAGATTGACAGATTCTTGATTAGTACGGGTGTCAGGGGTTATGGGGAGAAGGCAGAAGAATGGGGTTGAGAGGGAAAGATAGACCAGCCATGATGGAATAGCGGAGTAGACTTGATGGGCCGAATGGCTTAATTCCGCTATTAGTTAAGGTGGAGGTAGTTGAGGCAGGTACTGTCGGAACATTTTAAGCAGCATTTACACAGGTACATGGATAAGTTCATGGAATTCTCTGCCACAGAAGGTAGTTGAGGCCAGTTCATTGGCTATATTTAAGAGGGAGTTAGATGTGGCCCTTGTGGCTAAAGGGATCAGGGGGTATGGAGAGAAGGCAGGGATGGGATACTGAGTTGGATGATCAGCCATGATCATATCAAATGGCGGTGCAGGCTCGAAGGGCCGAATGGCCTACTCATGCACCTATTTTCTATGTTTCTATGTTTCTATGAGTTCATAAGTGATAGGAGCTGAATTAGGACATTCGGCCCATCAAGTCTACTCCACCATTCATTCATTGCTGATCGATCTCTCCCTCCTAACCACATTCTTCTGCCTTCACCCCATAACCTCTGACACCTATACTAGTCAATAATCTATCTATCTCTGCCTTAAAAATATCCACTGACTTGGCTTCCTCAGCCTTCTGTGGCAAAGAATTCCACAGATTCACCACCCTCTGACTAAAATTTCTCCTCAACTCCTTCCTAAAAGGTCCTTAAGTTGTGAGGCTATGACCTCTAGTCCTAGACTCTCCCACCAGTGGAAACACCCTCTCCACATCCACTCTATCCAAGCCTTTCACTATTCTGTATGTTTCAATTAGGTCCCCCCTCATTATTCTAAACTCCAGCAAGTACAGGCCCAGTGTCAACAAATGCTCATCATAGGTCATCCCACTAATTCCTGGGATCATTCTTGTAAACCTCCTCTGGACCCTCTCCAGAGGCAGCACATCTTTCGTCAGATATGGTGCCCAAAATTGCTCACAATATTCCAAAAAAGCGGCCTTACCAGCGCCTTATAGAGACTCAGCATTACATCCCTGTTTTGTATACAAGCCCTCTTGAAATAGATGCTAGCATAGAGTTTGTTTTCAACGCACAGGAACGGAAGTGTGAAAACGCACACCACATGATTCAGGGACAGTTTCTTCCCAGTTGTTATCAGGCAACTGAATCAGTCTCCCACAACCAGAGAACAGTGCTGAACTACTATCTAGCTCTGATGTCCCTCGGACTATCCTTGTCCGAAGTTTGCTGGCTTTACCTTGCACTAAACCTTATTCCCTCATCATGTCTCTATACACTGTAAATGGATTGATTGTAATCATGTATTGCCTTTCTGCTGACTGGTTATCATGCAACAAAACGCTTTTCACTGTACCTCAGTACATGTGATCATAAACTAAACGGAACTGAAGTAGAATAGAATAGAATAGAATAGAATGCCTTTTATTGTCATTCAAACAGCTTGGTTTGAATGAAATTGCATTTTCTAGTGTTACATTACAAAAAAAAACCAGACCCACACTTAACACAGTTTACATAAACCTCCATCACAGTGGATCTCCAACACCTCCTCACTGTGATGGAAGACAAAGTCTTATCTCTTCCCTTTGTTCTTCTCCCGCGGTCCAGCAGTCCAACTGCAGCGTCGAGGCGAACTGAGGACGTAGAGAGTGGTGGTCTCAGTCCAGTCCATCATGGGCATAGTCCTGCCCACCATCGAAAGCATCTACACCAAGTGTTACCTCGAGAAGGCGGCATCTATCATCAACTTTTGCCAAACGTTCTCCCCCAGACAGTTGTGAATGCGTGGAATTCTCTGCCACAGAAGGCAATGGAGGAGAATGCACTAGATATTTTCAAGAGTGAGTTGGATGTGACTCTTAGTTAGCGTAATCAACGGATATGGGGAGAAAGCAGGAACGGGGTACTGATTTTGGATGCTCAGCCATGATCAGTACCATCGTGAGAGGTACAGTCAGGGGTTTGTGCGGCAACAGGCGGGATTCAAGGATGGTGTGTTGCCTCCCTGCTGCCAGGATCCAGGACATCAAGGACCGATTGCAGAGCATCCTCAAGGGTGAAGGTGAGCAGCCGGAAGTGGTAGTGCATGTCGGCACAAATGACGTCGGGAAGAAGAGAAAGAGATTCTGCAGCGGACCTTTAAAGCTCGGAATAAGGCTGAAAAGCAGGATCTCCAGGGTGGTTAACTCCGGTTTGCTTCCAGTTCCTCGTGCTGGTGAGGGCAGGAACATGGAGATAGGGGATCTGATCGTGTGGCTGAGGAGCTGGCGCAGGGGGCAGGGATTTAGATTTTTAACCCATTGGGATCTGTTTTGGGGTAAGGGTGAATTGTACAAAAGGGACGGGGTTGCACCTTAACAGGCGGGGGACCAGCATTCTGGCAGGCAGGTTTGCCACTGCTACACGGGTGGGTTTAAACTAAATAGTGGGGGGGGGGGGAGGAGACAAATTAGTAATACAAGGATGGAGTTTAAGGGAAAGAGAGTATAAGAAAAGTTAAGAAAGACACCAGAATTAATGGGGCAGAAAGCTCATGAAGGGAGAGGCGAGTATGGCCAAGTGAAAGGGAATCAATGTGAAAGGTGAGGTGAGTAATGGATTATAAGTATTCTATATGAATGCACAAAGTATAAGA
Source organism: Malacoraja senta (assembly GCA_038087875.1). NCBI lineage: Eukaryota > Metazoa > Chordata > Chondrichthyes > Rajiformes > Rajidae > Malacoraja > Malacoraja senta. The sequence goes on from JAXLNO010005841.1 coordinate 3,122,484, forward strand.
AGTAAAGTTGATGAGCTTGAGGCTGTTAGAGATTGGCAGATATGACATTATGGGGATTACAGAGACATGGCTGCAGGAGGATCAGGACTGGGAACTGAATATTCAGGGTTATACGTCCTATAGAAAGGACAGGCAGGTGCGCAGAGGTAGGGTAGCCCTGCTGGTGAGGGATGAAATTCAGTCCCTTGCGCGGGGTGACATAGGGACTGACGATGTAGAGTCGCTGTGGATAGAATTGAGGCATTGTAAAGGTAAGAAGATACTAATGGGAGTTATCTACAGGCCACCAAACAGTAGCCTGGATATTGGCTGCAATTTGCAGCAGGAGTTAAAATTGGCATGTAACAAAGGTAATGCCACTGTGGTTATGGGAGATTTCAATATGCAGGTAGACTGGGAAAATCAGGTTGGTTCTGGACCCCAAGAAAGGGAGTTTGTAGAATGCCTCCGAGATGGATTCTGAGAGCAGCTTGTACTGGAGCCAACCAGACAGAAGGCAATTCTGGATTTAGTGTTGTCTAATGAACCAGATTTAATAAGGGAACTCAAGGTAAAGGAACCGCTAGGAGGTGGTGACCATAATATGATAAGTTTTAATCTGCAATTTGAGAGGGCGAAGGTTAAATCAGAAGTGACAGTGTTGCAGTTGAACGGAGGGGACTATGAAAGCATGAGAGGGGAGCTGGCCAAGGTCAACTGGAAAAGGATCCTAGCAGGAATAATGGTGGAACAGCAATGGCAGGAATTTCTGGGCATAATCCAGAAGATGCAGGACAATTTCATTCGAAAGAGGAAGATTCTAAGGGGAGTAAGAGGCAACCGTGGCTGACAAGGGAAGTTAGGGATGGAATAAAACTGACAGAAAAGGTGTATAACATAGCAAAGAATAAGGGAAGACAGAGGATTGGGACACTTTCAAAGGACAACAGAAGGTAACAAAAAGGGCAATACGGGGTGAAAAGATGAAGTACGGGGGTAAGCTGGCCAAGAACATAAAGAAGGATAGGAAAAGCTTATTTAGGCATGTTAAGAGAAAAAGATTAATAAAGACATGTGGGTCCCTTGAAGGCAGAAACAGGTGAAATTATTATGGGGAACAAGGAGATGGCAGAAAAGTTGAACAGGTACTTTAGTTCTGTCTTCACTAAGGAAGACACAAACAATCTCCCAGATGTACTAGAGGACAGAACATCTACGGAGACAGAGGAACTGGAAGAAATTTGCATCAGGCGAGAAATAGTATTGGGTGGACTGATGGGACTGAAGGCTGATAAATACCCAGGGCCTGATGGTCTGCATCCCAGGATACTCAAGGAGGTGGTTCTAGAAATCGTGGATGCATTGGTGATAATTTTCCAATGTTCTACAGATTCAGGATCAGTTCCTGTGGATTGGAGGGTAGCTAATGTTATCACACTTTTCAAGAAAGGAGCGAGAGAGAAAACAAGAAATTATAGACCAGTTAGCCTGCCATCAGTGGTGGGGAACATGCTGCGGTACAGTGAAAATCTTCATTGTTGCGTGCTATCCAGTCAGCAGCAAGATTATACACGATTACAATCAAGCCGCGCTGTAGCTGTAATGTAAAGTTATAAAAAACAATTTCACTGTACTTTGGTAAGTGTGACAATAAAGAATCATTGACTTTGGACTTTAGAGCACAGCGCAGAAAAAGGCCCTTCGGCCCACCGAGTACTCGCTGACCAGCGATCACCCCATCCAGTAGCACTATCCTACACACTAGAGACAGTCTACAATTTTTACCAATGCCAATTAAATTACAAACCTGTACGTCTTTGGACTGTGGGAGGAAACCAGAGCACCCAGAGAAAATCCACATGGTCACAGGGAGAACGTACAGACTCCGTAAAGACAGCACCTACAGTCAGGATTGAAACTGGGTCTCTGGCTCTGTGAGCAGCGACTCTACCACTGCGCAACCCTTGAAGTAATGTTAAAATAAAAAATGTCACTGTAAAACGGTCTGAAGAAGGGCTCTTACCCGAAACGTCACCTATTCTTTTTCTCCAGAGCTGCTGCCTGACCCGCTGAGTTACTCCAGCACTGTTTGAGGAACCTAATTTGAGGAAGGACATTCCTACTATTGAGGGAGTGCAGCGTAGGTTTACAAGGTTAATTCCCGGGATGGCGGGACTGGCATATGCTGAGAGAATGGACCAGCTGGGCTTGTACACTCTGGAGTTTAAAAGGATGAGAGGGCATCTCATTGAAACATATAAGATTGTTAAGGGCTTGGACCCGCTAGAGGCAGGAAACATGTTCCCGATGTTGGGGGAGTCCAGAACCAGGGGCCACAGTTTAAGAATAAGGAGTAAGCCATTTAGAACGGAGACGAGGAATCACTTTTTCTCACAGAGAGTTGTGAGTCTGTGGAATTCTCTGCCTCAGAGGGCGGTGGAGGCAGGTTCTCTGGATGCTTTCAAGAGAGAGCGGGATAGGGCTCTTAAAAATAGCGGAGTCAGGGGATATGGGGAGAAGGCAGGAACGGGGTACTGATTGGGGATGATCAGCCATGATCACATTGAATGGCGGTGCTGGCTCGAAGGGCCAAAGTGCTCCTGCACCTATTGTCTATTGTTTAGTTTAGTTTAGTTTAGAGATACAGCGTGGAAATAGGCCCTTTGGCCCACCGGGTCCGCGCCGGCCAGTTATCCCTGCATACTAACATTATCATACACACAAGGGACAATTTTTACATTTACCATGCCAATTTACCTACATACCTGTTCGTCTTTGGAGTGTGGGAGGAAACTGAAGATCTCGGAGAAAACCCACTCGGTCGTGGGGAGAACATGCAAACTCCGTACAGACAGCACCCATATTCAGGATCGAACCCGGGTGTCTGACGTTGTAAGACAGGACCTCTACCGCTGCGCCACCATGCCATTTATTGTCACATGTACCGAGGTACTGTGAAAAGCTTCTGTGTTTCGTGCTACCCAGTCAGCAGCAAAACTATACACGATTACAATTAAGCACCGCTGTAGCTGTAATGTAAAGTTATAAAAAACAATTTCACTGTACTTTGGTAAGTGTGACAATAAAAAAACAATGAAAATAGAGGTACAGGGGGGAAAAAGGCCCTTCGGCCCAACGAGTACGCGCTGACCAGCGATCACCCTGTCCAGTAGCACTATCCTACACACTAGAGGCAGTCTACAATTTTTACCGATGCCAATTAACCTACAAATCTGTACGTCTTTGGAATGTGGGAGGAAACCGGAGCACCCGGAGAAAACCCACGCTGTCACAGACTCCGTACAGACAACACCCGCAGTCAGGAATGAAGCAAGGTCTCCTGCTCTGAGAGGCATCAACTCCATCACTCTGCCACCTTTGAAGTAATGTTAAAATAAAACAATTTCACCATAAAACGATCAGAAGAAAGGCTCTGACCCAAAACTTCACCTTTTCTTTTTCTCCAGAGATGCTGCCTGACCCACTGAGTTAAGGGCCTGTCCCACATACGCGATTTTTTCGGCGACTGACGGCACCTGCCATAGTCGCAGCAGGTTGCCAAAAATTTTCAACATGTTCAAAACCCAGCAAAATTGCAAAATGGCGGCACCTCGCAGCAGTGGCTTCTGTAGTTCGTCTGTGTTTTTTTTTCTTTTTGTCTTGTTAAGTGTATGTTTTGGTCGTAGTTTATATATTATTTTAACTGTGTATATGTGTGGGGGGGGGGGGGGGGACTTAAAAAAAATGTCAATCTCTTCCCCGATCTTTCCCTGTCGGGTCTCCGTTGTGGTTGGGGCCTAGCACCGTGGAGCGGCTTCCAACCAGAATCGACCTGGGGCTTCAGTCGCAGATCCTACAGACTCACCATCGCGGAGCTGGCTGACTTCGGAGCGTGGAGAGCTGTGGTGGCACGCGGCTGTGACCCGACTTCGGAGGCACAAGCCGCAGGCCCTGTGGACGGTAACATCGGCAGCTAGCGGGTCCCTGGCGGGAGACTGGTTTTCGGAGCGCTGGGTTAAAACGACCCGGAACGGGGCCTTACGTCGCCCGGGGCGGCTTTAATGGCCGCGGGACTAACCATCGCCCGCCGGGGCTTTAACATCGGGAGAAGAATAAACAACAGGGGAGAGACAAGACTTTGCCTTCCATCACAGTGAGGAGGGGTTTGGAGATTCACTGTGACGGATGAATGTTTATGTAAATTGTGTTAATTGTGTGTATAGGTTATTTCATGTTTGTATGACTGCAGAAACTTAATTTCGTTTCAACTTAGGTTCAAATGACAATAAACGGTATTCTGACCAGAAAAAGGTACGGCTCTTTGGGCAACTACTCATGACCATGCAGGCGTCATGTCGTGGGGTGACGCCTGTATGGTCGCGAGTAGTCCCCCATGGAGTCATACCTTTTTCTGGTCGCCGCTGGATTTTCAACATGTTGAACATTTTCAGCGACCTGCTGCGACTATGACGGGTGTCGGCAGTCGCAGAAATAAATTGCGTAAGTGGGGCAGGCACTTAACTCCACCACTTTGTTTTGTTTAGTTTAGAGATACAGCATCAAAACAGGCCCTTCGGGCTGCGCCGACCAGCGATCCCTGCATATTAACACTATCCTACACGGAAGGGACAATTTTTACATTTACCAAGCCAATTTACCTACATACCTGTACATCTTTGGAGAGTGGGAGGAAACCAAAGATATCGGAGAAAACCCACGCAGTCGAGGGGAGAATGTACAAACTCCGTACAGACAGCACCCATATTTGGGATCGAACCCGGGTCTATAGCATTGCAAGCGCTGTACGGCAGCAACTCTACCGCTGCGCCACTATGACGCCCTAGTTGTTTAATTAGTGTTTAATTTCACTGTAACTCAGTACATGTAACAATAAAGAACCATTGAAAACAAAGCTTTTCACGGTATCACAGAGCAAGATTACAATAATAACGCCACTGAGTTACTCAAGCATATTCCTTTTCTCCAGAGATTCTACCTGACATGCTGAGGGGGGACCTCATTGAAACTTACTGAACAGCGAATGGCCTGGTTAGAGTGGATGCGGAGAGAATGTTTCCACTAGTGGGAGAGTCTAGGACCAGAGGCCACAGCCTCAGAATAAAAGGACATACCTTTAGAAAGGAGATGAGGAGGAATTTCTTTAATCAGAGGGTGGTGAATCTGTGGAATTCATCGCCAGACAGCTGTGGAGGGCAAGTCACTGGATATTTTTAAGGTGGAGATTGACAGTTCGTTGATTTGTAAGGGTATCAAGGGTTATGGGAAGAAGGCAGGGGAATGGGGTTGGGAGGGAAAGATAGATTAGCCATGATTGAATAGCGGAGTAGACCTGATGGGTCGAATGGCATAATTCTGCTTCTAGAATTTATGAACTTATAGCTTGGCATCATGGTAGCCATGGACATTGTTGGCCAAAGGGCCTATTCCTGAATGGTCTCGACTCAAAATGTCACCTATTTCTTTTCTCCAGAGACACTGTCTGACCCGTTGAGTTAATGCAGCTTGTTGTGTTTATCTCCTACACAGTAGTTCTCTGTTCAATGTACGTTTATGCCAACCGTCAAACACCTATTTACCCATTGAGTTACTCCAGCATTTTGAGTCTAACTTTGGTAGCAAAGTCTCTGCCTCAAAAATATCCATTGCTTTGGCCTCCCCAGCCTTTTGTGCCAATAAATTCCACAGATTCACCGCCCTCTAACTAAGGAAGCTCCTCCTCTTCTCCCTTCTAAAGTGACGTCCTTTTAATCTTGAGGCTATAGCTTCTGGTCCCAGACTCTCCCACGAGTGGAAACATCCTCTCCACATCCACTCAATCCAGACATTTCACTATTCAGTAAAGTTCAATGAGGTGCCCCCTCATCCTTCTAAACTCCAGCGAGTTTGTACCTCTTCATACTCTAGTTTTCCTGTGCACTGACTCTCAGTCTGAGGAAGGGTCTCAACCCAAAATAGACAATAGACAATAAACAATAGGTGCAGGAGTAGGCCATTTGGCCCTTCGAGCCAGCAGCGCCATTTAATGTGATCATGGCTGATCATCCCCAATCAGTACCCCTTCCTGCCTTCTCCCCATATCCCCTGACTCCGCTATTTTTAAGAGCCCTATCTAGCTCTCTCTTGAAAGCATCCAGAGAACCTGCCCCCCACCACCCTCTGAGACAGAGAATTCCACAGACTCACAACTCTCTGTGAGAAAAAGTGTTTACTCGTCTCCGTTATAAATGGCCGACCCCTTATTCTTAAACTGTGGCCACCTGTTCCTAGTGTCCAGAGATGCTGCCTGACCTGCTGAGTTACTCCAGCATTTTGTGTCTATCTTTGGTGTAAAGCAGCATCTGGTTGAGGGGGGACCTCATTGAAACATACAAAAGAGCGAAAGGCTTGGATAGAATGGATGTGGTGAGGATAGACACAAAAAGTTGGAGTAACTTAGTAGGACAGGCAGCATCTCTGGAGAGAAGGAATGGGTGACGTTTCGGGTCGAGACCCTTCTTGTGCAGAGGATGTTACCAGTAGTGGGAGAGTCAAGGACAAGAGGTCATAGCCTCATAATTAAAGGATGTTCTTTTAGGAAGGAGATGAGGAGAAATATCTTTAGTCAGAGGGTGGTGAATCTGTGAAATTAATTGCCACAGAAGGCTGTGGAGGCCAACTCAGTGGATATTTTTAAGACAGATAGATTCTAGTACAGGTGTCAGAAGTTATGGGGAGAAGGCAGGAGAATGGGGTCAGGTGGGAGAGATAGATCGGCCATGACTGAATGGCAGAGTAGACTTGATGGGCCTAATTCTACACCTATCACTTATGAACGGCAGTTCCTTCTTACACAAAACAATTCGCTTTCTTTTTCCACATGCTCTATGATGGGTTTGAGGTGTTTAGTTTTTCTGTAGGGCAGGGAAAGTAATTATAATTACAAGCGAGAGACAAACTGAAACACTGGGGGCCAGAATGTGAACCGTACGCGAGCTCAGTGTATAAATGTGGAAGTCAAACCAGGGCAGGACCTTCACAGTGAAAGGTAGGGCACAACAAAGAGTATTGTATAGCAGAGGGACCTAGGAGTGCAGGTACATAGTTCCCTGCAATGAGAGGGCGGCATGGTGGCACAGCGGTACATTTGCTGCCTTGCAGTGCCAGAGACCCAGGTTTGATCTTCAGTGTAAAGCAGCATCCGCAGTTCCTTCGTACACATCATCTACTCATGTTTTCCAGAGATGCTGCCTGACCCGCTGATTTACCTCAGCACATTGTGTCTAATTTCACTATACCTCAGTATATAGTCTGAGTGATGCAGCATGGAAGCAGGCCCTTCGGCCTAACTTGCCCACATGGGCCAACATGTGCCAGTTACACTAGTCCCACCTGCCTGCGTTTGATCCATATCCCTCCAAACTTGTCCTGTCCATGTGACTAACTGCTTCTTAAAAGTTGGGATTGTCCCAGCCTCAACTACCTCCTCAGGCAGCTTGTTCCATACACCCACCACCCTTTGTGTGAAAAAGTTACCCCTTAGCTTCCTATTAAACCTTTTCCCCTTCACCTTGAACCGATGTGCTCTGGTCCTCGATACCCCTACTCTGGGCAAGAGATTCTCTGCATCGACCCAATCTATTCCTCTCACGATCTTATACACTCTTAAAAGTGTCTTACAAGGGTAACTAGAGAGAGTGGGACATCTCAGAAATCAAAAGAGTCACCTCTGTGTGGAACCACAGGAGATGGGCAAGGTCCTCAAATAGTATTTCTCCTCTGTATTTACTGAAGAGAAAGACGGAGAGTAGGATGGAGGAACTTGGGGCAGTCAATGGAAGTGTCTTGAGAGTAGTCAGTTTTACCGTCGAAGAAGTACTGAAGGTACTGTCGTGTATGAAGGTAGAAAAATCTTCAGGGCCTGATCAGATATATCCGAGGACGTTGCGGAAAACTAGAGAGGAAATTGCAGGAGCCCTAGTTGAAATTTACGAGTCGTCCTTAAATACAGGAGAGTGCTAGAAGACTGGATGGTGGCAAATGTTGTGCCTCTTTTCAAGAAGGGCTGCAGCGAAAATACTGGGAACTATATGCCGGTGAGCTTAACATCTGTAGTTGGAAAGTTACTGGAGATTATTCTGAGGGATAGGTTATACAGGCATTTGGATGGGCAAAGGCTGATTGGGGATAGTCAGCATGGTTTTGTACGTGCGAGGTCATGTCTCACAAATCTCATTTTTATGAAGACGTGACCAAAAAAGTAAATGAGGCAGAGCTGTAGATGTTGCGTCCATGGATTTCAGTAAGGCATTCGACAAGGTTCCGCATGGTAGGCTGCTCTGGAAGGTTAGATTGCATGGGATCCAAGGAGAGATAGCTGAATGGAGAGCAAATTGGCTCCATGAAAGGAAGCAGAGGGTGATGGTGGAAGGTTGCTTCTCGGACTGGAGAGCCTGTGACTAGTGGTGTGACTCAGGGTTCAGTGTTGGACCCGCTACTGTTTGTCGTCTACATCGATGATTTGGATAAGAACGTACAGGGCAAGATTAGCAAGTTTGTTGATGATGCAAAAGTGAGTGGTTTTGCAGATAGTGAAGCTGGTTGTGAACGATTGCAGCAGGATCTGGATTGATTGGCCAGGTGGGCGGAGGAATATTTGATGGAATTTAATACAGAGAAGTGTGAGGTGTTGCATTTTGGGACGTCGAACAAGTGCAGTAAATGGTAGGCCTCTGGGTAGTGTTGTAGAGCAGAGGGATCTAGGAGTGCAGGTGCATGGTTCCTTGAATGTCGAGTCTCAGGTAGATAAGGTGGTCAAAAAGACTTTTGGCACTTCGGCCTTCATCAGTCAGAGTATTGAGTATAGAATTTGGGAGGTCATGTTGCAGTTGCATAAGATGTTGGTGAGACTGCATTTAGAATATTGTGTTCAGTTCTGGGCACCATGTTATAGGAAAGATATTGTCAAGTTTGAATGGGTTCAGAAAATATTTACGAGGATGTTTACTAGAGGGTGTGAGCAAAAGGGAGATTTGAGTAGGCTGGGTCTCTGTTCCAAGGAGCGCAGGAGGATGAGTGGGTGGGGGGGTGGATCAACCTCGGCCGACTCAACCTCTCCCAGCCGAATCAACCTCTCCCTATAGCTTGGACCCTCTAGTCCTGGCGACACCCTCGTAAATCTTCTCTGCACCCTTTCAAGCTTGACAATATCTTTCCGATAACATGGAACCTTTATTGTATTGTATTGTATTGTATTCAATTTATTGTCATTATCTCATAAGAGACAACAAAATGGATTTTCCTCACAGTCATGTATCATAAAAATAAATAATAAATCAATAAAAAAATAAAAAATAAAAAAAGCACATACACAGAAGTCCACGACAGAACATAACATAACCCCACAGCGGCACCAAAGTTAAGGAAGGTACCATAGTCCAGCCAGCCTCCCCGCCGATCTTCCCAGATGTTCACCCGTAGTCGGGGCCTCCCGAGCACCCGCAGTCGCCACCACGGGCGGCCCGATGCTCAGGCCCTCTCGCCGGGAACGGTGGAACCCCGACGGAGACCTCCAAATCAGCCGCGTCCCACCGGAGTCCACGGCTCCCGAAGTCCACAGGCCGAGCCGGGCGGAGTCGCAGGACTCTTTATGACCATATGTGACAATAAAGACACATTGGAAACATAGCTGTTCACACTATCGCAGTACATGTGACAATCATAAACCCGCTGAGTTACTCCAGCATTTTGTGTCCTCCAGAGATGCTGCCTAACCGGCTGAGTTACTCCAGCAATTTGTGTCTACCTTTGGTATAAACCAGCATCTGCAGTTCCCTCTCTCTCCATCCTGCCCCTCCCCTAGTTTATTTTAGTTTAGTGTAGAGATACAGCACGGAAACTGGTCTTTCGAGTGCACAACGACCAACGATCCCCGCACATTAACGCAGGCCTACCCACACTGGGGACAATTGACACTTATACCAAGTATACAAACCCAAGCCATTTAACCTACAAACCTGTAGGAAAGAACTGCAGATGCTGGTTTAAATCGAAGGTGGGACACAAAATGCTGGAGTAACTCAGCAGGACAGGCAGCATCTCTGGCAGAAGGAATGGGTGATGTTTCGTGTCTGAAGAAGGGTCTCGACCCGAAACGTCACCCATTCCTGCTCTCCAGAGATGCTGCCTGTCCCGCTGAGTTACTCCAGCATTTTGTAACCTTCAAACCTGTATGTCTTTGGAGTGTGGGAGGAACCGAAGATCTTGGAGAAAACGTACAAACTCTGTACGGACAGCACATGTAGTCAGGATCGAACCTGGGTCTCTGGCGCTGCAAGTGCTGTAAGACAGCAACTCTACCGCTACGCCACCGTGCCACCCTAAGACCTTCACTGTCCTCCTGATTAATTTTACTGTTTGTATGCTTCGTTGTCACCTTCCCCTCAGCCAACACTGAACCATTCTACATTTCCTTGATCATCGTCTTCTTTGACCTGCCATTTTCACACCTAACATTCACTTGGTATCTTTCCTTGTCTCCAAGCTTCCTTCTCCCGACTCCCGACCTGAAACGTCAGGCACTCCTTCTCTCCAGAGATGCTGCTTGTCCCGCTGAGTCACTCCAGCATTTTTGTGTCTATCTTCAGTGTAACCCAGCACCTGCAGTTCCTTCCTACACATCAGCTATCCATGTTTTCCACGGATGCTGTCTGGCCCACTGAGTTACTCCAGCACATTGTGTCAAATTTGACTGTACCTCGGAACGTGACAGTAAAGAACCATTGAAAACAAAGCTTTCCCTGTATCATCGTACACATGGTAATAATAAACCTGCTAAGTTAAAGCCCTGTCCCATGGTACGAGTTAATTCCAAGAGCTCTCCCGAGTAAAAAAAATAATCAAACTCTTGGTAAGCACGGAGAATGAACGTCACGGGTACGTCGGAGCTCTGGGACGTCTCTTAGCGCTAAAGGCAGGTACTCGGGAAGACTCGCTAACGGCAGGTAAGCACGGGAAGACTCGTGAAGATTTTTCAACATGATGAAAAATGTCCACGAGAGCCCTGAGTGGCCATTACCGTAAATCTCCGAGTTCGAATCAGGGCAAACTCAGGAGAACTCTTGGAATGAACTCGTACCATGGGCCAGGGCTTTTACTCCAGCATTTTGTGTCACCCGCTGAGTTACTCCAGTATTTTGTTTCCTCCAGAGATGCTACCTGATCTGCTGAGTTACACCACCATTTGTTTCTATCTTCGTTGTAGGAAGAAGTCTAATTTCACTGTACCGCAGTACATGTGATGATTAAGGACCAGAATCCACTGGAAACAAATCTTAACACTGTAGCACATTACACGTGACAATAATAAACACACTGAGTTACTCCAGCATTTTGTGTCTAGGAAGAAGATTCTATACCCGAAACATCACCTATTCCTTTTCTCCAGAGATGCTGCCTAATGCGCTGAATTACTCCAGCACGGGGTCTATCTTCTATGTAAAGCAGCATCTGCAGTTCCTTCCTGCACATTACCCATCCATGTTCTCCAGAGATGCTGCCTGACCCGCTGAGTTACTCGAGCACTTTGTGTCTAATTCTACTGTACCTCAGTACATCTGATGATGAACAACAATTGAACCATTGGAAACAAAGCTTTTTACTGTATCACAGTGCACATGACAATAATAAACCATAGTTACTCCAGCATGTTGTGGCCATCTTTGATATTCGGTCTCGACCCAAAGTATCACCTTTTCCTTTTCTCCAGAGATGTTGCCTGATCCACAGAATTACTCCAGCACTGAGTCTATAATAAGTTTTGCTTAAGGTAGACACAAAATGCTGACTTTTCGGGTCAAGACACTTCTTCAGACTGATGTCGGGGGAGTGGGTGGAACAGAGATAGAATGTAGTCGGAGACAGTGAGACTGGTGGGAGAACTGGGAAGGGGGAGGAGATGGAGAGAGAGGGAAAGCAAGGGCTATTTGAAGTCAGAGAAGTCAATGTTCATACCGCTGGGGTGTAAGCTACCCAAGCAAAATATGAGGTGCTGTTCCTCCAGGACAGAAAGGTCAGATTGGGAATGGGAGGGGGAGTCAAAGTGCTGAGCAACCGGGAGATCAGGTAAGGTGGACTGAGCGGAGATGTTCAGTGATACGATCGCCGAGCCTGCGCTTAGTCTTGCCGATGTACAGAAGATGACACCTGAAACAGCAGATGAGCTTGGAGGAGGTGCAATTGAAAACCACTGCCTCACCTGAAAAGACTGTTGGGGTCCTTAGATGGAGTTGAGGGGGGACGGTAAAGGAACAGGTGTTGCATCTGCTGTGGTTACAGGGGAAAGTATCTGGGGAGAGTTGGTTTGGGTTGGAAGGGACGAGTTGACCAGCGAGTTGCAGATGGAACAGTCTCTACGAAAAGCAGAAAGGGGTCGAGATGGGAAGATGTGGCCAGTAGTAGGATCCCGTTGGAGGTGGCGAAAGTGTTGGAGGATTATATGCTGTATGCGACGGCTGATGGGGTGGAAGGTGAGGACAAGGGGGACTCTGTCCTGGATGTGAATGGGGGGGAGGGGGAGCAAGTGCGGAGCTGCGGGATATTGAGGAGACACTTGTGAAATCCTCATCTATAATGGAAGAGGAGAACCCCCATTTCCGACAGAATGAAGACATCTCCCATGTGTTAACTTAGGTTAAAGGTACAACGCAGAAACAAGCCCTTTGGCCCACCGAGTCCGCACCGACCAGCCATCCCCTGCACACTAACACTATCCTACACACAGTAGGAAAATTAATTTATCCCAAACCAATTAACCTACAAAGCTTGTACGTCTTTGGAGTGTAGGAGGAAACTGAAGTTCTCGGAGAAAACCCACATGGGGCACGGGGAGAATGTACAAGCTGCCTGACGCGCTGAGTTACTCCAGCACTTTGTACCTGTCCATGTTGTCCAGAGATGCTGCCTGATCTGCTGAGTTACTCCAGCACTTTGTACCAGTCCATGTTCTCCAGAGATGCTGCCTGGTTTGCTGATTTGCTCCAGCATTTTGTGTCCATCTTTGGTATGAGAAGAATGGTCTCGACCCAAAACATCATCTTTTCCTTTTCCCCAGAGATGCTGCCTGACCCACTGAGTTACTCCAGCACTTTGTACCTGTCCACGTTCTTCAGAGATGCTGCCTGATCTGCTGAGTTACTCTGGCATTTTGTGTCCATCTTCGGTATGAGAAGAAGGGTCTCGACCCAAAACATCACCTTTTCCTTTTCTCCAGAGATGCTGCCTGATCTGCTGAGTTACTCCAGCACTTTGTACTTGTTCACGTTCCCCAGAGATGCTGCCTAACCCGCTGAGTTACTCCAGCATTTTCTAATTGTCCACGTTTTCGAGATGCTGCCTGACCCGCTGAGTTACTCCAGCACTTTGTACCTATCCATGTTCTCCAGAGATGCTGCCTGACCCGCTGAGTTACTACAACACTTTGTACCTATCCATGACCCCCAGAGATGACACAGACATAGAAAATAGGTGCAGGAATAGGCCATTCGGCCCTTTGAGCCATTCAATACGATCATGGCTGATCATCCAAAATCCGAACACCGTTCTGGCTTTTTCCTCATATGCCTCGATTCCCTTAGCCCTAACAGCTAAATCTAACTCTCTCTTGAAATGAGAACCAGATGCCGCCTGGTCTGCTGAGTTACTCCAGCATTTTGTGTCCATCTTCGATAAGAGAAGAATGGTGTCGACCCAAAACATCACATTTTCCTTTTCTTCGGAGATGCTGCCTGACCCGCGGAATTACTCCAGCACGGTGAGTCTGCACGTGTGACAGTAAATAACCACTGAACCATTGGAAACAAAGCTTTGCGCTGCATCCCGGCGCAAGTGACAACAACAAACCTGAACAACAAACAAACAAGTCTGAAGAGTCTCGACCCATTCCTTCTCTCCAGAGGTGCTGCCTGTCCTGCTGTGTTACTCCAGCATTTTGTGCTCATATCTTCGGTTTAAACCAACATCTGTGCAGTTCCTTCCTGCACAACAAACCTCATCCTAATTTGCTTTTGTGTGCTTTCGGTGCCTGTGAGGCTGCTGCATGCATGATCATCCCCCCCCCCCCCATTGCAACTGCAACTGCAACTTACTCACCCCAGCACTTGTGCATCTGGTCCTGCCCGGCTGGGGGTGAAAGGTCACGGGATGTGGGGGTGGGGGAGGGTGAAAGGTCAAGTCATCTCCAGAGGGGCCGAGCGGCCTCTTGCCCTTTGTGTTTACCTGACACCAGGCGCCCCTCCTTCTCTCCTTCTCCCTCTCCCCTTCTTTCTTCTCCCGGGCGGTGATGGGGGGCGGTCGGCCATCCACGCCAGGGCCGTTCCTCGGGCCCTCGCACCGACGACCACGACGACCCGCCCACCCGGCGGCCTCACTGACGACCGATGGCGGCCACCATCACCCCCCCCACCTCGCGGAGAGCGCATGCTCGGGGTGCAGGGGGCCGGGATTGTGCGCCTGAGTGACAGCGGTGTCGGCCAATGGTGGCGGGCGGAGGCCGGCCAATGTCTTTGGCAGTGACGTGAGAGGCGGGGATTGTGCCACTGAGTGACAGCCGCCGTGACTAATGGCGGCGTGCGGGGTGGTTTACGTCAATGACACTGGGCGGGTAAATGACGTTTGAAATAAACGTCATGTGTGGGCGGGGATTGTGCCACTGCGTGACAGCCGCCTGGACCAATGGCAGCGTGCGGGGCTGGTTCAACTTCAATGAAAGTGGGCGGGTTAATGACGTCTGTGACAAATACGTCTTGTGTGCGTGGGGATTGTGCGACTGACTGACACCCGCTCTGACCAATGGCGGCGTGTGGGGCTGGTTCAACGTCAGTAACAAACACGTCAGTGGGCGGGTTAAAGACGTATGTTTAAAAAAAACGTCTTGTGTGGGCGGGTCAGTGGGAGGGGATTGTACACGGTGCGGAGGTGTGTGGGCATTGAGTGACTGAGTGACAGCTGTCACGACAAATGACGGTGCGCTGCGCTGGGTCCGTCGTGATAAGCAGGTCAGGGAGCGGGGATTGTCGACGTCATGTGGCCGGAACGTCAGTGGGCGGGGATTATGAGCCTGAGTGACAGCTGTCGATAAGATCGACAGCCGATGACGGCTGGCCGGGCTGGTTATGCGTCAGTGGGCGGCGATTTTTACACGTCAATGCGGATGACGTCAGTGGCAGGTACGTCTGTGGGCGGGCAATGCGGGATTGATTAACAGCCGTCGCGACCAATGGCGGCGGGCGGGTCCGGGTTACGTCCTTGACCGTTACGTCAGTGGGCGGGGATTTGGGGACGACAGATGCGCAGGTGGGCGGGGATTGAGCGTGTGAGTGACAGGTGCGGCTGAGAGTATCAGTAACAGTTTCTTCCCAGCTGTTATCAGGCATATCTGAGCCATCCTACTACACCGTTTGCTAAACACTTTAACCCCCCCTCCCATTCACACACTGGCCTTTCTGTTAGAGGAACAGCATCTCGTATTTCGCTTGGGCAGTTTACAACCCAGCGTTATGAACATTGACTTAGAAACTTTCATCCCCGGCCTAATTTGAGGAAGGACATCCTTGTGATTGAGGCAGTGAGGCGTAGGTTCACGAGATTGATCCCTGGGATTGCGGGACTGTCATATGAGGAAATATTGAAAAGACTAGGCTTGTATTCACTGGAGTTTAGAAAGATGAGGGGGGATCTTATAGAAACATATAAAATTATAAAAGGACTGGACAAGCTAGATGCGGGAAAAATGTTCCCAATGTTGGGCGAATCCAGAACCAGGGGGCACAGTCTTAGAATAAAAGGGAAGCCATTTAAGACTGAGGTGAGAAAAAAACGTTTCCACCCAGATAGTTGTGAATTTGTGGAATTCCCTGCCACAGAGGGCAGTGGAGGCCAAGTCACTGGATGGATTTAAGAGAGAGTTAGATAGAGCTCTAGGGGGCAGTGGAATCAAGGGATATGGGGAGAAGGCAGGCACGGGTTATTGATTGGGGACGATCATCCATGATCACAATGAATGGCGGTGCTGGCTCGAAGGGCCGAATGGCCTCCTCCTGCACCTACTTTCTATGTTTCTATGTTTTTAATATAGAAAAGAGGTGCAGAAGGCCAATCGGCCCTTCGAGCCAGCACCGCCATTCAATATGATCATGGCTGATCATCCATAATCAGTACCCTCTTCCTGCTCTCTCCTCATATCCGTTGATTCCGTTTGCCCTAAGTACTATATCTAACTCTATCTTGAATACATCCAGTGAATTGGCCACTGATTTCTGTGGCACAGTATTCCACAGATTCATAACTCTCTGGGTGGAAGTTTTTCCTCATCTCAGTTCTAAATGGCCTACCCTTTATTCTTAATGGACTTCGCAAACTTCAAGTAACCTTTGCCTTCCCTCGCTCTCCATCCCTCCCCATTCCCAGTTCTCCGACCAGACTTAGAGTGAGCTCTTAAAGAGCAGAGTCAAGGGATATGGGGAGAAGGCAGGAACGGGGTACTGATTGTGGATGATCAGCCATGATCACAGTGAATGGTGGTGCTGCCTCGAAGGGCCGAATGGCTTACTCCTGCACCTATTGTCTATTGTTTATTACTGTCTCCGACTACATTTTATCTGTTTGCTTTGTTGTTACCTTCTCCCAGCTAACAATGATATATTCTACATTTCCCTTGATCTATATTCCCTTTGTCCTGTTTTCACACATTACGCTTCCTTAATTATAATAATAATAATAATAATGAATTTTATTTACGGGCGCCTTATACCGAGGTCTCAAGGACACCATACAGAGATTTATAGGAAACATATAATCAGAATAAAAAAAAAAGTTATAAAGACCAATCTTCCTCTCCCCTGACATCAGTCTGAAGAAGGGTTTCGACCTGAAACGTCACCCATTCCTTCTTTCCAGAGAAGCTGCCTGTCCCACTGAGTTACTCCAGCAATATGTGTCTATCTACCGCCACTAAGGAACGTTCCTGAGCTACTATCCAGCTCATTGGTGACACTCACACTATCTTTAATTGGACTTTACTGGACTTTAAGTTGCACTAAACGATATTCCCTTTATCATGTATCTGTGCACCGTGGACAGCTCGATTGTCAAGTACAGTCTTGCCGCTGACTGGAGAGCACTAACTGTAACGGCACCTAGTGGTGGGACTGGGAATTCAGAACTCTCGTCATTGTTCGGGTCTGTCACGTGACCCGGGAGGTTCGTTCGTAGGCTTTTGAAGAGTAATTAGTATTTAGCGCTCCTCGCATCGACAGGAGCTGTAATCGTTAGTTTTAGACTTGGTATGCAGTGTTTTGAGTATCTACTTTTGCTAATAAAGAATATTTCGCTCAACTTTGCCTGGTCGCAATACATTGGTGACCCCGACAATCCGAACGTTTTTTGGGCCCGAGCATAATAACACCACTTAATAACACGACTGTCGACCGCTACCCTGTCCCACACATACAGGATTTCACGGCCCATTTAGACGGGGCTAAAAAAAATTCCAAAGTTGATCTAATGCACGGGTACCACCAGATCCCCGTACACCCCAACGATGTGCCTAATACTGCCTAATACTGCCATCACTACCCCTTTTGGCCTGTTTAAATGGGTGCAGATGCCGTTCGGCCTCAAGAATGCAGCACAAGCCTTTCTGCGGCTTATGGACATGGTCGGCCGGGGACTGGATTTTGTTTTCATCTGTCGCGATGACATTCTGGTCGCCAGCCGCTCCAGCCAGGAGCACTGCACACACCTATGCAGCGCCTCAAGGACCACGGCCTCGCCATTAACCCCGCCAAATGCCAGTTCGGTCTCGACTCCATCTCATCCCACGGCCACCACGTTACCCAACAAGGCGCAAATACCGCTCCCCGCCAAGGTGGAAGTGATTCGGCAGTTTTCCCGGCCGGACACCGGTAAAGGGCTCCAAGAATTTGTGGGAATGATCAATTTCTATCACCGATTTGTGCCAGCTGCGACACGGGTCATGCGGCCTTTGTTCCAGTGTCTGACAGGCACGCAGCGGGACCTGGTGTGGGAAGCGGAGACCACTGCCGCTTTTGACGGGGCCAAGGAGGTGCTGGCGAACACCACGATGCTCGTGCACCCGCGGCCGGCACCCCCCACTGTCGATGCTACTGACACTACTGTCGGGGGGTTCCTCGAACAGTTTATTGATGGTCGCTGGCAGCCTCTCGCCTTTTTCAGCCGGCATTTGCGTCCCACCCCCAGCGGAATTACAGCGCCTTCGACCGTGAGCTCCTGGCCGTCTATTTGGCAGTTCGACACTTCCGATATTTCCTGGAGGGCAGACACTTCAACGACCACAAGCCCCTCACTTTCGCGTTCGCAAAGGTGTCGACCCCTGCTCAGCACGCCAACAACAGTATCTGGGTTTTACTTCGTATTCACCACCAGTATTCAGCACGTAGCGGGTAAACTCAACCAGGTCACTGGCGTCTTATCCCGCCCGGCCGCTAATGCCATGTTGTCCGTAGCCCCGGGTAATCACTATTCTAGACTGGCCGCCGCACAGCGGGATGGGGACAAGATGCTTCCCTACCGCACTGCCGTTTCGGGTTTAGTGTTGGAGGACGTCCCGCTCGGGCCCTCGGGCGTTATGGTAGTCTGCGACATCTCCACCGGGCAGCCGCGACCCATGGTCCCTCAGGTTTGGCGACGTCGCATTTTCGACTCCGTTCACGGCTCAGCACACCCTTCCATCCGGGAAACTACTGCGGTGGTGACGGCCAAGTTCATCTGACACAGCCTCCGCAAGCATGTCGGGGCCTGGGCCAGGGCCTGCATGCGCTGCCAAACGTCCAAGGTCCAGCGCCATGTCTGTGCGCCTCCGCAGGATTTTCTCGTCCCTCAGAAATGGTTCGACCACATCCACGTCGACCTGATGGGTCCCCTGCCGCCGTCCCGAGGTGTCACCCACCTGCTCACTATTGTGGACCTATCACACAGTGTTGCCCGAGGCTGTCCCGCACTCTGACACCTCTGACGGGACGTGCCTGGGCTCTCACTGCCCGCTGGGTGGCATGTTTTGGAGTTCCCGCTGACATCTCTTCGGACTGTGGTGCTCAGTTTACCTCTGCGCTGTGGTCGGCCATGGCCCGGCAGTATGGCACTCAGCTGCACCACACTACAGTGTATCATCCTCAGGCCAACGCTGGTCAAGCGTTGTCACCGGCACATGAAGTCCTCGTTGAAGGCATGGCTCATGGGCCCTGATTGGGTAGCTGAATTACAATAGGTTTTGCTAAGTCAGATTTGGCCACGTCGTCCGCAGAATTGGTTTATGGCTCCCCCTGATGGTCCCCGACTATTTTCTTCCAGTGGCACGGGGTCAGCAGGTACCCCCCTTCATCTGTGCTGATGCACCTTCATGAGAAAGTGGGCAGGCTGGGCCCTGTCCCAACCTCTCGCCAATGGGTCGCTCCCTCCTATGTCCCACCTGCCCTCAAGGACTGCCAATTTGTTTTTCTCCGCAGAGACTCGCATCGGACGCCGCTTCAGCTCATTTGTGAGGGTCCCTTCCGGGAGTTGCAACCCGGCGTCGCGACTTCTGTTTTGGATGGTGGGGGCCGGCAGGAGGTCGTTTCGGTGGCCCACCTCAAGCTTGCCCACGTGGATGTCGACCGCCCAGTATTGCTGGCCCAACCTCGGCGTAAAGATCATCCGCTGGCTATCCCGCTTTAACCAGTTATACCTGTTGTGCCTGTTGCACCTGTTGTGCCTGTTCCTCCTGTCTCCACACAGTCTGGCCACCTAATTCGGACTCCCGCTCGTTTTCTTTCCTTTGGTTCTGGGGGAATCCTGTAGCGGCACCTGTAGATTGATGATGCATGTGAATCAATCACACTTAGCTGGCATCACTAACTCCACCCCATTATAACATTTATACTAACGCCCATTCCCAGCACCGTTAGTTGAAGCAGCCAGGATGAACTGACAACACCTAGCTCTGTAATGCTGCCAAGTTAAAGTGCTGAATAAAGATGTGTCTAATCTTATATGCTTTGAAGTGATTTACATGGTGTCAGAAGTGGGATACGAACCCACGCCTCCAATTGACTGATCAGTTAACGAGGGATATTTTAGTGAATGGTATCACCGATCAAAAGCTCAGATCAGAGCTCTTGAGACGGCCAGAGTTGTCGCTAAACGACGCGGCTCATGCGTGTAGAACGGCTGAACTTGTTGATCCTATAGACATTCCGCATGAAAGCAATACCATCAATCTGACGGGCCTCACTAGGCAGCGGACATACACAGATAACAGCCGATCTAAGATCCAAGCTAGCCAGGCAGCTCTCAGCGTTCCTTCACAGAAATGTCCTAACTGCGGCTATCTACACAGCAGGCAATCCACCTGCCCCGCCCTCGGGAAGGCTTGTAATTACTGCAAAAAGCTAAATCACTTTGCCTCAGCCTGTCGGGCTGCTATCAGGGCCCGAGGAAGGAATGCGCCCAGTCCCAAGTCTAATCTCAATTTTTTGCAACGAGACAGTAACACACTGACTCCCCATTTCCAGCTCGAAGCCGCCCCCGAATGTATTTCATTTGACTCGCAAGAGGATCCTACTGTTTACATGTTACAGCATGCTGCTGCCAAGAACTCTGATCCTACAGTGACGATATCTGTAAACAATGTTGCTTTTGGCGCGAAACTGGACACGGGGGCGAGGGTCAATACAATGTCAATCAACCTTTTTAACAGGATCAGGGCTAACGAGCCACTTGTCAAGGACGCGTCCACTTTGCATGCTTTTGGTGGGGAGCCGACTTGAAATGTGTACTGAAGAAAACAACTAGGGAATTGACTTTCCATGTGCTGAACTTTAATTCGGTTACCCTGCTTGGCAATCGTGCCTGTCAGGAACTAGGGCTGATTTCCTTTGACAAAACTGTCCACAAACTGCAAGTTTCCTTTGATCCACTGAGTGACTTCCCTGGTCTTTTCGACAACAACCTAGGCAAGTTGCCTGTGTCCTACAAGATTACTATCGACCCCGATGTGACACCCGTTGTCCGAAACCCGCACAGATTGTCATTTGCCATGACTGACAGGGTTCACTCTATGCTGAAGGACATGGTCTCCAAAGGCGTAATTGAAGCAGTCAGTGACCCCACCGACTGGGTCTCAACCATGATTGCCACAGTCAAGAAGGGAAAGGATGAAATCCGCCTGTGCATTAATCCAAAAGACCTGAACACTGCCATTAAGCGCCCGCACCATCCCATGAAGACAGTAGAGGATGTTGCAGCAAAGATCGGAACGGCCACCCTATTTTCCGTCCTAGATGCAAAGAACTCATTCTGGCAGATACCGCTGGACAAGAGGTCATCAAACCTTACCACATTTGCTACCCCATTCGGCAGCTATAAGTTTTTGAGAATGCCATTCGGGATCAACTCTGCCAGCGAAGTCTTCCAAAGAACTATGGAACAATTGTTCGAGGGTCTGCCTTGTGCCATTATTGTCGATGATATTCTGGTCTATGGCAAGGACGCGGCGGAACATGACCACAATCTCAGGCGCATTTTGGAGCGTGCTGTCAAGATCAACCTCAAACTCAATCCTGACAAGTGCAAGTTCAGGGTTCCAGAGTCTCCTATGTCGGCCACATCTTCACCCCTGACGGCCTCAAACCGGATCCGAAGAAGACTTCTGCCATCACAGAAATGCCTGCACCCACTGACGTGAAAGGCCTGCAACGTTTCCTGGGTATGGTAAACTATCTCGGAAAGTCATACCTAACCTCAGCGAATTAAGCTCCACATTGCGGCAGCTGACAAAAAAGGACACTGCATGGTCATGGTTCCAGCAACATCAGGATGCCTTCGATGTTCTG
This sequence comes from Malacoraja senta, assembly GCA_038087875.1. Classification (NCBI taxonomy): domain Eukaryota; kingdom Metazoa; phylum Chordata; class Chondrichthyes; order Rajiformes; family Rajidae; genus Malacoraja; species Malacoraja senta. The sequence continues at coordinate 3,144,365 of JAXLNO010005841.1, forward strand.
AAATCAAAACTGATCAGTGCACCGACCCTGACTTTTTTAGACCTGAAACGTCAGGTGGTGATCACCTGCGATGCCTCGAAATTCGGGCTCGGCGCAACCTGCCTGCAACCGTCTGATGATGGTACCCTACTACCCGTCGCGTATGCCTCTCGCACCATGACCGACACGGAGCAGCACTACGCGCAAATCGAAAAGGAACTGCTGGCGATCGTCTTTGCCTGCTCCAAATTCCACGACTTCGTCTTTGCAACACGTTCATGGTTGAGACGGACCACCAACCACTGGTGACAATCTTGAACAAGCCTATCCACGCCGCCCCAGCTCGTTTGCAGCGCATGATGCTGCAGCTGCAGCGGTACGACTTCTCTATTACCTACAAAAAGGGCAAGGACATGCATGTTGCTGACACACTCTCTCGTGCCCCTCGAACATCTTGCGAACAACACCCAGACGAACAGGAGAATTTCACTGTTCTCGGTGTCGGTCTAATCTCCCGCAAGCAACTGCGCACCCTGGCCGCGCACACTGCCAAGGATGATACGCTTCAAGCCCTCTCGTCCATCATCAAGACAGGCTGGCCAGGCAAACAATCCAACACGCCCACTGAGGTGCAGCCGTACTTTCTGGTCCGCGATGAACTGGTGGTTCAGGATGGTGTGGTCGTCAAGGGCCACAAGGTAGTTGTACCTGCATCGCTACAAGACGAATACTTCAAAGAAGTACACGGCGGTCACCCAGGAGCCGACTCCACACTGGCACGCGCCCGGGATCTGTTCTACTGGCCAGGAATGGCCACGTACATCCGGGACCGTGTAGCCTCCTGCCCCACTTGCAACAATCTTGCACCTCATCAGCAGCGGCAACCCCTTCTGCAACAACCTCCACCAGCCCTGTCATGGTTGTCGATGGCTGCGGACATTTTCGAATGGTGCGGTAAGCACTACCTCGTTCTGGTCGACTCGTACTCCACTGGTTTGAACTTGACCAACTTACCTCCCTCACGTCGGTTATGGTCATCAGGAAGCTGAAAAGACATTTCGCAGACCATGGCATTCCTGTTATTCTGAGAACCGACAACGGTCCACAGTTCACCAGCCACTTGTTCAAACTTTTCGCAGACCGATGGAACTTCCAGCACGTCACAAGCAGCCCCGAGTATCCACAGAGTAATGGACCCGCTGAACGCGCTGTCAGAAGCGCCAAGCACTTGCTGGAGGGAGCGCGCATTTCAAAGTCTGATGTCTATCTCGATCTGCTGAATCTCAGAAACATTCCGAGAGACGGAATCTTGGGGTCACCAGCACAGCGGCTGCTGTCGAGGGTGAGGAGGTCTCCGGTCCCCATCGCACAACAGCAGCTGGTTCCTCGGGTGTTGAAGCCCGCCACTATCCAGCAACGTCTCCAAGAGAAGCACGATACCCAGAAACGGTCATACGACAGCTCCAGCAGACAACTCCAGCCTCTATTGCCGGGCCAGGTCGTCCGTCTGCGAACTCCAACTGGTCATTCTCGTCTGGGCGTTGTTGTGCGCCCGACTGATGAGCCGCGATCGTACCTTGTGGACTGTGAGGGAGCGGTTTACGGGAGAAGTCGTCAACACCTGCTTGCTGTGAAGGAGCCCCGACCACCGCCTGCCGATCCATATGCTCCGCCGCTCCAGTTCCAGCCGCCTTCCGCAATGTCTCACGCCCGTCCCCGCATGCCTGGCACTCCCCCACGTCTATCGGTCTCCACTAACCACGGGGTTTCACCCACCGCATGTTTTCCCCGTCGGTCACCTCAATCCTCTCCCGTGCGGTTTTCACCTTCAGCCTCTCCGCCTCATCCTTCAGTTGAGGGAGGGGATGATTGGGTCCGCACGCGTTCGGGCCGTGTTAGTAGACCACCGGACAGGTATGGCGAGTATGTTTAATATGCTTTTAATCTTTAGGGGAAAGGATGTAGATTGATGATGCATGTGAATCAATCACACTTAGCTGGCATCACTAACTCCACCCCATTATAACATTTATACTAACGCCCATTCCCAGCACCGTTAGTTGAAGCAGCCAGGATGAACTGACAACACCTAGCTCTGTAATGCTGCCAAGTTAAAGTGCTGTATAAAGATGTGTGTAAATCTTATATGCTTTGAAGTGATTTACAGCACCTAGTGGCGGGACAGGGAATTCAGAACGCTCGTCATTGCTCGGATCTGTCACGTGACCCGGGGGTTCGTTCGCGGGCTTTTGAAAAGTAATTAGTAGTTAGCGCTCCTTGCATCGACAGGAGCTGTAATCGTTAGTTCTAGACTTGGTACGGAGTGTTTTGAGTATTTACTTTTGCTAATAAAGATGATTTCGCTCAACCTTGCCTGGTCTCACTACAGTAGCTCGTACACGTGACAATAAGCTAAATTAACTAACAGACAGAACCAGGGTGGAAATGTCAAAGACTTGACGGCAGAGCTTAAACATGACAGGGGGGAAGTTTAAAGGAGCAGTGCGGGGCAAGTTAATTTGCAGAGGTGATGGTGGTTGTCTGGAACATGCTGCCAGATGTAGTGTGTGCTAGTGTAATGGGGATCGCTGGTCGGCACGGACCCAGTGGGCCGAAGGGCCTGTTTCGGCGCTGTACATCTAAACTAAAAACTAAACAGGTGGAAAATTTGTGGAGAAGGTGACTTACACTGTTCTTTCAGGGAGAATCTTCCTTCCCCTATATAAAGTGGGACCACGGGCTAAAGTTGGCAGGTTCGAGAGGCTGGGGGAGGCTTCCAGCAGTGTAGTGAGGCTGCCACAGTTGAATTGCTGGATGGAGAAACACAGTCACCACAGCAGGCTGCTAGAAGCTCTGAAACAGCCGGTGGATCCATATTCCTTGGAGGAACCGCTGATGGAGCTGCAGGGATATCTGAAGCTTGCGACTTGAGAAGCCGATGACTCCGCTGGAAGGTCTAGGACTGCTGATGGGACCTGTAGGGATATGTGGAGATGGAGGTTCGATAAATCCTCCTTTATATTCTTGGCTAGCTTACATTCGTACTTTTCACGGAGCGAGGGGAGGAGGGGGAGAGAGAGACAGAGAGAGAACCAGTATAGGGAGACAGGGAGAACTATTAGCGACAGTGGGGGGGGGGAGGGGGGAGAAAGACAGAGGATTGAGAGTGAGAGCGAGAGAGCGAGAGAGAGAGAGAGTGACAGAGGGAGGGAACGAGAGAGAAATGCAGCGGGGTTAGGAGAGAGAGAGAGAGAGAAGTGGGCATATCGAGAGAAGCGGAAGGAAAGGCAGTGAGAGGACGGAGCGAGTGGAGGAGGGAGCGAGAGAGAGAGAGAGAGAGAGAGAGAGAGAGAGAGAGAGAGAGAGAGAGAGAGAGAGAGAGAGAGAGAGAGAGAGAGAGAGAGAGAGAGAGAGAGAGAGAGAGAGAGAGAGAGAGAGAGAGAGAGAGAGAGAGAGAGAGAGAGAGAAGAGAGAGAGAGAGAGAGAGAGAGAGAGAGAGAGAGAGAGAGAGAGAGAGAGAGAGAGAGAGAGAGAGAGAGAGAGAGAGAGAGAGAGAGAGAGAGAGAGAGAGAGAGAGAGAGAGAGAGAGAGAGAGAGAGAGAGAAAGGAAGGAACGAGAAGGAATGGGCGAGAGAGGACAGAGTGAGGGGAGGGGACAGAGAGTTACAGGGAGAGAAAAGGAGAAAGGGAGAGCGAAGGGAGGAGTGGGAGAGATGGCAGGACAATAGACAGACAATGGACAATAGGTGCAGGAGTAGGCTATTCGGCCCTTCGAGCCTGCACCTCCATTCAATGTGATCACGGCTGATCATCTACAATTAGTACCCCGTTCCTGCCTTCTCGCCATATCCTCTGACTCCGCTATCTTTATGAGCTCTATCTCACTCTCTCTTGAACGCATCCAGAGAATTGGCCTCCACTGCCTTCTGAGGCAGAGAATTCCACAGATTCACAACTCTCTGTGTGAAAAAGCTTCCTCATCTCCGTTCTAAATGGCTTACCCTATAGTGGCAGATTTTTATGTCGTTCAAGAGATTAGACCATCTAGCCGCTAAATGGACAGCATGGTTAAGGGGAATGTCTCCGTCCACATGCGAGCTCACCATCAGAGACCTTCAGAGCTTCTTCACAGATACTGTAAGTCTTCCAAAACACAGTCTTTTGATTAATAAATTCTTTATTGTTGATGAAAACAATAAGGTACATACAAACTTCTTCCGAGTCGTTACTATAATCTTCATCGAATTTCAGCTTATCGCATTAAACATCAGAAAACGCCTCGTGTCTCCGTTATATTTTGCATGGTCGAAGGGTATACCTTCTCCATGCTTGTTCCAAACTACACTAAAAACTAAGCTTCTGCGCAAGATACATAGCTCCAAACACGCCCCAAAATACGCCATAAATCAAAGTCACCCAGCATCCTCATAACATCCTCCTCACAGTTCACACTACCACCCAGCTGTGTGTCATCTGGAAATTTCTGCAAGTTACTTTTAATCCCTTCATCTAAATCATTAATGTATATTGTAAATAGCTGCGCACCCAGCACCGAGCCTTGTGGTACCCCACTAGTCACTGCCTGCCATTCTGAAAGGGACCCGTTTATCCATACTCTTTGTTTCCTGTCTGCCAACCAATTTGAACTCCATGTCACTACCCTACCCAGAATACCATGTGCTCTAATTTTGCCCACTAATCTTCTATGTGGGACCTTATCAAATGCTTTCTGAAAGTCCAGGTACACTACATCCACTGGCTCTTCCTTGTCCATTTTCCCAGTTACCACCTCAAAACATTCCAGAAGATTAGTTAAGCATGATGGGGTGAAGAGCAGGAAGAGAGGAGAGGGCGAGTGGAAGAGGGAGATATCTCTAAGCTAAACTAGAAAAGTCTACTCCGCCAATCTATCATGGCTGATCTATCTCGCCCTCTCAACCTAATTCTCCTGCCTTCGCCCCATAACCCCTGACACTATTACTAATCAAGAGAGAAGGAAAGAGTGAGGGAGGTGGAAGAAGGGGAAGGAGAGGAAGGGAGAACTGGAATCAGAGACGAGGACAGAGGGAGTCTAATTGTTGTAGGCAGGAACTGCAGATGCTGGTTTTACCGAAGATAGCCACAAAATGCTGGAGTAACTCAGCGGGACAGGCAGTATCTCTGGAGAGAAGGAATGGGTGACGTTTCGGGTCGAGACCCCTTTTCAGACTGTTAGGGAAGAGGGAGATCCAGAGATAAAGAAGTGTAAGGTGTGGAAATGAGACAAAGGGGAGGGAGTTCGAGGTAATGTAGAATCGATCATTGTTAGCTGGGAGAAGGTAAAAACAAAGCAAACAGATAAAATGTGTACGAGGACAGTCAGACTGGGGGGGGGGGTGGATGGAGAGAGAGAAAAGTTAAGGGTTACTTGAAGTTAGATAAGTCAATATTCATACCGCTGGGGAGTAAGCTGCCGAAGCGAAATATGAAGTGTTGTTCCTCCAATTTGCGCGGGGCCTCACACTGGCAATGGACAGAAAGGTTAGTATGGGATTGGGAAGGGGGGTTTGTGTGAGCAACCGGGAGAACAGGTCAGTTTAGACGGACTGAGCGGAGGTGTTCAGCGAAACGTTCACCGAGCTTGCGACGAAACGTCACCCATTCCTTCTATCTAGAGATGCTGCCTGGCCCGCCGAATTAATCCAGCATTTTGTGTTTATCTTCGGGGGGGGGGGGTCTAATTGTCCAGTCGCATTTCAAAACCAGGACAATGAGGTTGAATCCGAGAGAATGAGCGAGTGTGGTTGAGGTAAGGGAGTAAGGGCAAGAAGTGGAACTAGTGTACATGGCACTTTCTGGTCGGCAGGGACGAGTTGGGCCGAAGGGCAGTTTCCGTGCTGCATGACGCTAAGACTCTTGACTCTTGAGTGGTGACGTGTGTCTCCGCTGTCTCTCTGTTCCGGAGACCTGGGTTTGATTCCGACGTCCACTGCCGTCTGTCTGTCTGTGTGGTGTGTGCCCCCCCCCCGTGACCATGTGGCGTTGTACAGCCCACACTCCGCGCATTAACACTATCCTACACAACTAAGGACAGTTTACGCATACACTAAGCCAATGAACCAATATACCAAATAAAAAAAATAAAAATAAAATCTATTATTACCTGCACGTCTGTGGAGTGTGGGAGGAATCCGAAGATCTCGGAGAAAACCACGCGTTCGCGGGGAGAACGTACAAATTCTGTACAGACAGCATGCGGGATTGAAGCCGGGTCCCCGGCGCTGCAAGCGCTGTAAGGCAATAACTCGACCACTGGGCCACCGTGGCCGCCCACATTTCGCCCATCCATTTTCGCTTCCACCTACATTCCCTCCTTTGGCTGTTCAATTTCGCAACATTTCCATCCTTATCTCACACCATTTTTCTTCTCAACTCTGGCCTTTGTCCACCCATCTGCCGCCTATCACCACACCTCTGACTTGCATCCATCCATCAGGCTTTGGTCTTTCCCTGTGTTGGAGGTTATAGGTAGTTTTGAAGGGAAAGGAACCACAGGTACTGTATATAGTGTAGCCAAAAAGATGTTGGCACATTGGCCATCATTCAGAGTATTGAGTATAGACATTGTGAGGTTATGTTGCAGTTAGATAAGACATTGCTGAGGCTGCATTTAGAATATCCTGTTCAGGTCCGGGCACCATGGTACAGGAAATATGTTGATAAGTTGAAAAAGGTGCAGAGAAGATTAGCAAGGATGTTGCCAGGACTCGAGGGTCTGAGCTACAGGGAGAGGATGAGCAGGCTGGGACTCTATTCTTGAAGTACAATAGGATGAGGGGTGATGATATAGAGATGTATAGAATCACAAGAAGAAGAAATCGGCTTGAGGCAAAGAGCCTCTTGCCCGAGAACCAGAGGGTATAGGTTTAAGGTGAAGGGGAGGGAGATTTTATAGGAATCTGAGGGGTAACATTTTCACGCAAAGGTTAGTGGGTGTGTGGAACATGCAGCCAGAGGAAGTAGTTGAGGCAGGGACTATCGGAATGTTTGAGATACAATTAGACAGATACACGGATATGACAGGTTTAGAGGTCTATGGGCAGGCAGGTGGGACTGGTGTAGATGGGACTTGTTGATTGGTGTAGGGCCTGTTTCCACACTTTATGATTCAAGGACTCTATTTCGGTTTCTTATGGTAACGTGCCGAGGTAAAGTGAATTGCATTCTATCCAACCTGATTGCATGAATACCATCAGGTCAAACTCGGGTACAAAAGATAGCTGTAGCGGCAAATTTTCATATCTTTCAGGTAATTAGCACCCTAGCCGCTAAATGGACGAGCATGGTTGAAGGGGGTGTCTTCGAAACGCATGCGAGCTCACGAGCATAGACCTTCAGAGCTTCTTCACAGATAAGTCTTTGAAAAACACTTTAGATGAATAAATGCTTTATTGTTGATAAAAAACGGTAAGATACATCCAAACTTCTTCCGACGTTACTGCAATCTTCATCGAACTCCAGCTTATTACTTTAAACATTAGAAAACTCCTCGTGTCTCCGTTACACTGGAATGATCTCCT